>JACEFZ010010165.1:0-10318 GCA_014155875.1 Cepaea nemoralis | reverse complement strand
TTTTCCCTATTTCGTCTGGTTTCCCTTTCTCCCCTTTTGCCCTTGCCCGACATGGGTGACCCTACCAGTAGCTGTGCTACCGTCGGCATAGCTCTTGGGGTCATTGGAACGCGCAAGCCCCTCTACCTCGTCAAGGTAGACGCACGGCAGAGGGGGAGAATGACTTAACTCATCTCATCTCATCATGTTCCTCTTGTACCTTGCGGTGTCGAGGTGAAGTATAAACTTCGTGAGAGTGCCCGGTTATGGGCTTCGTATATCGACATTCCCATGGATTCTGTTATTCCCTCAGTCCAACGTTTACGTGGTCGGCCTCTTCCTCTGTTTCCATCTGGTCTGTACATCATTGCTTGTTGTGGCATGCTGTTGACTGGTAGCCTACTTGCATGGCCAAACCATTTGACTTGCTGCTTTCTAATAAAATCTAGAGCAGCTTTAACCCCTACTTTAGTCCTGATTTCTTCATTTCTGATCTTATCTCTTCTTGATACGTTGAGTATTCTTCTCAGAAACCTCATTTCTGTTGTTGTGATTTTTCTTTTCTCTTTTTCTGTCATTGTCCAGGTTTGGCATTGGTAGCAGAGAGTTGGTAGGAAGATTGTGTTGTAAAGTGCTTTCTTAGTAGTTATTGATACATGTTTGTTCTTTAGTATTGGTGCCATTTGTCCAATGAGTTGATTTGCCTTATTGCACCTATTTTCGATCTCGTCTTCTGATCTGCCATTTGATGATATTATACTTCCTAGGTACTTGAAGCTCTTTACTTGTTTCAAGGGATGTTCGTTTAGGTGAATTGTTGCTGTTTGTTCTTCTTTAGTTATAGTCATTACCTCTGTTTTGCTTGTGCTAATTTTCATGTTATGTTCCCTACACATTTCGTTTAGACTATTCATGTGGTCTTGTAATTCAGCTTCTGATTTTGCTATTAGTGCTTGGTCGTCCGCAAACAGGAGTTCTCTAATGGTTAGATTTGCAGATGGTTCTTCTTCTGTGTTCTCGTCATGCGGTATTCTTGCTGTCTCTGCTTGGCTGGTTTCTTTACATATGTTGTCTATATATGTTATGAACAAGAGAGGGGACAGGACACAACCTTGTCGTACTCCAGATCTTATGGTGAAGGGTTCTGAGTGTTCTCCAGTTGCTCTCACTATGCATTCACTGTTGTTGTATAAACTTCTGCATAGGTTTGTTAGATGTGTACTCACTCCATATTGTTTAAGGATTTCCCACAGCTTGTTTCTATCTACCCTATCAAATGCCTTTTCTTGGTCGACAAAGGCTAAGTAGAGTGTTTCATTGAATTCAATTGATTTTTCTATAAGTTGTCTAAGAGCAAAAATGGCGTCTGTGCATCCTTTGTTTTTCCTAAATCCAAGCTGCGTTTCGCTTAGCTGGGGTTCTAAAGTAGTTCGTAATCTTTTTTCAAGAATTTTGCAAAATATTTTCCCAGTATGACTCAACAGTGAAATGCCTCTGTATTGTGTGCAATCTCTTTTGCTGCCTTTGTTTTTCCAAATTGGGATAATTATGGCATTTCCCCAGTCTCGTGGTGTCTGTTGTTCTACCCAAACATGGTTGAATAGTCTATGTAGCCAAGCTGTTCCTACTTCCCTTGCTGCTTTAATTAGTTCATTTGGTATTTCATCCTGTCCTGGTGATTTGTTTAATGGGGCTAATCTGATGGCTTCTTATAATTTCTTCTTTTAGTATGTCTGGCTCTAGTTCCTCGGTGACATCTGTGTAGGTCTCTTGAATTCCTGTGACATCTGATTGGATGTTGAGAAGTTGTTCGAAATACTGCTTCCATCTTATTAGGATCTGTTTTTGTTCACTTATTGGTTCTCCATTTTCGCTGTTAATTATTTCAGTTGGGTCAAAGGGTTCTCCTCTGGTTCGCATTGCACTTATCTTTTTGTAGAAGTTTCTGGTTGCCTCCTTGTAGTTTTTATTTAGGGTTTCTCCATACTCTTCCCAGTCTTTTTGTTTTTCCCTCTTTACTATTCTACTCACATGTAACATGACTTAACAACGTGGATATTATTATTATTATTATTATTATTATTATTATTATTATTATTATTATTATTATTATTATTATTATTATTATTATTATTATTATTATTATTATTATTATTATTATTATTATCATTAATATTATCATCATCATCATCATCATCATCATCATCATCATCATTATCATCATCATCATCAAAGGGGCGCAGAGGTGTTTCCAAGGCACCAGGGCCGGGTTATATACTGGCCAAGACCTATTGACGCGTCCTCGTCGAGCGTCCTGGGCAACAGGTTCCTTCGGGGTCCTGGCTAAAGTCAGTAGGATCGCCGATTCCTCCGAAGTCGGAGAGTGTCTGCCTGTACGGCGAGGAACCACCAGTCTGCACACCAATAAGCCAGACAGGGGACAACGGATACTCACGCAAACCTCAGGTCCTGTATGACATCACACTGATGTTGGACAACAGGATGCCTTCATCCGACATACAGGACTTCCCGTTGGAGCTCAAGCCAACGAACACAAGCAAGCAAGCAAGCAGCATCATCATCAATCAGTCAGGAGCCGTCTCCACAATAAAGGTTGGTTGCAATGGATCTCCAACACTCTCGCCCTGGCTGTACATTCTGTCAGACTGATGTTCTTCCATCTCTTGACGTTATCCTCCCACTTATATTGTTGTCTACCTCTTGGTCGCTTGCCTTCAACCTTGCCCTCCAATATGCTTTTTATGAGAATTATTAGCATACAAGTTACTTCTGAAGTCGGAGTGATGGCGAGGTACACAGTTAATAGGAAAGCTAATATCCACACCAAACTACTGAGCGCAGTCTTGCCAAGGGCATCAACAGCAGCTGAAAAATGCTGGTGTTTACTGCAACGTCCTGTAAGGGATATGCAACTTTAAAAAAAAGTCCACATGCAAAATGCAGTCCAGTGCTACTAGAAATAGTGTGTATGGACTACGCTTGAGTTCAAAGCGAGCGAGCGAAAAAAATAACAAAAAAATAATCATTCAAGTTGCAGGATTTTGCTCTTGGCTGTTTTAGACTACAAACTACAAGCGTATTTTTTAAATGTAAAGCTACAAGTGGTTTATTTTCAAAACAGCATTGATGCAACTCTCAGTTTTATGGCAAATAGGTAAACACTATAACAAAAAGAAACACAGGTGATATAAAAGTTGCAAAGCACAATTGATAGTCCAAAACGAGATTTCTGAACTTAGCAAAAACAACATTAAAAGTAAATACAACATGCAAAATGAAACAATGCGGTCGTCAGCATCGGTGGTCTAGTGGTAGAATACTCGCCTGCCACGCGGGTGACCCGGGTTCGATTCCCGGTCGATGCAACTTTTTTTCCTAGTTTGTTGTTTGTTTTTTTAAAGTTGACATAAAGCGCTGATATATCAATCAATCATGTTCCATGCCGGAAAGCTTGGGCGGTCGTGACTCGCCACTTCACTCGATCACCAGCGTCGTGGATCAGCTCAGTGGTCCTGTCTCGTCCATGCCATGTGGCCAAGCCATCCAGGTATTTTCCTCTCGGTTTTCCTCTTTGTCTGTTCCCTTCGATCTTGCCAGTTGTCACTAAGTTCTCCAATCCATTTCTTCTCATAACATATCCAAAAAAAAATTGACTATCTACGTCTAATTTCTCTAATCAATGTACGATTTTCATTTGTCTCCTGTAGTACTTGGTCATTGGTCTTTCTGTCTGTCCATGGTATTCTTTGCATTTTCCTCAGAAACCACATTTCTGTATATATATATATATATATATATATATATATATATATATATATATATATATATATATATATATATATATATATATATGTGTGTGTGGTGTGTGTGTGTGTATGTGTGTGTATATATGTATATATTTGCCCATGTAACAAATGTATCCACAGCTCTCTGTGTAGCAATCTGGTGGCCACTGATACATGATCATTTGTGCTCCATAGAACCAGGTCATCGGCGTACATTGCCGCTTTAATTCCATGCGATAGGTGAGCAACGAGATCATAAATGAAGATTAGAAAAAGTGTGGGGGACAAGACTCCGCCCTGGGAAACACCGTGACGCAGTAGTACTTTCTTGCTCTTGAGTCCGTCTATCTGTACTCGGGCTCTTCTGTTGTGCAAGTATGCTTTCGCCTATTTGTACATTCTTCCATTGACTTTGCAGTTTCTCAGTTTCTTCATCAGACCTTCTTTCCAGACTTTGTCAAAGGCTTTCTTCAGATCTATCCATGCCGCAAGCACCAGCTTCTTCTCTTGGAATGCATCCTCAATTTCTTGAGAGAAGTAGGTTGTATGATCTTCCGTAGAGTAGCACTGCCTAAAGCCAGCCTGCTGTGGCACAAGGATGTTTTTACTTTCAATGTACCACTGCAGTTTGTGATTGATGATGCGCTCCAGTGTTTTGTAGAGACTGCTGGTGAGGCTAATTGGTCTGTATCTAGAGGCAATGGAACTATCTTTCCCTGATTTTAGGAGGGGTATCATGATTGCTTCTCTCCAGGCTTGTGGAACACTGCCTAAGGCCCAACTGTCATTGAAGATCTGCAACAGCTTTGCTTTGGCCTCTGTTCCTAGGTTCCTGATAACTTCATTGGAGATACCATCAGCTCCTGGTGACTTTCTCATTTTCAATTTTGATATGGCTAGCTCCAGTTCGCTGATTGTGATGGATGCCTCCAGAACCTCATGTACTATTTCCTTCTATCCTGTATGTTGCCGTTTCTCTCGAATCTCTAGTTGTTTCTCTGGACTAATTTTACAGTCATATATTAATGTTGCTAGTCATACATTATCACAGGATCAAGTGAGGTGTTAATACATTACAGGGGAGGAGTGGTGATGATTGTGTTATGATATCTGATGGGTGGTTTGCCCATGTTTTGAAGATATGAAACGGAGACTTTAGTGTTGGTCTTGCCTAGACTGGAAGGCACCTCGCCTTTGATGTTTCCTGGCAATGGCTGAGGGATATTAAGCTAAACTCATGATATATGAGTTGGGGAGATCGTAGCCTGAGCCTGCGTGGCAAGTATGGCGTAATTTGAGATTTCCTTGAAGGTTAGTCTATATATGAGACAGAAGACATCAATTTGTTCGAATGTGGTTACACAAGACCAATTCACCAACCACTGCTGCTATGTAATGTGTTGTTGTCGATTGAGTCCCGACTAATCATGACATGGAAGGTCACAACTAGTATGACACAATGTTTTCTTGGTAGTACACAAGCATTGAATATGAATAATATATACAACTTATGAACGGGGTACATAATCTTGTAATATGATGACGAGTGTAATATGGATCTGCGACTTAAAGACTATATATTTTGTTCAGTAAAGTAACATGACAGTGTTTGTCACATTTCTGAAATCAGAAAAGTGCCAAAATTGAGAGAGGGGGTGGATGTCACAGCCCCATATTACACCTGTTGACTTAATCTAATATAACACATAACTACTTGCCCAATATGTGCTTGGGTTTGCGCACTGCTCGGTGCATGCATGTGTGCGCGCCATTTGCATAAGATAGAGAACGGAAGACCTCATTGTTGTGAGGATAGTTAGCGTTTAAGATGGCGACAGACATAGTTGGGTTTTAGAAGAAGAAATGTCATTAGTGGCCAGACGGTTTGGCGGTTATCTGTGATTAGGTGGTCGTTGGGTTAAGTATGTTTATTCAAGTATTTGTGGAGCCAACGCCTATAGCTAATAAATATTATTAAAATGTGATCACAACGTTGTTGCTGTTCGATTGCCGTGACAACGAGTTCGGGGCGGTTAGGTGTCATTAGTAATATTACTTTCTGTCATAAGCTATAGGTTTATAACAACGTAGAAGACTCAGCTGCAATGTGGAGTGAGGCTGGTAACTGAAGACAATTGTGTACACATTAAGCGAGGAATTGTTTCATCGGCAGGAGTTCACGGGATTTGGAGAAATTCAGTAAATAATTACCCCAATGTTAAATACAAATGTATTTTCACCGGTGGTGCGAAATGTATTAACGTAATTACAACTTTTAGTAAAACTAACTCTCTCTCTCTCTCTCTCTCTCTCTCTCTCTCTCTCTCTCTCTCTCTCTCTCTCCTCTCTCTCTCTCTCTCTCTCTCTCTCTCTTTCTCTCACACACACATTCACACACATACTCGCACACATCTACTCTCATACATGACTAATGAACGTACCATGGGCACTAAATTAGCTAGGTCTCAAAGAGTGTAGGATATTCCCATATTTGGCGGATAATAGTTCTCTCTCTTTACGCATTTTGTGTAAAGATAAAGCTTACATTTTGCAATTGACCCGATTTCTTTCTTTTCGCAAGCGATATTGATGCAGCGTGTTTACAAAGTACAGTCAAACCTCGGTTTTCCTCGGTATCGGTTTTCGTCGATTTTTTCCGAAAAATTTATCTCGGTTTTCGTCGATTACCTCGGATTTCGTCGACGTGCCCATGTGACCTCGCTACTAATTTTGCGAAAACAAAGGGATCCACGCGGTCTTATGCTCAGCTTGGCTTCTTTGTTTTTTTTTTTTGTTTTTTTTTTTGTAATGTGAACATCATTTGCTAATAATAAAATACAAGAGCGGCATTAAGATTGCTTAAATTGGCAGCATGTACGGAAATTTGCCATACACGATGCGTTCCATTGTGGTGAAAAAGAAAGTAATAAAGGAGGCTAATGTAACAAAAGGCGTGAATGTGCTAACGAAACAGGGATCGCAAACAATTGAAGATATCGAATAGTTATCCGGGAAGGTTAACCCGGTCAACAAATGCCCGCAGAAGTCGGATGTGTCGGCCTAACGGCGCAAGAACGCAGCTCTGCTGTAAACAGGCACAACGCAATCACGTCCGAAAAAAAACTCCGGATGAACGAAGAAGAAGAAGAAGAATAGTTATTATTAATTTGGATACATCAAAAACAGTTATATGGCGATTCTGTTTCGGAGACAATGATATGTGAAAAGGCCAGACTGTTGTATGCCAATCTCATAAAAAACATGCCTGGAATAAGCGCTAGTATACTTAGTAATTTTAAGGCCAGCAGATTATGGTTTAAAAAGTTCAACAGGCGGACTGGCATACACAGTTTTACTAGGCGCGACGAAGGTGCGAGTTCGGACAAGTTTGGGGCCTGGAAGATAGTATAAAAAACTATATTTATTCTCTATAAAATGCGTTTTTGGTACGTACTTTGGAGTGTCTAGAACGAATCAACTGGATTTACATTCATTCATATGGGGAAAAAATTTATCTCGGTTTTCGTCGGTTTTGGATTTAAACGATTGTTTTCGGTCGGATTAACGAAAAAAACCGAGGTTTGACTGTATAACCAAACGATACGATGAGCCTATTGAAATTAAAACCTACGATTATTTAGTCAATTCCCAATAGCTAAATAAAATAATAGGTAACATGTCTTTAAACATTTAGTAATGAAAGTCATGGCGGTCTCCCTGGCATAGGCGTTAAGAACGATGTTCATAATAGTTTAATACATATACTCTTGTACGAAACACAGCTGCGCGAGATTCGGCAGCGGATCGAGTCGTATTGGTTACTTACGGAGGTATGTGAGCCGGTCGTTCAGAAAGCAATGGCAAACTACTGAACGTAAAACTGCCAAGACATCGACAGCAGCTGAAAAATGCTGGTGTTTACGCAATGTCATGTAAAGAATATGCGAAGAAAAGAAAAAAAAAAAAGAAAAAGAGTCATAAATGTAAACAACAAAGAACAGTGAATACCAAGTCTAAGAAAGTTTAGAAAGCATTCACAAACTCATAGGCATCGGTAGTCCAGTGGTAGAATACTCGCCTGTCACGCTACATTGTGCAAATGACCCGATTTCTTAAATTAATAATTAATCTTTCCGTAAGTGATAGTGATACACCGGCTCCCTGGTCTAGGGTTTACACGACTTTCTCCGTAATCCCGTATTTTCTCGTAAGTAACGTGATGTGTGTGAAAATCGGTAGCGGTTCGCTCCGCGTCGGTAACTTACGGGGTATGTGAGCCAGCCGCTCAGAAATCATTGGCAAACTACTGAGCGTAATCTTGCCTGGTACATCAACAGCAGCTGAAAAATCCTGATGTTGACTGCAACGTCCTGTAAGGGATATGCAACATAAACAAGTGATAGTGATATTGAATTGATGCAGCATGTGTACAAAGTATAACGAAGCGATATGGGGAGCCTATTGAAATTAAAACCTACGATTGTTTAGTGATTTCCCAAAAGCTACATCCAAAAGACAGGTTAACACGTCTTTAAACATTTAGTAATTTAATAACTAAAGTCATAAATGTAAACAATAGAAGAACAATTAATACAAAGACTAAGAAAGCATTCACAAAAGTCGTAGGCATCGGTGGTCTAGTGGTAGAATACTCGCCTGCCACGCGGGTGACCCGGGTTCGATTCCCGGTCGATGCAATATAATTTTTATATTAGAGAGAAATTTTATAACATTTTTATCTCTATTGGCGACGAACAATTATTTCCGCATCTAATTGACGCCACTTGTTTCCAATACAAGTTATTAATAAGTCAGGTGTCCTATCCGTCTACTCATATGTCTTGAAGGCATGAAATTGTAGTCTGTAAAACAGACATATAACCGATTATAACCACTTCTACTCCAGACTTACCTTTCCGCATAGGAGACATCCTTCACAAAATCGATCGCCATGTGTTTGACTATCGGTCTCCCTGGTCGAGGGCTAGCAGCTTTCTCCATACCCCGAAAGCTCTCATGGTTGACGTGAGCGCACGAGAATTGGAAGCGGTTCTTCTTCTTCTTCTTCTTCTTCTTCGTCTTCTTCTTCTTCTTCTTCTTCTTCTTCTTCTTCTTCTTCTTCTTCTTCTTCTTCTTCTTCTTCTTCTTCTTCTTCTTCTTCTTCTTCTTCTTCTTCTTCTTCTTCTTCTTCTTCTTCTTCTTCTTCTTCTTCTTCTTCTTCTTCTTCTTCTTCTTCTTCTTCTTCTTCTTCTTCTTCTTCTTCTTCTTTCTTCTTCTTCTTCTTCTTCTTCTTCTTCTTCTTCTTCTTCTTCTTCTTCTTCTTCTTCTTCTTCTTCTTCTTCTTCTTCTTCTTCTTCTTCTTCTTCTTCTTCTTCTTCTTCTTCTTCTTCTTCTTCTTCTTCTTCTTCTTCTTCTTCTTCTTCTTCTTCTTCTTCTTCTTCTTCTTCTTCTTCTTCTTCTTCTTCTTCTTCTTCTTCTTCTTCTTCTTCTTCTTCTTCTTCTTCTTCTTCTTCTTCTTCTTCTTCTTCTTCTTCTTCTTCTTCTTCTTCTTCTTCTTCTTCTTATTCTTCTTCTTCTTCTTCTTCTTCTTCTTCTTCTTCTTCTTATTCTTCTTCTTCTGCGTTCATCCAGAGTTTTTTTTATTCCGGATGTGATTGCGTTGTGCCTATTTACAGCAAAGCTGCGTTCTTGCGCCATTAGGCCGACACATCCCACTTCTGAGAGCATTTGTTGACCGGGTTAACCATCCCCGGGAAGCGGTTCGAGTCGCGCCAGTGACTTATGAGAGTATGGAGCCGGTCGCTCAGAAAGCAATGGCAAACTACTGAGCGTAATCTTGCCAAGAAACCAACAATCAGCTGAAATATGCTGATGTTGACAGCAATGTCCTTGTAAAGGATATGCAAAACATTTAATGTGCTTGACCAATTAGCAGGTAGTGACCACAGACAAATCAAGTTTGTAATGAATATGGACTATGTTCCACAGGAGCAAAAGCCTTTGCCTTGTTGGAATTACAAACGATCTGATTGGGACAGATTTGTCATACTAACAGACAAATATTGTGAACACATAAACACACGGCATAGCAACATGAAACAAATGGTGGAAAGTCTAAACAAAGCAATAATACAGGCGACCACTGAGTCAATTCCAAGAGGAGGAAGAAAAAATTACGAACCACACTGAACTTAAGAACTATACATTTTGGAGAACTAAGTTGAAGATTTAAATATTGAGCACAACCCACTACTGGCAACGCTGATCGCATTCTGGTATGAACCTAAGGCCTATACAACGTGGAGAACAGATGAGAAAGTTCTCAAGAAGTTATATACTGGACGGGTGAGGCCAGTACTGGAATATGGCATCGCAGCTTGGGCAACAGCAGCTAAGTCAAACTTTAACAAAATAAAGAGTCTAAAATCAAGGAATGCGGATCATAACTGGAAGCCTGACGACAACGCCTATTAACGAACTAGAAAAGATTACTTGTTACAACTAATGCAGGATAGAGAGATAGTACCCAAAAA
>JACEFZ010010164.1:847500-1300381 GCA_014155875.1 Cepaea nemoralis | reverse complement strand
TTTTTCCTCCTTCCCTTCTCTCTCTCCTCTTTTTCCCTCTCCCCCCCCCCCCCCCCCCCCCCAATGTCACCTGCCAAGGGTCTGTAATATTATGGAGCCATCAGATTTTATAGGCCTGAATAGTTGGTTGGTTGGTTGGTTGATTGGTTGGTTAGTGGTGGTTCCAACTTCACAGGAACGGGTTGTCCCCATTATCCTCTGTTCCTGTGCCAGTGAATATCACATGAAATGCTCCTCACTGCCCTATGTGAAAAGTGGAATAGACAGGAGTCTTAACAAGCCAACAGCCCGTACAGGTACACTGTGGATAATGCTGCCGTCAGAAGCCAACACAAAAGTCCTCCACGGAAAATACAGTTTATTGTCGATGGAAGCGGCAGTCACTAGACAACCAGCAGCTACACATTACTGTATTAAATGTCGAGGATCGACTTCATTGCCCCAGGATTTATCCCATATGGCTTGGTCCCTTTCGGCAGGGCAGCCTGCTGAAAGCATCGTACAAAGCACGAACAGTATACCCCCAGGAGTCTCCGAGAAAAATGCAATCATGAACCGAAAATGCAATCCAATAAATTCCAAGCGACAGGCCGACCGCCATCGTTCTGAACATGCAATTCATGCTACAACAACCGCAGACAGATGTAAAATCGTTCCAAGCGAAATTCACAGCTCACAGTGTTGCACCATGCACTCAACTCAGTAGCAGGGCAACGGAACCATGCACTATCAGTCCAACATGAGGAAAATGTGACTGCAAACCGTAGCCAGCATAAACACTCTAAAAAATAATCCAGTATCCAATAGCCAACAGTAACATTACATGTGGTTCCTGAAACAAATGTTGCGAATCCCTCAGACTGCCAGAATAACTAACAATTGTCTGGAAAAGCTATTGAACATATACAACTATAAGAGAAAGACAAACAATGCCCTGTGCTCAAACAATGAGAAGAAAAGCACTGGAAATTACCGTCACCACTAGAAATTATCTTCACTACTGGAAATTATCGTCACCACTGGAAATTATCATCACTACTGGATAGATCAGCAGTCGAATAGGCAGACCAAGAGAAATTATCCTGGGTGGCCTAGGACAATGGCATGGAGAAACAACATCAATGGAATGTATCCAGAACACCGAGGAGCCTGATCTGTGGAGTTACATGAACATCTAATTTACAGGAATGATGATTGATGATCATCATGTGTAAAATGGGGAAAATATCTTTCACTCTAGAAATCTCCATCTAGTTGTTATCAGTTATCTTAACGTTAAGGAGTCTATAAGTATGGGTACTATACGACGCATTGGTACTTTCACTCAGTAGCAGTAATTAACATTAACTTCATAATACGGAGCAAGCACACCACAGCAGACATCTGGTAATTGATAATCAGAAGTGGTCCCCCTTTGCTGAATGTTTGAGTTTCTGACCCTTTTCTACTTTTCATTTTAACTCTTTCTGTTACACACCATTTTTAATTTAACCCAGTATATTCCAACTGAAACTAAATAAATAACTAATAATCACCTTAAGCTTCGGTTTGTAACTTTTAGTTAGGTTAGGCTTACTTTAGGCTTTAACAAGGGACTTACTTTAATATTTTTATCGTTGTCTTGAAAACAAAAACACAAACATTGAAACAATTCAATAACTATAACTGCTTTACTTTTACAGCTTAGTTAGTGCAGTTATGAGTTAACAAAGTGCAGTAAAAACATTACAGTACTATTACTCGCGCAACGCTAATATTAGTACGAGATGATAACTAAATATACTCAGTATAACTTTACTGATTTAAAGTCTAAGAATAAAATTATAAATGAAGTCTGCGGACCACCAACGCCAACAAGGAAATAAACTAGACAGTAGACAGAATCAAAATTCGAAAGTTCAGTGGAAGCAGGCACATATTTTAAATCGCGATTAAACAGTCTGTCAGCCGGTGCCATCAACTAAAACACATATGTGGACACTGGTAACACTTCTAGACACAAACTACAACAAACGACTCACCCTTTGTTGTTGATAACTGCTTCATTGTGCAGAGATGGACATGAAGAAACGTAAATAAACACCACAGACACCAGAAATAGGAAGTATTGAGGGAAAATGGCGACAATCTCGGGTCTGGTACGAGTAAATACGAGATCTTGCTGGCAGAGAGGGGAGGGGCGGTGAGAGTGGAGGGAGGGGAGCAGAGATAGGGGGAGGCGGATACAGAAGTTCGCGGTTTTCGTAAATTAATTAGATCGTATTTTACGCGTACAGTATGGATCCATTTTATTGCATACCTCACTTCATATGGGAATATCGATATATGAAGCCCATAAGCGGTCACTCTCCCGCTGTTTATACTTCACCTCGACACAGCAAGGTACAAGAGGAACATGATGAGATGAGAGATGAGACTTCATATGATATGGCACGCTTACAAACCAGAAAACACGGTGTAGATACAGGTTTATGATCCCTAGTAAAGAAATGCAGTATTTGCTTACCCTAACAACTTGGTGGCAGCTTGCAGATCCACAAATTGATGGGAAAGACATTAGACTTATGAAGAACATATATTGGAAACAACAAGCTGCAATAAGGATTGATAATGAAGTGGGACAGTATCAGCCAATTAAGAGAGGTGTTAGGCAGGGATGTGTGATGTCTCCAGATCTTTTTTCCCTATACAGTGAAATTATTTTCAGAAATGTAGAGGATATAAATGGAATCAGCATTGGAGGACGAAACATCAATAACATTAGATATGCAGATGATACAGTATTGATTGCAGACAATGCGCAGGACCTGCAACAATTAGTAGATGCGGTTGTTGTACACAGTGAGCAGCTGGGGTTATACAATTAAATTGTAAAAAGACTCAGGTTATGGTCGTCACTAGGAAGGAAGAAGTGCCACAATGTAATATACAAGTAAATGGAAATATTCTTCAACAAGTGAATCGGTACAATTATCTTGGAACAGTCATAACATCTGATGGGAGATGCCTTGAAGAGATTAGAACAAGAATCGCCATGGCGAAAGTAGCCTTTAGCAAGATGAAAAACATTCTGACCAATAAAAAGATGTCAATTGAAACGAGAAAAAGAGTGTTGAGGGTATACATAGAGCCTGTTCTTTTGTATGGATGGGAAACTTGGACAATGAGCAGTCAAGCTGAAAAACATCTGATGGCTGCAGAAATGTGGTTTCTGAGGAAAATTCAAAGAATACCATGGACAGACAGAAAAACAAATGACCAAGTACTACAGGAGACAAATGAACATCGTAAGCTGATTAGAGAAATTAGACGTAGACAGTCAAAATTTTTTGGACATGTTATGAGAAGAAATGGATTGGAGAACTTGGTGACAACTGGCAATATCGAAGGGGACAGACCAAGAGGCAGACCGAGAGGAAAATACCTGGATGGCTTGGCCACATGGCATGGACGAGACAGGAACACTGAGCTGATCCACGACACTGGTGATCGAGTGAAATGGCGAGTCATGACCGCCCACGCTTTCCGGCATGTCACATGATTGATTGATTGAATAACAAGGACTGTCCCAAATTGGGTACGCACACAACAAACCCTTCTTACATTCGGCCCTTCCAGCCAGTCATCTTTCATGCGTATATTAATTATTATTATCTATTGTGCGTGTTACATTTAAATAGAAAAAGGACTTTTTGACAGTTTAAATAAGTCCCAGTCCTTGTTATGAAGAGTTTATAAAATAATGTAACTTGATGAGAACAGTAACAATATTAATTTATTGATCATCATCATTAGTGTAACTAAGTAAAGTAAAGGCGCTTTTGGCACGCAATAAGGTGCACTGAATAATGCACGTGGTGCTGGACCCATGTCTGTATCGACAAATCGACACTGTTGCGTCGTGGCCGAGAGGATAAGAGCGCGCTAGCTCATAAACTTCCGGTGCGTTGATGGTTAAGTAGCAGGATAAGCATCTTCACTTGTCAACTCCAACGGTAAGGTTTGCAGCGGTCTCTGTGGCACAACGGTAGCGCGTCTGACTCCAGATCAGAAGGTTGCGTGTTCAAATCACGTCGGGGTCATCTATGTTTTTAAATATTGAGCACAACCCACTACTGGCAACGCCGATCGCATTCCGGCACAAACCTAAGGCCTATCCACGTCATGGAAGCACTATACTCGAGTTTCGCCCTCGTTTGAGCTCGTCAGTAGTGCATATACCTGACCGGATCCGGAAACAAGCCCCGGATCACGCGTGTGAAGCGGGTGTGTAACCACGCGGCACACACTGGACACGCCAAATTATCCGGTGTGATAATTTGGCGTGTCCAGTGTGTGCCGCGTGGTTACACACCCGCTTCACACGCGTGATCCGGGGCTTGTTTCCGGATCCGGTCAGGTATATGCACTACTGACGAGCTCAAACGAGGGCGAAACTCGAGTATAGTGCTTCCATGACGTGGATAGGCCTTAGGTTTGTGCCGGAATGCGATCGGCGTTGCCAGTAGTGGGTTGTGCTCAATATTTAAATTTCAAATCCCGAAACAACCAAATAATCAATCTATGTTTTATTTTTTAATGTTTTTTTTTACCCAAGTGGCGCGGGGCTAGAAAAGCGAATATTTATGTACGCACTACAGTGGATGCCAAGCATCACACATAGCAAACATTTATCGCAGAAGAACTAACGATCGAACTTTATTTTTATGGTCACAAACATCTTACAGTCGGCCCTTCCAACCACTCATCTTTCATACGTCAATTATCTACTGTGCATATTACATTTAAATAAACAAGCAACATTGTCAAATGAACGCTATGGACATAAACAGTGCATAGTATCAAGGAAGGAATGAAAAGAAGGGAAGGGAAGGAAGGAAGGCCGGATGGTCGGAAGAGAGGAAGGAAGGAAGACAGGCAGGCTGGCAAGCAGGCACGCTAGCACAGCCAATCACACATTATAAACACATACCTATTTGACTACATACATCATTTACACAAACTCGCAGTTATACATCCACTCAATAACTCACAAATACACTCCCTCGCATGAACTCATACCCACTCACAAACACATTAACAAACATTTAGGAATTCTAAAAGCAATGTCAAACTATCGAAAGTACAATTGCCTAGAAAATCAACCTCATCATCATTATCATCATCATTATCATCATCATCAACATCATCATCACCATATGCCATGCCGATAAGCGTGGGCGGTCATGTTTTGCCATCTCACACTATCACCAGATTCGTGGATCAGCTCAGTGTTCTTGTCTCGACCATACCACGTGGCCAACCCATTCGGTTATTTACTTTTCTGCCTTCTCCGTGTTCTTTTCCCTTCAATCTTGCCAGTTGTCGCCAAGTTCTCCAATTTATTTCTTCTTATAACGTGTCCAAAAAGGTGTGCCTATACATGTCTAATTTCTCTAATCAGTTTGCTGTCTTCCAACCTGGGGCTTACTGACCGTAAACTTACCAAGAGATCACACCAGCTGGTGTAGACTGCGACGTCCTGTAAAGGATATGCAATTAACTAACTTAACCTGGGGTTGGCTTTGGTGGCAGTGTTCCACACAGGACATGTAACAGTTTGTTTAATCAACACTTGGTGGGTATTGTGACCAGTGTCGCGCCTGCCGTCTTTATTTCCACGTCAGGGGGGTACGGAGTGTCAGGCATTGGTAGTACCTTTGGTAAGGATGACTCTCATCTCCTTTTCAGGACCCATCCACCACTGGTCCAAGCCTGACATCCACCTCACGCCTGTGGCTCCTAATAGCTGTCAGCATGCGACAGCGGCCACCCCCCTCCCCCCCCCCCCCCGGACAACAGCTGTGAGAGGCTGACTAAACCAGGCGTGGGTAGCCGATTTGGTGTCAAACGAAGCGGAGAACTAGGGTATGCCTACCCAGCATGTGAAGGCAGCATTCGGCAGAATGCGCGGATGAAATAACGGATGATTCAACGGGCAAGACAGCGTTTACCTGCAAAGCGTTGTGGAATGTAATGAGCACGGCAAGGCACGTAGAGCGCCCTGGTCATCCACTGCACCTGTATTCGTCTCCAGTCGTCTTGACTTGTCTTGCCAGAGAGTGAGGTCGACGAATTGCGCAACTCTTCCTCACTTTAATCCAATTCATCGCGAAAGTCATTCTTCATCCAACTTTACATATCACCTTCAAGCCCTGTGGCGATGGGCGAGCGGCAGGCGTGGGTGCGCTGGCAGTCGTAGTCGCAGACCTGCACACAGGCGGCTCAGGCCATATGGTCGTCTTCTACTGACCGGAGCAGCAGTGGGATTCGGCAGCCCCCTGAGCGACTGAGCAGCCCTCTATAGGAAAGCACTGCTCATCTCCATAGTGTTCTCCACTTTTATTAACCTTACCAAGGCTTTTGATACAGTCAGCAGAGAAGGGCTGTGGAAGATAATGGCGAAATATGGCTCTCCAAAAGTTTGTCCTAATAGTGCGGCTATTTCATGTTGGTATGCAGGCAAGAGTACAGGAAAATGGTGAACTGTCTGAGCTCTTTCCTGTCACCAATGGAGTGAAGCAAGGATGTGTCCTGGCACCAACACTGTTCAGCCTCATGTTTTCAGCTGTGCTGACGAATCCTTCGAGAACAATGACACTGGAATAGATATCAACTACCGCATGGATGAACAGTTGTTCAATCTCAGAAGGCTTAAAAGCCAAAACCAAAACTAACAGCGACACCGTCAGAGAGCTGCTGTTTGCTGATGATTGCGCCCTATATGCCAACTCAGAGGCAGACAAACACAATGTTTCAGCTTTCTCACATGCCTGTGCCAACTTTGGGCTCAATATCAACTTGGAGAAGACTGTAGTTACGTACCAGCCAGCTCCAGGGATTAATCACACTGTGCCGAATATCAAGGTGAACGGTCATAGACTAAGTGTTGTGGACAAATTCAACTATCTTGGCAGCACTGTGTCACAAGCTGCCACAATTGATGACGAAGTGAATGCAGGAATCTCCAAGGCGAGCGCGGCCTTTGGCAGACTGTACAAGAATGTATGGGACAGAAATGGAATAAGCCTGCAAACAAAGCTGAAAGTCTATAAAGCAGTTGTATTATCCACATTGCTATCATATGCTTGTGAAACCTAGACTGTTTATCAGCGACATGCTAGGAAATTAAACCACTTCCACACAGTCTGCCTTAGGAAGCTATTGAAGATTAAATGGCAAGACAAGATCCCTGACACTGAAGTTCTAGAAAGAGTGTCCATGCCCAGTATCCACACACTACTAATGAAGAATTAGATTCGCTGGGCTGGTATTTTAAAGGTCATTAAAGCACGTCGAGAATTTCCTTATCAAGGGAAATAACAACACTCTCTTCTAAATGTTTTCATCATAGGCCAGTTTTGCAGAACAGAGACTAACTAATATTAAATTATACAGAAAATTAAAAACCCGAAGATGAGCTAATTTCTGAAATATGCGAAATGCCTTCCATTGTTAGGAAATTAACTTTAAGAACACAAAATATGATTTACGATTTCATAATATTTTGAGGACAACAACTGACAAGATCCAAATGATGTCATAAAACCGAAGTCGCTTTCGCGCTCGCTCGCTCGCGAGTTATAAAGATAGATAGATAGAAAGAAAGCAAGCAAGAAAGAAAGAAAGAAAGGGGGCATAATATTTACTTAACTGTTAATAAGGGATATGACTCCTCAGAATTTGTTTCGAGAGATTTCATTGAATATTACGCTGTTGAATAACTCATACTGGAATCTGATTTTGGAATGCTATCATGATGGTTCTAATATAAAGATTATAAGTGGTGTCTTGTTTTGTTTCTTTATTACGTATATTTTAGATTCAGTATAATGCAATGTAATAACAGTATACAACACCTGCACGACCCTGAAGGATATTTGCCATTTGGCAGTTTAATATTTGGTACTTCTGGTTTCTCTTCACAAACGAATAAATCTTTCGCCATTAAAGATGCATACTTTTTTTTTTCCGTAGGAGGCCAGTAAAAAAAAAATTGTCCCCACAGAGGTGGTGTATAGTGCTTATGGATGTATTCAGTGAAAATTCGGTGAAAAAAAATTAAAGATGCATACAGTAGTGCGCTTGGTCTGGTCGGAGGCCGGGATGATCATTCTCGGTCCCTTGGCTAAGATCAGACGCATTTGCTGCCCTTCCAGTAGTGCGCCTGGTCTGGTCGGGGGCCGGGTGATCCAAAAAGAAAAAAAAACCTCACATGAGCATCACTTTAAATGTGGGCCCGGTGGACCACTGTGGGCAACAGCTCACAGTGGGACTAAGGGTCCACGCCAAAAACAGGGGAGGCGGGGAACCAGCTAGTCTGGGATGACCGCCAAACCCAAAAATTAAAAAAAAAAAAAAAAAAAAAAAAATTAAAGATGCATATTGTGATGCCCTAACAGCTTCATGGTGCCTGTGTGTCTCAGGTCTGGAGGGAAATCAGACTTTTGTTTCCACTTTCCTAGTCCCATTATCTGTGATTTCTGTATATTTACTTTGGCTCCACTGCCTTTTCCAAAATGGGTAAAGGTGTGGAGTATGTTCCTTATTGAGATGTTGCTAGTGGGGAAGAAGGCAGTGTCATCTGCATAAGCGACAAGCTTCTGCTCTCCTATCCCATGTAGGAAGGTTCCTTTAATACTAGTGTCTTGTCTTATCTTTTCTAGTAAAGGCTCTAAGGTGAGCACATACAGTAGTGGTGATAAGGGACATCCCTGTCTTACAGATCTCGTGAGCCTGAAGCTATCTGTCAGTGAATGGTTCACCAACACTCTGCTCTCAGGGTTTTTGTACAAGATCTGTATCCACTGCCTGTAGTACTCTCCTATGTTGCAGTGTTCTAGTGTCCTATGCAGGTAAGTGTGGGAAATTCTGTCGAAAGCCTTCTCTTGATCCAAGGACAAGATGGAGGATGGACAATCTTTCCTATGTGTGTAGTTAATAATGTCTCTAATGAGGTGGTTGTGGTTGTGTATATTTCTGTCTTTGACACTGCACTGTTGGTCTGGGTGTATGAGTGTTGGCATGAAGGGTTTGAGTTTGTTGGTGAGTGATTTGGCGAGTATCTTAGTAGTCTGTGTTGAGTAAGGAAATTGGTCTGTAGTTCTTCAGTTGTGTTTTGTCGGTGTTGTCTTTGCGTATGAGTGTGATGTAGGACATGTTACAGCTTTCAGGTAATTGTTGTTTGTCAAAGGCTTCCTGATAGACTTTGAGGAGAAGATTGCCTAGGATAGGAAAGAAATGTTGGTAGAATTCTACTGTCAAACCGTCTGGTCCTGGAGTTTTGTCTTTGTTTAGTGTGCTCAGTGTCTGTGTTATGTCTGCCAGTGTCAGCTCTGTGTCCAGTGTTTCTCTGTCTGTGTCAGGTAATTTCTTTGTGTACTGTAGGAAGTTGTCTTGTATCTGTGTGTCTACTGCCTCTGCTGTGAATAGATGTTTGTAGTGTTGCTGGAAAGCGGTCCCTATGTGTAGTGTTTCTGTCTGCATGTTTCCCTGCATGTCTGATATTTGGCTTATTTGTCTCCTATGCTGTATATTCTGCTCTATTGCCATGTATTGTCTACTTGCTGACTCTTGTGTAATAGTGTTGAGCTTTGTTCTGAGAAGAGCACCCAAATATCTGTGTTGTTGGTGTTCTTCTAGCTGTGCTTCAAGTGTGTGATCCCACAAAAACACACAAACAGACATGGCACTCATTGACTGAACAGATCACAGACATGTTACACAGGTATAGGTACAAAACATCCACAATATTTGGTAGAAGCACAATAGTCAACACATACATAATACCCAAAATATTATACTTAGCGACAGTACTAAACCCTCCCAAACAGACCGTCACAGACATAAACATACAAATCAGACGCTTCATCTTCACCAATACAATACACAGCATACATCACAAAACACTCATGCAGGACAAACTGCAGGGGGGAATTGCACTCCAGGACATCCACACAAAAATACTGTCACTTAGAATCAGTCACATAGGTAAAATCATCAGACATCCAGAACAACATAGATTAGCTTTATATTATATAGCACACAACATAAAACACCTCACACCTCTTAACAATGCAACTGCACACTACCAGGGAACACTGCCAACATTCTACCAGACATGCATACAGGCAATACAGGGACATGAACAGTTAATACAGCAAACAACACACAAAATATACAAACATTTAGTTAGAGAGCAAGCACCATCACTCAAACTTAGGATTAAAAGAGGACACAAATACTTCATGTCTGACTTCACATGCACCTTTTCAAACCTACACAACAAACACATAACACCAAAAGCTAGAGAGATCACATATAGACTGTTATACAATATGACACCGACAACACAGACAGAAGCATACAAATACAAACAAATATCACAGTGTCAGCTATGTAGAAATAACACAACAGAGACAGAGGAACACATTTATTATATATGTCCAACAATCACAGCCATACGCGCAACACTCCAACACCTCATACAAACGCACACAGGCAAACAAACAGACATATATAAAGCAATTTTTCTCAATATTATACCAAAATCAGCAAAAGACACATACATACAAAACTACTGACAGCTCTTTCCTACTACAGACATCTCATATGGACATGTAGAAACTCAGCCAGATACAAACACCGCACATATAACACACACTTAATATCATTTATGTACACGCACAAAATAACAAAACTGTTTCCTGAGTGAGTCATGTGTATTTTTCATTATTGAATTGCAAAGTTGGTATACATGAGTGCGAGAAAGAATCTGAGAAATGTGAATGAATGCGGATTGAATGAATATACAATCACATATGGTTTACCAAACCAACGATATTGTAAAATGTGTGAAAACACAAATGCTTGTTTTATTCTTACCAAAAAAAAAAAGCAAAGGGTAAAGATGCATGAACCCTTACTAAAAACCAAAAAAACTAAAAAAAAAAAAAAAAAACCAAAAAAAAAAAAAATGTACGGAGAAAAGAAAACCAACTCCTTTACTCCTACTGTTATTAAAAATGGCAGGTTGCAATTTTATGTACTTTGCTATGCTATATTGATACCATTGCCGTGATAATCATGTTTAGTAAGTGGAATCACATGTTTATTATAATTTTGTCATTATTATTACTATTATTATCTTTCCTATTATTATTCGTAGTATTTATTTTTACCATTACTATCGTTATCACCGTTATAAAAAATTTAACCTCATCTCGCATGTAACCACCCCCCCCCCCCCCCCCTTTGCCTTTGTTGTCTTTGCTGATGCCCTCACCAGTTGGTTCAAATAGTCACCCTGCCTCTACCATTATTACCAGAGAATAGCCAATGGGGAGAGCGGCAGCAAGGGAAACAAAAATGGGAAGTTTTTCTTTCTCTTTGTTGCCCCCCTTTCACATGTTAATATGTTCAATGAATAAAATATGCATATGTCACATACACGCCCACATGCAACGCTCGGTATATACACGCACACAAATACTGAACCCACAGGACGCATGTAACAACACTAACAACGCAAATGCAATTGTACTGCTGTTACGATGCTCTCTTATTGAGATTGGTGGGTAATTCTGTATTACTATATGATTATTATGGTTTGATTGCTATTAATTTTAATTTAAGATCACTATTACTATTAGTATCCTCCCTCATCTCCGCTTTCTCCCCGCTTATTACTGTTGCTGTTGATGCTGATGCCGCCCTCACTGGTTGGTTCCAAAATGTTTACTGCCTTTATCAACATTACCGAAGAGGTGGTTATGGTGTTGGCGGTTTTTGGAGCCGGCTGCTGGTGAGGGTGGAGACAGGGGAAACAAACATGGTAAAATAACATACATTTTGGGTTACCCCACTTTCATATGTAATTATGCCAAATGAATTATTGTTGTAATATTACACATATGTCATCTACACGCCCACATGCAACGCTCTGTAGATACACGCACACAAATATTGAACACACAGGACGCATGTAACAATACGAACAACACAAATGCAATTGCACTATTATTATCATGCCTCTTGCGGCGATAGTTACCCTTGTGCATTACCTTTCTATTATTAAGGGTTATTGCTATCAATTTTATTGTCGTAAATTTGTATGGATGTTTACTATTACTATTATGCTCCCTCATTTTCCCCCACCCTTTCGATACTGTTGGTTTTGATGCTGCTACTGCCTTCACCGGTTGGTTCTAACAAGTTTACTGCCATTTTCCTCATTACCAAGTAGTGAGGATGGTATTGGAGGGGTTGGAGCTGACAGGTGAGAGGGTGGCAGAGGAAAAATAATGGTATCCTATCGTCTTGTTGCTGTTGTACTCGTTTTTCGTTACCCCCCCCCCCCCCGCCCCCCCCCCCCCCCATTTCATATGTAAAAACTTTGTAAAAAATGTTGTAAAATTTTGCGCATATGTCACTTACACCTCCACATGCAACGCTCTGTAACAACACGAACAATACAAATGCAAATGTTTCTTAACACTCAATAAAGGTTTAAAAAAAAAAAAAAAAAAAATTAAAGATGCAAATTGTTTCTCGCCGTGATGTTCATTCTTGGTCCCTTGGCTAAGATCAGACGCATTTGCTGCCCCCCGCAGTAGTGCGCCTGGTCTGGTCAAGGGCCGGGTGATCCACACAAAAAAAAACAACCTCACATAAGCATCACTTTAAATGTGGGCCCGGTGGACCACTGTGGGCAATAGCTCACAGTGGGACTAAGGGTCCACGCCAAAAACAGGGGGAAGCGGGGAACCAGCTTGTCTGGGATGACCGCCAAACCCCAAAAAAAAAAAAAAAATATTTTACTAAAGATTTCCGTGGAGAGGAGCAATATAATGAGTCTAAAGACTATTTTTCAGACCCTACACCGTAGGGTATATTGGAATAAATGTTACGAACGGTTTGAAATGTAAGCGCTATTATCATATGTTGTGCCGACGAACGTGAGGTGTCGGCTTCACCATCTTGTATGTAAGTAAATAATACCGCTACCAGCCTTTTTGCACGAGTTTGTAAGAAATTAAATTTCACACGTCACCCAAAAACTTACATTTGACAATGCTCCGTAGCACACAAGGAACATTTACAAATAAACGACAACATGTTGAACATATACTATTCACACTAAATACACCATTCTGTCTACGAAGAAGTAAAGAGAGAGAAAGAGGGAGAAAATAGTCGGAAAACTAAAGGGAGAGAATCTAATACATATAGCATTGCATTCTGTTATTTTCCCCCAGACGGGGGCTGCGTCGTCTCAAGGTATGGTGTCCGCCTCGAGTGCTGGAGGTCCCGGGTTCAAGCCCCGCCGGTGAGGACCGGGATTTATTTCACGTGGGCTTCTAGTAATAAAATTGCCCCTGGTATCTGGGTAGTGAGTCGGGACGCCCGTGTGTATTGTTGCGCACGTAAAAAAAAATCCCTTGGCAGTTGGAAGTCGAAAAATAGCAGCCTAACGGCGCTGCGCGGGCAAAATTTCGAGTTAAAAATCTACCCAAAGTATTTCAGGATCCTCGCCGGTGCTACCGAGTTCCTGCACTGAACTGAGTTTCTCCAGACTCAGGTTTAAGTTAGGCGGAGAACGGGGCACTTATGGGTTACACCCGTGTGCCGTAATTGTTTTTCTATCGACTAAACTAAACTAAACTATTTTCCCCAAGAGAAATAACTCGCAATAGAGCACCAGAAACGTTGCTTTGTCCTTATTGACAAAGAAAATTTAATATATGGATAGAACGCTCATAATTTTTGTTGAACATTTAGCATAGCAAGCATGGTCATTTGATGTTTGCGACAGATTTAATTTGTTGAATAATAAACTCTGTGCAGTCATTGCACAAACACTTAGCGAATCTTACTGCATCTAATGTTTAAGTCACATTTTCACATTTAAGAATCATACTTACCTGGCACGGGAGCTACCATGATCAATAAGGTGGTGCTCCCAGGTTGAGGCCCTTCCATTGCACTTCGGTTGGGTTGACGCCTGCGATCACCCCAAATGTGGGTGACTCGAGTGCGTAATTTTTTCGTAAGGGGGACTGCGTTCGCGCTATCCCCTCAACATGAAAGGGAAAACATTATGAATTATAGGTGTCTATTATGTCATACAGGTCATTCTTCTGCGCCTCAGAACATGACACAATAGATTACGCAACCACATGTATACAAAATTCAAGATTGGTGACTCCGCCATGTGCACATGTGGTTTGGCGTTGCAGACAGCAGAGCACATACTCCAGGATTGCCCAAACTACAACATATCCAGGCGAACCTTCTGGCCTAGAGAGACAACAGTGGAAGATAAACTCTATGGACCGCTGAATGAACTAAAAAAGACTGTTGGATTCATACAAGAGACAACATTGCAGTTATAGGCTTATTTCAGGCGAACGAAAGAAGAAGAAGAATGTCATACACGCAGATTTTATTTCACGCGTGTCCAGTCCACAAGGAAACTTGAAGTCAAGGTCTATGTTTCCACTTCATCGTGTAGCGAGCTTACCCTGGTTTCACTGTCCTGTCTGAAATCTGCCTCTACATCTCGTGCCATGCCGATAAGCATGGATGGTCGTGTTTCGCTCCTCTCACACGATCACCTGAGTCGTGGATCAGCTCTGTGTTCTTGTCTCCGCCATGTCATGTGGTCAAGCCATCCAGATATTTACCCCTCTACCATCCCCCTCATTCTTTTCTCCTCAATCTTGCCAGTGGTCACCAAGTTCTATAGTTGATTTCTTCTCATATCGTGCCCAAAGAATTTTGACTGTCTACATATCATTTATCTATTCTTAAATATTGAGCACAACCCACTACTGGCAACACTGATCGCACTCTGGCATGAACCTAAGGCATATCCACGTCAATGTGGAAGCACTAGACTCGAGTTTCGCTCTCGTTTGAGCTCTTCAGTAGTGCATATCCTTGACCGGACCCAGAAACAAACCCTGGATCACTGGCGCGTGAAACGGGTGTGTAAACACTAGACCACGCGACACACGCTGGACACGGCCAAATTATCACAACAGAATACTACAACGTCACCCATGATTATTGCTCACTGGACCTTAGGCGGCATGGTGTGCCTTGCCAGTGAGAAGACCTGATCATTCGGGTCCACATCGATTGACGGACGTCAGTCGCGGCGATCGGGAAAATTTTGAGCTACAGCCTACGATGGGTGACGTTGTAGTATTCTGTTGTGATAATTTGGCCGTGTCCAGCGTGTGTCGCGTGGTCTAGTGTTTACACACCCGCTTCACGCGCCAGTGATCCAGGGTTTGTTTCTGGGTCCGGTCAAGGATATGCACTACTGAAGAGCTCAAACGAGAGCGAAACTCGAGTCTAGTGTTTCCACATTGACGTGGATAGGCCTTAGGTTCATACCAGAGTGCGATCAGTGTTGCCAGTAGTGGGTTGTGCTCAATATTTAAAAATCTCAAATCCCGAAACAACAAATAAATTAATTTATCTATTCAGTTTACCGTTTTCATGTGCTTCTTATAGGACTTACTCGTCGCTTTATTTTGTCTGTCTGTCTGTGGTATTCTTCGCATTTTACCCAGAAACCATATTTCCACAGCCATCAGCTGTTTTTCAGCTTGTCTGCAGATTGTTCACGGTTCACGTCTATACAGAAATACAGGTTCAATGTAGTACTTCATAACTCAGCATCAGCACACTTTTGAACCAACAATACATCCTGGCCTGCCACACAGGGATCACCATTATCTTCAGTGCTATTCAACGCCTACACTGTGGGAATCACCGGTGAGCAGATCACAGGACCAGGAAGGACATTGTCGTATGCCGACGATATGTTAGTGTATCGTCAGGGGAAGGATAGAGATCGGGTTGCTGTGGAACTACAAACAGGACTCAGTCGCTTAAGCACGTGGTGTGATGAAGCTGGTGCACTAGTCAACCCAACGAAGGCAGCAGTGTCATTGTTCTTTTTGAATAATCATATTGTCAACACCCTAACACCAACTGTAAATCTATGCTAAAAGACTGTAGTGAGAACGCAGGCAATGAAATACCTGGGGATATAATTTGATAGAAGCCTTGCTTATACTGAGCACATAGACCAGATGATAGGGGAGACTGGGGAGAAATGGACATAGGGGAGAAATGGACCACCCCCTCTCTGGCCCCTGGCTGTGATGCAATGAAAGTGAAACCATAATAAGTTTGTTTTCCACACCAAACATAGTCCGAATTTTTCATTTGCCATCGACTTCCCGCACAGGTCGTTCCCACGCAAAGTTTGAAAATTTTCTGCACTAAAGTTTCTTTTTCCAGTTCCAGACACCATCGTAAAGCAGACGCATAGTCAGGAATCAGGACAAGGTAATTACGTTAATATCTTTATTTACTTGTTATTTAAGAGTTCATATAAAAAATATAGCATATAATATTAGATTTAAGAGACTTTATGGCTGAATAGTTTAATACATTGATGGGGGAGAAATTGACCGGTTCATTTCTCCCCATGGTTCATTTCTCCCCATAGAAGAAATTGACAAGACAGTCTGTTGTTATTAAAAGTGTTGAAGATTGCATTCGAATATCAGCATTATTGATTCTTTTTAATACTGGGGTCTAAATCTAGACCAATAAAACTGTTAACAAATTTGATTTCAGTGATTTATTAAAGATGCACGCCATTCGTGCTATGATCAGTATTTCTTTGCAAATGATAAGCCTACCATTCTAAATGTTATATAATTCTGTCACTCTTTTGTTTCAGATGCCAAGATTGTACATCAGAAACACCAACAAGGGTCTCGTTACGGAGGAACGTATGAGAGAAGCTGTTAATGCTGTGAAAAATGGAATGAAAGTGAGGAAAGCTGCAAGGGAGTACGGCATTGCTCGCTCTACCCTCAATAACAATCTTACAAAAGACAGAGAAGGAAATGGTCTGCCTACTAGACTCGTACCAAATTATAGGCATAGCCTTGTTTTCACAGCTAAGCAAGAAGCTGATTTTGCTAGTTACTTGAAAGATTATGCAAGAATGTTCCATGGACTCACAACTAAAAACGTTCGTATTTTGGCGTACAAGATTGCGAAAGTCAATAACATTGCACATCCTTTAACCTGGGATGAGCAAATGATGGCAGGGAATGACTGGCTTTGTGGATTTTTGCGACGGAATCCCGAGCTGACCATAAGGCAACCTGAGGCAACATCTCTGGCTAGAGCTACAGCTTTCAACAAACATAATATTTGCACCTTCTTCAACATTGTGAAGGAAACCATTACAAAACTAAATGTGAGTGGAGCTCAAATCTACAATTTGGATGAGTCAGGTCTGACCACTGTACAGAAAGTGCCAAAAGTAATTGCCCCACGAGGAGTGTAGCAAATAGGCCAGGTGACATCCAGAGAAAGAGGAGAACTGGTCACAATCTGTTGCATTGTGTCAGCTGCGGGTCACATTATCCCTCCAGTTTTTGTGTTTCCCAGAAAATTTTTTAAGAATTTTATGCTTGCTGGAGCACCTGAAGGCTCCCTTGGCCTTGTGAATGAATCAGGTTGGATGACCCGTGATAATTTCGTCAAAGTTATAAATCACTTCATTAAGCATTCAAGACCTTCCAAAGACTTCCCTTTGATTTTGATCTTGGACAATCACGATACCCACATTTCATTTGAATCACTTGAACTGTGCAAGAAAAACAACATTCATGTGATCACTGTCACATAATACTGAAGAATTTCGATCCAGATTGATGAAAGGCCTGAAAACCGCCGTTGCTAGGCGCCACAACTATTTGATGTCGGGAAATATGTTCCCAGTTTCAAACACGACCGGGATTCCCTGAGAAGTCCCCCAATCAAAGACAATTGGCGGCAGGTTAATTTGCCCGGCATCAAAGGAATTCGGCACTCTGTTTGCCCAGATCTCAGCAGAATGGAGAAGGGGGAGGCGGTGCTTTCTTGATTGAAGTCCGGTCACGTGAGTGACGTCACTCGTGCAACATTTGGCTGGGTGAAGTTAACTAAACTTGCGATCAGTGGAATGTAATACTCTTGAAGGGAGTGTTCGGTTATTCCTGTTCTAATGGAGAAGAGGATTTACGGAGTCTCCTGTGTTTTGGAAACTGTGATGAATTGTGAATTCCGACTCCGAACGGGAACGTTAGCATAAGGTAGTTTATTTATAAATAGAGTTATGACTGGAACTTAGTGATAGTGAGTTGTGAGAACGTAATCTGAGAGCGTCGGCCGCAGCTGGCTGATGCCTAGCTTAAAAAATGTAGAGTTATATATCATTTCACTCGGCAGGGTAAGACCAGTGTAATGGGATGGCTGGGGGAATAGGGGAAATGTAAATGGTGGGATATTCCGGTAGTGAGGCCTACTGGGGCTCCTGTGTTTTTCCGTTTGGTCTTTCCTTTCCCTTATCACCCAAATGTGACGAACGCCTCTGCCTTGATGTCAGAGGGTAGTTCTAGATTAACTAGGACACATGTCTGAGTGGCCTTTGGCCTATAATCACATATAGTGGATTGGAATAGGGTTTTTCTCTCACCGAATGTTCTATTCTCTACAGGTTCAACGGTATAAAAGAAAGGAAGTATTACTACGAGGTGTAGACAAAGCCAGTCACACTGAGTGATATTTTACTGTACCGGAGAAATTAAGGACAGCTGGGAGAGGAGGAAAAATAGCAGTCACACTGAGTGAAGTTATGTTAAATGGTGTCGGCAATGGGACACCGTTCCACCAATCATGGCCTCATCAAAGCCCAGAGTGTTTAACATAAAAAGGGCTGGTTGGCAGTGACTGAGGTACTGAAAAGGCGGATTCATATTAACAGTGATGAATTCTCAGAACAATAACATTATTATATAGAGAAGGTATAATGGTGATTACTTCTCAGGACAATAACATTATTATATAGAGAAGGCATAATGGTGAGGAAACCTGTTCAGTAAACTTGTACAAACATACAGGAGGAACTTACTCGAACAGACATCATCAGTTTGTTTCTTGGGGAGTCGTGTGAGAGAAGTGCCGAGATTCCTAGGTTCCAGGATCGTTATAGACACATTAAATACATCGGGGGTTCTGAACTTGTGGACTTTGGTATACCATATTCGGTAGTGGAGAACAGTCACCCAGACTATATATATGATTAACTCCAAGAAGTCAACCATTGTCCGGATTGAGGCTTCATTCGGTGAGACCTGTTCTGAACTTACTGTGGTGTGATGTGGCATGGCCTAACATGATGAAGAACGATCCTGAGCTCACTAATCTATTCTCGCATACACCATAGAAAATACTACATATTTCCACACGCAAACAGTCCACACATACACACGTGACAATTTCTGTATTAAATGTTTTATTTTATCAATTGTTAAAATACAGTCTTGTGTGGGTATGTTCTGCAACAATATGAAGGGTATTGTTTAGTGGTAAGAAGAAGAAGAGGAAAGAGAGGGATAGGGTACCTAAGATTTACAGGGGGTATGTAGACAAAGGTCCGGCAGAGGCCCACAATAAGGAAAAGGATTTTAAACAGTGTGCCTGTTGACTCCACTTTCCCCCTAGGGACAACTGGCTACAATCACGTTGCCACCACACACCTCATCTAAAACTCAGCCCTTGGACCGTTCAGTGTTTGGACCCATGAAGTCGGTCTACAACAATGCGTGTGATTCATGGATGATGAAAATGTTGGGACACCACTGACAATCTATCAAGTTGCAAATCTAGGAGGCCACGCTTTTCTTAAAGTGGCAACTCCCATTAACATTCAATCAGGCTTTGCAGTGTCAGGTATTTGGCCCTTTAACGAAGATGTTTTTACAGAAGATGATTTTATGCCTTCAGAAATAACGAACAGGCCCATCAGCAAGGACAGTGAAAATGCCACTTTAGAAAGCAATGAACAGACAGGATCAGCATCTCCACATTGTGGTACCAGCACAGATCAAACTGCACAAGAATTTCATGAAAATCAGAAAGTGTAATGTTGAGAACCTTGTAGATGACTTGCAGGAAATATCAGGGAGTCTTCAACATAAAGCTACTTCTTCCTTTACTTCGCCTCATGTTTTCAGAGGACTACCAAAAGCTGGTCTACGAAAAGATTCAAATAATATGAGGAAAAGAGGAAAAACTATGCTGGCTACTTCTACGCCAGAAATGGATCGAATTAGGGAAAGAGCGGTGATGAAAGAAAAGGCAGCAAAAGTTCCACCCAAAAAGGCAAACAGACAGCTGCTGAAAGAACTTGATGTTGATTCAGATCCAGAAACTGACATTTCGTTTTATGATGACACAGATTCTGATGTTTCATTTGGTGAAAATGAGGAGTGTACGGTTAGCTTAACTGGTGTGCGTGAGGTTTTTGAAGGCCAGTGTGTGCTATGTGAATATGGAACAAAGAAGACTTGTGTTTACTATGTAGGAATTGTAAGGGGAGACATTGATGATGATGGTGATGTTGAGGTAGAGTTCTTGCGCAAGAGTGAGAAGGTTGCTGGTAAATTTGTTAAGCCTAAGGTAGAAGATGTCGCCAGTGTCTCAATTACATGTATTAAAGCACAGCTTACTAGATCTACAATCACTGGAACCACTCCTAGGACCAAAGATGGCTATGTCTTCAAAGAAAGTCTTGCAGGCATAAATGTTCGATAAAACTTTATATTAGATTAATATATCATATTAAACTTTTTTACTGTCGCTAAATAAAAAAAAAACTGCAAATATCCTTTTAATGATTATTTATTTGTTATAGCAATATGGATGAGTTGTTGCTGCTTCTTTTTAAAAAAGGTCCATTTCTCCCCACTATGGTCCATTGCTCCCCACGTGCTGGTCCATTTCACCCCAATGGTGGTCAATTTCTCCCCATGTTCATATACATTTTTGAAATGCATTTTGTAAAGAAACATATAGAAATAGATTGCTAAATGTTTTCCCCTTTTAAAATAAATGAATGTACAACATTTTAGTCATGGTTTTGTTATGTTTCGATAAAATCTGTTCCGGTGATGAGCAAAAATTGAAAACTACAAAATTGCTGGTCCATTTCTCCCGTCTCTCCTAAATATGGCCAAGCGGGGTTTGGCTGCGATGCGGGTAATGGCGGCGGCAAACTGTGAGCAGAGGCATCCATGTCTTCTATACGAGGGTCTGGTCCTTTATGTATTTGAGTATTCGATGGCGATCCTTACTCTCTGCCATAAGCAGATGGAAAGGATACAGAACGAAGCTATGCGTATTATTCTTGGATGTACAAGACATGCGCTACCTTCTTGATTTTCCAACTAATGGGAACAGAATACAAATCTGCCGAGCACGTGCCTACCTCAGAGTCAATGCAAACAAACAACATCCACTACATAGTGAAATTAAGAAGGTAAAGGGCAGCAGGTTAAAATGAGGAAAGTCGTGGACGGGTCAAGCCGAAGACATTCTTCAACATGTGTGTTCACTTGACGACTTAGAACCCGGCGAGAAGTGGTACAAGCGCCAATAGAATACTGTACCTCTTTTGCAGTTTGCATCAAACTAGACAGAAATGCCGACAAGAAAATCCGGCTGTTGTGGAGGGGGGAAAATTCTTTTGAGGGGGAATGCTGTCATTTACACAGATGGGTCGGTCGTTCGACGCGTGAGAAGTTCATGGGCCTTTATGGCTCAGGTGGAGGGAGAACTGTGAAGGAAGATTATGGTGCTTTGCCTTGACCACAAGTAGTCTGACTATGGAAGTCATGGCAGTAAGTAAAGCAAATACATGGCTCGAGACTCAGACCTTCATTCGGGCATGTTTCCTTTGTGACTCAATGAGTATGCTCAGGAAGAGAGAGATGGGGTGGGTCCGGAGACAGTGGTTGCTGTCTCTGGAGCGGTCTCGGCTGGCAAAGATTAGCTCCATTTTCGTGCCAGAGCATGCGGGTATCCAAGGAAATGAGCAGGCTGACAGGTTTGCAGGTAAGGCTGCTGTGAAGGGCGGACGAGCTATAGACCAGGCTGATATACTGAATGCTCTTTGCGAAAACCATGGTCAGACTGCGAGAATAGCAAGTTAAAAGAGGTGTGGCCAAACAAAAACACTATGCAGGAAGCCAAAGAAGATAAATAAAACAACACAGAACTGGTGTCGTGAGCCGCTACACGCTGCAGGATTTACTGAGGGGATCCGAGCACGTATGGACTGAATGGTTCGATGTGCTGTGAGGATGATCTGTCGTCTAACTAACTTACTTCAAAACTCTTGTTTTCTTTCTCTTGTTATTCATATTCTAATCCTCTTCGTCGTGATACACAGGTGGATTTTGCAAGAAAGACTTAGTGCGATAGTGGAATAATTGTTTCAGTTTTGAATGTCCTTTCTTTGGAAGGATGTAGATTGCTCTTTTCCGCGCCTTTGGCCAAATAATACTATTCCAAACCTTCAAAGGTAGTGCATGGTAGGCAAGGACGCTGGCTTCTCCACCTGCATTGATTAGTTCGTTGGTGTGTCGTTACAACCTAGTGACTTCCCTTTCTTCAGACTTTGTATTGCTGATCGTACTTCCTTTAAAGAGGAAGGTTCTGATTCTTTGCTTTGAGATATATTATCTGGGTTTATTGTCGTGCCTTCGTACATGGCTCCACAATACCCCTTTCATCCTTCTAGTATATCTTTGCTTCTTTTTAAAGTGTTGCCATTTCTAGATATTTTCTTCTTCTTATGGTAATGATGATCTGAATTCGCCTGTTATATTTTCTTGAAGTCTCCAGCTTTTCCTTGCAACTGAATATTCTCCTTTCTAGACCAAGTGTTTATTACGTACTGTTTCTTGTCTTCTCTGCTCGCACTTCTGAACTGTCTCGTGTAGATTTTTAATGTGGAACTATTTGTTTCTATCGCGGCTTGCCTTAATTTTTTGTCTAACCTGAACGTTTTATCTGTGATATGTCTCTGCTTCTTGTGTCTTTATGGCCAAGCGGGGTTTGGCTGCGATGCGGGTAATGGCGGCGGCAAACTGTGAGCAGAGGCATCCATGTCTTCTATACGAGGGTCTGGTCCTTTATGTATTTGAGTATTCGATGGCGATCCTTACTCTCTGCCATAAGCAGATGGAAAGGATACAGAACGAAGCTATGCGTATTATTCTTGGATGTACAAGACATGCGCTACCTTCTTGATTTTCCAACTAATGGGAACAGAATACAAATCTGCCGAGCACGTGCCTACCTCAGAGTCAATGCAAACAAACAACATCCACTGCATAGTGAAATTAAGAAGGTAAAGGGCAGCAGGTTAAAATGAGGAAAGTCGTGGACGGGTCAAGCCGAAGACATTCTTCAACATGTGTGTTCACTTGACGACTTAGAACCCGGCGAGAAGTGGTACAAGCGCCAATAGAATACTGTACCTCTTTTGCAGTTTGCATCAAACTAGACAGAAAATGCCGACAAGAAAATCCGGCTGTTGTGGAGGGGGGAAAATTCTTTTGAGGGGGGATGCTGTCATTTACACAGATGGGTCGGTCGTTCGACGCGTGAGAAGTTCATGGGCCTTTATGGCTCAGGTTGGAGGGAGAACTGTGAAGGAAGATTATGGTGCTTTGCCTTGACCACAAGTAGTCTGACTATGGAAGTCATGGCAGTAAGTAAAGCAAATACATGGCTCGAGACTCAGACCTTCATTCGGGCATGTTTCCTTTGTGACTCAATGAGTATGCTCAGGAAGAGAGAGATGGGGTGGGTCCGGAGACAGTGGTTGCTGTCTCTGGAGCGGTCTCGGCTGGCAAAGATTAGCTCCATTTTCGTGCCAGAGCATGCGGGTATCCAAGGAAATGAGCAGGCTGACAGGTTTGCAGGTAAGGCTGCTGTGAAGGGCGGACGAGCTATAGACCAGGCTGATATACTGAATGCTCTTTGCGAAAACCATGGTCAGACTGCGAGAATAGCAAGTTAAAAGAGGTGTGGCCAAACAAAAACACTATGCAGGAAGCCAAAGAAGATAAATAAAACAACACAGAACTGGTGTCGTGAGCCGCTACACGCTGCAGGATTTACTGAGGGGATCCGAGCACGTATGGACTGAATGGTTCGATGTGCTGTGAGGATGATCTGTCGTCTAACTAACTTACTTCAAAACTCTTGTTTTCTTTCTCTTGTTATTCATATTCTAATCCTCTTCGTCGTGATACACAGGTGGATTTTGCAAGAAAGACTTAGTGCGATTGTGGAATAATTGTTTCAGTTTTGAATGTCCTTTCTTTGGAAGGATGTAGATTGCTCTTTTCCGCGCCTTTGGCCAAATAATACTATTCCAAACCTTCAAAGGTAGTGCATGGTAGGCAAGGACGCTGGCTTCTCCACCTGCATTGATTAGTTCGTTGGTGTGTCGTTACAACCTAGTGACTTCCCTTTCTTCAGACTTTGTATTGCTGATCGTACTTCCTTTAAAGAGGAAGGTTCGGATTCTTTGCTTTGAGATATATTATCTGGGTTTATTGTCGTGCCTTCGTACATGGCTCCACAATACCCCTTTCATCCTTCTAGTATATCTTTGCTTCTTTTTAAAGTGTTGCCATTTCTAGATATTTTCTTCTTCTTATGGTAATGATGATCTGAATTCGCCTGTTATATTTTCTTGAAGTCTCCAGCTTTTCCTTGCAACTGAATATTCTCCTTTCTAGACCAAGTGTTTATTACGTACTGTTTCTTGTCTTCTCTGCTCGCACTTCTGAACTGTCTCGTGTAGATTTTTAATGTGGAACTATTTGTTTCTATCGCGGCTTGCCTTAATTTTTTGTCTAACCTGAACGTTTTATCTGTGATATGTCTCTGCTTCTTGTGTCTTGTTTTGGAAATCGCCTGTTGTGTTGATGAGATGAGAGGTCTCTCACTTGTGTGGCTAGCTCATCGGGTGACTTATTATACTACCTTCAACACTTGGAATTTATTTTATGTTTTACTTTAATGTTATATTCGGATAATAAAATATTGTTTACGTCGAATGGTATTGGTCGTGCTTCTATTTATCACTTTCTATAATTTCATCTTGAAATCTGCCACAAGTAGTCGATAATCTGTTAGTTAGTTAGTTGACAGATCATCCTCATTGCACATCGAACCATTCAGTCCATAAGTGCTCGGATCCCCTCCTCAGCAAATCCCGCAGCGTGCAGCGGCTAACGACGCCAGTTCTGTGTTGGTTTATCAATCTTCTTTGGCTTCCTGCGTAGTGCTTCTTGTTTGGCCACCCCTCTTTTAATTTGCTGTTCTCGCAGTCTGACCATGGTTGTAGATTCAGTCATCACTTGGTTCACGCAAAAGTCTCACTTCTCGTAGAGCATTCAGAATGTCAGCCTGGTCCATGGCGCGTCCGCCCTCCACAGTAGCCTTACCTGCGAGCTTGTCAGCCCGCTCATTTCCTTATACTCCCGCATGCCCTGGCACGAAGATGAAACTATTCTTTGCCAGCCGAGACCGCTCCAGAGGCAGCAACCATTCTCTTCGGATCAACCCCACCTCTATCTTCTTGATCATGTTTATTGAGTCGCTAAGGAAACAAGCTCTAGTGAATGTCTGTGTCTCGAGCCTTGTCGAGAATCTGTGTCGCAGTCTGCTCCCGGCAGATTCTTTGTACATGTTATACATGTTCTTCATCTTTGTTGTGTTAAGATGTCATAAATCTGGTTCCTGTAGCAACCTACCACCGAGTGAGGTTCAATTGTAGAGCCTTCTTCATTACCATCCTATGCCACACCGATAAACGTCATGTTTCGCCATCTCACCAGAGTCGTGGATCAGTTCTGTGTTCTTGGCTCCATAACACCACGTGGCCAAGCCCTCTAGATATTTACCTCTCTGCCTGTTGACTTGAGTCAAGAACCGACATCACTGCACTCAAGACATTCCCATACGTGCTCCGTCCCCTCGTTCAACAGCCAGCAAAGAGTCATACTACTAATCGTACCTACCGCTATCTGATTAAAAGTTCTCCTGGTCTTGCCTCTCAATTTTGAAATTCTTCCAGAACCCCTGCCGATCCCCAGCAATCTCATTCTTCCCACATATGGGTTCTCAATCTGTTCCTCCGCCTTCTCCACAAGCGCATGACCACCTCCCACTTGTCCATAGGCAAGATACCACCAAGAGGTGCATTCCCTGCTAGCCTATCAGTCTGTTCATTCCCCCGTACACCCGCATGGCCAGGGCAAAATATCCATACAATTCTCACGATCTGTGACCTCTGAAGCCACGAGAGCCATTCCACACGAAACATTCCTTTCTCCACCTTGCTAAGCATATTCTTTGAATCCGTAATGAATACAACGTGTGTTGCAGTAGTCTCCTCTAGCCACCGGAATGCCGCTGTTATACCTCTCTGCCTTTCCCCCTCAATCTTGCCAGCTGTCACCAAGTTTTCTGTTTATTTCTTTTCATAACGTGCCCCAAAAAAAAATCTTGGCAAGAGTCTTCTGGGATGTTGTCTTAACAGAGAGTTTGTGAATGACTATTTTCTAGGCAAAATTCGATTACTTTCCCTCCATCGTCATTTCTATGTCCAATATAAAACGGGCCTCATGCCCATCTTCTTACGTCTTTCATTCCAATTTTGCGCTGAAATCTCTCCCCCCCCCCCCCGCCCCATTTTATCGTATATCTCTTGTTGACTACTGTAAAATTCCAGAAGGTTACCCACTTCTGCTTCAGCTGTACAGTTGTGACACGTCTTTTCTTTGTTTGAAGTCTGAAAGTGAGAAGTGGTGGGGTAGGGGTATCCCTATACTATCAATGGAGAAGTAAAGCCTCTCCTTCCTTTCGCTAGCATACGGGACATCATTAAGCAAGGTGGGGTCCGTGAATGCAGTTCAAGTTCAGCGTGGGTATTCACCTTTTTAAAAAATCATCTTTCTTAAAAACTTTCTACTTGGGTTCGGTACATTCCAGACAACTACATCAAGCATGAGTCCAGAGCAGTCAAACATCAAGCCTGACTCTAGAGCAGTCAACTGGGCAACAGAACAGGAAGTCACACGCATGGTAATCATAGCAGACGCCATGAACAAGTTACACACACACAAAACAACAACAAAATCGCAAACGGCAGTCTCCGCTTTGAATAGACAAATAGTAATCAGAAGTCGCGCTTCAAATTGCTCACTTAAATGTGCGCATCCGCACATGTCGGAATAAAGATAATGAACGCAGAGACCAGTGTCAACTAATCATTAGCCTAATGCATCAATACAATAGGGAAGCAGCATGGACACGGCTGATATAATCAATGCCATACAGGCTAGGCTGGGAGATACTGACCAGCTCAGATGCAAGCCTGAATACAGGAACTGGGAGTCAAGCACTCAAGAAAACAAGAAGTAGATTGTGAGCTTGACTAGAACACGATTACAAGAAACACAATGGATGTTGTGGCTAAAGCCTTCATCAGCACAGAACACAAACTGACACAACTACATGAAAAACACTACATGAAAATATCAATATAAAAGTTACTTATCTGTGTCCTTGTTGCGGCCGGATACGTCCCCTAATGATCAATGCTTATAATGACTTATGATGAGAACAAGTAGAAATACTAAGGAATGACTGCCCATAGAAGACTGGGCACCCATGGGAATGCCCAGTGTGCAGTAATGTTTGACATAACATAACAAAACATAATATCATAAGTCAAAAGCACAATCAAGAAAATAATATATATTTGAATACACTGATTTTTCTCAATGTCTTTTCATAACAACCGTCCATATTTTTTACAGCACTGAATATGACCACAAAATGTAATGTATCTTGTTTGTTTTAACTTTCAAGAAAACACAAGTATATTTACAGTGAGGTGGCACAAACACACAAGCAAAAGAAAAATATAAGGTCAATCTAGAAGGTTGAGAGTGATAATAGAAAACACAAAAACAAGTAGGAAGCATATGTCAGGCAAACATACTGTCTCAATTAAGATTGTCTAAAAACACACAGACTCGCAGACAATAAGATTGTCTAAAAACACACAGGCTCGCAGACAATTTGTACCAGTAATGAGATCACAATGGATGACATGGCAGGCAATGAAAAAAATAATACAACCGACCCTGACAAATGTAAGAAATATTTCTATAAAACAAAATCATTACACGTTAGAAATGATAAACTAGGAATGTACTTATTAATTCTGAACATAAATTTAAAAAAAAAAAATCAACACACACACACACACTGCACTTCTAACTAAAGACATTTGGCTAGACTTGCACAAATGTTCCATTGTGTGGCATGAATAAGTAAAATACACATCCACGCATGAAAAACACGAGGGTAATTACATTCATCAATATGAAAGCAATAATTCACCCAACCTGGCAATTCTGGTGGTATATTTGTCCCATATGAACAGTCAATACTTCCGTTTAAAAAAATACACAGAATAATAAATAATCTTTAGTCTAGCATGATAAGAAAATAGCCTAAAAGAAATACAAATAATAGATATTTTCCATAAAGTTAAAAATGATTGTGTGATTCGTCTATATTAATGAATGGAATGTCCCAAGTAACAACACCATGTTACATTTTCAGAAAAACTCACTGGAAGTCTTCGGGAAACAAAAGCACACCAAAGCGATGGTTATATGAAATAAATAACTGAGTTACATATACCTGTAAAATGAGGGAAACTGGCTCTTCTAGCACTCTCCTCTTATCACCCTGATCTTATATCCCCTCCTCTGTAATTGCACCACAACTCATTTATTCTCACTGCCTGATACAAACAGTGATAAGCAATACACCCACACTTATCACAATGTCAGTATATACAGAAATGCATGAAAGCGCAGACAAGTTTGTGTGGGCATGCGCACCGCCACACATAAAATGTGTGTATGCGCACACAAACAATTACATGAATAAATACAGATACACACAGGACAATCCAACAAACCCATTATTAATTATAATTTACAACAAACCTCTTCATGTTAACCATTGTCAAAGAACACAAAGAATTGAACCCTGGCATTTAAACCACGTGGTAAAACTTCCCATTAGACCTCATTTCCTATTAAAAACAACAATACAACTTATCATATATTGTAAAGTCCAGCCCTCTGAACGAAGCGAACAAAGATTTTCTACATACAATTTCAAGTTCGCAGTGCACCGAGTCCTTTAAGAGTTCACAGTATCCAGGGTGAGTGTAGCTTCTGAGTGAACCCAATAGATGACAGTGAACCCAATAGAAAACTGAGTGAACCAAACAGATGATAGGGTGAACCCAATAGATCACTGAGTGAAACAAATAGATCACTGAGTGAAACAGAATTGATCACTGAGCGAACCCAATAGATGACCATGAGTGAACTCAATAGATCACAGTGTCTACAGCAGGCATCTCTGCATGTCACCAGGTGGACTATCAGGAATATAACATGTTTTCAAACACAGATACAAGCACACTCTCCACTCTGTAATGTACAAGCAATGTTTAATAGCAGAAACATTATGTAATGCTGTTTGGTTTTGTGTTGTTTCTAAAGCATCATTTCCCCTACACACTGTCTTCTCCAGAAGTGCTTCAGTCTCCTTCCAGATCACATCAGGAGGGTCTTGATACAAAGCAGGAACTTCACAGCACCGTGATGTGCAGCAGAATCACACACACTATTAATTATTTGTTTGCACCGTTTCAGTTTTACACATGTTGTCTGGGGATCGTATCGACCTACTCTTTTGGACATGCCAAGCATTCCCACGGATCCTCTAAGTTTTTCACCCCTATCTGATCAGGCTCAACATCCAATCCACTGCTCTGGGATCAGAGGGAGTATATAATCCTATTCCCCTCTGTCGTGTCTCCACATTGAAGTGGTAGAAAGGCTTGGGGGTTCCAATGACCCCCAAGAGTTATGCTGACGGTAGCGTAGCTACTGGTAGGGTGTCCCATATCTAGATGGGAACCAGATGAAGAGACTCACAAAATTGCTGCCTTGTGGGTAGACTGGGGACAGCCAAAGGCTAGGAAAAGCACACCTGAATAAAACTCTTGTCAAAGTCAGATATACCCAGGCATAGGCTTGATGAAACAGTGCAAAGCAACTCACTCAATGATGGTGATGATGATATACTTGTTCTTATTGTGCACACAGATGAACCTGTCTACTTGAGGCAGACGCCATAAACTCTATTCTACTCTGCTGTCCTATGTGATGCTGTAAAACTGTACTGAATTAATTGTTCTCCACATTGTTGACCCACATTGTCTTTATAAGTCTATGAGTGCAGATTATGTCCTGACAGACTGTATCACAGAGAATCTTGTACTTCTAGTGATCAACCTGCTTAATACAGGAGTAGATTAAACTGACTGAAATAAATTCACAATGGGTGAAGAGACAGTGAAGTATGGAAACACAAAAGTGATACCCTCAGTGATATAGAACAACCTGGATTGATTTCTGGCTGAGACTGCAGAATGTGAGAAGGCTACTTGGGACTGAAGATGGAGGTATAGATGCATGCAGTCAGCAGTTGAAGATTTGTTGCTTGCACAGGGAACACAGTGCTTTCTCATTTTCAACTTGGGGTCCTATAAATGCAGTCTGGCGAACTGGTTGTCCTGGAAACAGAGTGTGTAACTGCAGTCTGGCCAAGAAAGTGGGGGTCCAGAAGAGACTGTCTGTGCAGCACTGTGACATGTGAATGATCCCATCTTCTGCACACGTCACTGGCAGTATGACATTCACAATGCTATCACTACGGATAGTACTTTGATGTATAAATGACCCCATTTGTTGAGAGAATGTAATGTGTACAACAGTACAGCACTGACAGCATAAAGAGTACATGTCACTGATGGTATGACATTTATTTTATCTCACCCGAAAACAGCACTGAGATCTACAACAGTATATTCCCTCAGCAGCACTTAATATTAATAACATATTACTGGCTGTCTACAGCATTCACAAGTGTCTGCCAACATCACAGCTATACACTTGTCTGCCAACATCACAGCTTACACTGGTCTGCCAACATCACAGCTCACACTTGTCTGCCAGCATCACAGCTTACACTGGTCTGACAACATCACAGCTTACACTGGTCTGCCAACATCACAGCTTACACTTGTCTGCCAGCATCACAGCTTACACTGGTCTGCCAACATCACAGCTTACACTGGTCTGCTAACATCACAGCTATACACTTGTCTGCCAACATCACAGCTTACACTGGTCTGCTAACATCACAGCTATACACTTGTCTGCTAACATCACAGCTTACACTGGTCTGCTAACATCACAGCTATACACTTGTCTGCTAACATCACAGCTATACACTTGTCTGCTAACATCACAGCTATACACTTGTCTGCAAACATCACAGCTATACACTTGTCTGCTAACATCACAGCTTACACTGGTCTGCTAACATCACAGCTATACACTTGTCTGCCAACATCACAGCTATACACTTGTCTGCCAACATCACAGCTTACACTGGTCTGCTAACATCACAGCTATACACTTGTCTGCTAACATCACAGCTATACACTTGTCTGCTAACATCACAGCTATACACTTGTCTGCTAACATCACAGCTATACACTTGTCTGCTAACATCACAGCTTACACTTGTCTGCCAACATCACAGCTATACACTTGTCTGCCAACATCACAGCTTACACTGGTCTGCTAACATCACAGCTATACACTTGTCTGCTAACATCACAGCTTACACTGGTCTGCCAACATCACAGCTTACACTTGTCTGCCAACATCACAGCTATACACTTGTCTGCTAACATCACAGCTATACACTTGTCTGCTAACATCACAGCTATACACTTGTCTGCTAACATCACAGCTTACACGTGCCTTCTAACATCACAGCTATACACTTGTCTGCTAACATCACAGCTATACACTTGTCTGCTAACATCACAGCTATACACTTGTCTGCTAACATCACAGCTTACACTGGTCTGCTAACATCACAGCTATACACTTGTCTGCTAACATCACAGCTATACACTTGTCTGCCAACATCACAGCTTACACTGGTCTGCCAACATCACAGCTTACACTTGTCTGCCAACATCACAGCTATACACTTGTCTGCTAACATCACAGCTATACACTTGTCTGCTAACATCACAGCTATACACTTGTCTGCTAACATCACAGCTATACACTTGTCTGCTAACATCACAGCTATACACTTGTCTGCTAACATCACAGCTTACACTGGTCTGCTAACATCACAGCTATACACTTGTCTGCTAACATCACAGCTTACACTTGTCTGCTAACATCACAGCTATACACTTGTCTGCTAACATCACAGCTTACACTTGTCTGCTAACATCACAGCTATACACTTATCTGCTAACATCACAGTTTACACTGGTCTGCTAACATCACAGCTTACACTTGTCTGCCAACATCACAGCTATACACTTGTCTGCTAACATCACAGCTATACACTTGTCTGCTAACATCACAGCTTTACACATGTCTGCTAACATCACAGCTATACACTTGTCTGCTAACATCACAGCTTACACTTGTCTGCTAACATCACAGCTATACACTTATCTGCTAACATCACAGTTTACACTGGTCTGCTAACATCACAGCTTACACTTGTCTGCCAACATCACAGCTATACACTTGTCTGCTAACATCACAGCTATACACTTATCTGCTAACATCACAGCTTTACACATGTCTGCTAACATCACAGCTTACACTTGTCTGCTAACATCCCAGTTTACACTGGTCTGCTAACATCACAGCTATACACTTGTCTGCTAACATCACAGCTATACACTTGTCTGCAAACATCACAGCTATACACTTGTCTGCTAACATCACAGCTATACACTTGTCTGCTAACATCACAGCTATACACTTGTCTGCAAACATCACAGCTATACACTTGTCTGCTAACATCACAGCTATACACTTGTCTGCTAACATCACAGCTATACACTTGTCTGCTAACATCACAGCTATACACTTGTCTGCAAACATCACAGCTATACACTTGTCTGCTAACATCACAGCTTTACACATGTCTGCTAACATCACAGCTTACACTTGTCTGCTAACATCACAGCTATACACTTGTCTGCAAACATCACAGCTATACACATGTCTGCTAACATCACAGCTATACACTTGTCTGCTAACATCACAGCTATACACATGTCTGCTAACATCACAGCTATACACTTGTCTGCTAACATCACAGCTATACACTTGTCTGCAAACATCACAGCTATACACATGTCTGCTAACATCACAGCTTTACACATGTCTGCTAACATCACAGCTTACACTTGTCTGCTAACATCACAGCTATACACTTGTCTGCAAACATCACAGCTATACACTTGTCTGCAAACATCACAGCTATACACATGTCTGCTAACATCACAGCTTTACACATGTCTGCTAACATCACAGCTATACACATGTCTGCTAACATCACAGCTTTACACATGTCTGCTAACATCACAGCTTACACTTGTCTGCTAACAAAGCCGTACACCACAGCTTTATTCAGTTTTCTGTGCAGGTTATGAGCAGTCAATGCAGGTTCCAGACTCTTTTTCAAATGCACAGTAGGCAACTACCTACTTACCAACAAATGTGTACCAAACTCTGCCCATGTAAGGTCATAACTGAGACACCCATGAGGTCTTCATCTTATCCCTTATCATCAGCAGGCTAGGCAGTCCCAAGACCAGTGCTGGAGTCACCTGATCACGTCACTCGCTCTACTGCCCCCTGCTGTCAGCAATCATCTTCTGCTCTGTGTAGATCGGAACCCCTATGTCCTTACATGCCTGTGTGATGTAGCTGTCTCTAAGACATTCTGTTTTTTCTTGTCCCCTTAGACATAGCTGAAACTGTTATAGCACCAACCTCACAGACAGAACAGCACTTACAACGTTATGTCTCTGGATAGAACACAAACATTTTCATACAAACTCGACCCCCACCCACTGACAGCATAGAATATTTACAACAGTATGCCACAGACAGCCCCTATTTACAATGACATATCATGACAGCACAGAATATTTAAAACAGTATGCCACAGACAGCCCCTATTTACAATGACATGACATATGACAGCACAACACAGACAATGTACATCTATAGAAAGCCCTTCATGTCAGAGAATATCCCAGATATCATCTGCTGGCAGCCACACAACAATTTTTATGCCAGCTGACAACCCTAAAAAATATAAATAGATTGCCAGTCTACAATGACAATTCAACTAAAATTATGTGAATGTGCAAACAAAAAGTACATTTTAGTAAGCTATTACAACCCTGACCATGTGATCAACAACCATCTATGTAAATTATATACATTCTGTGCATTTCAGCACGACAACATATCCCATGCCCACAAAAAAGTCGATCTTCCCCATATGTACATGATAATTCAATAGATGACTTTTTCATACATTAATTTTCCTCAAATTAATAAGGGCCTCTCATACTTCCTCCTCTTCTTTGGGAGCCTGATATAGAGCTGAGATCAATGGTTCTGACTCTCACATCCTCTCTGTTGTGATATTTTGATGAAGTTGGCATTGCTTACATTATTATTTGTTGCCCAGCTGTTTCAAAAATTTTACATACAACTTACTTTTTCTGTCTTTCCCTGCCTTTCTTGCCTGGTATCTCACCACATATGGTTTACTGTTCTCATACATAATTATTATAATGAAAAGTTAATTTTTCTCATTTGTACACGTTTAATGATTCATTAGCCAAGTTTTCTTATATGTCAAATTTTATCCATCAGGAAGATTAACAGGCCAACAAATGCCTGAAGAAGTCGGATGTGTCAACCAAAAGGTACAAATATCGTAGCTCTGCTGTAAACAGGCACAATGCAATTACATCCGAAACAACATTCCAGATGAACAGAGAAGAAGAAGCAGAAGAAATTGTCTCCAGTGTTAAAGCACATACCATAAATTACTCTTTTAATTAAAATGCCCATTTTCCCCAAAACATACACACCCTTACATTAAAAAAAAAACAAACAAAATAATAATAAGCACAATAAAGATACCCATATAATGGAAACAGTTTAAATAGGGGGGAAAAAACCAAATGCACAAGACAATGATTTGTTAATTCAAAATCAAAGTAACTATTATGGTCAGTAAACAGCATACACAGTTTCATGATACTTGAATAAAACTTCCTTCAGAATTCCTTCACTAAACACAATAATCAACATATCTATACATCCATCTAAGCTGTGGTAACAATGAAATAAATAAAGACAATGATTGGCTTGTTTATGGTGGAAGTGAACCAGATTCTGTAATATTTAAACAACATACAGTTTCATGACAAACTACAATGAAACATCTACATGAAAATTAACAACTTGTAATTAAACAACAATATTAACACTTTGATCCCATACATTTTGGTTCTAATGTGTTGTCTCTTCATCTATTAGATGTGGACCTTTTACACAGCTAAGTGCACCGACTTTATTTAACTGAATATTCTTTATTTCATTGTTTCTCACATCCTTATTTATATACATGTAGTTATACACATTTTTATATCTCAGTGTCACATTTTGCCTGATTTTGTTCTCCAGATGAAGTCTATATAGCTGCAATATCCAACAGTTCTTCTATGGTGATGTAGCTATACAGCACATCTATCATACCATGTTTTACAAGCCGAGACTTTTTTTTTTATCATACCATGTATTTTACTGTGTACTTTTTGTAGTACCACAGCTTTCTTGACTGCTGCATTTAACCAAATTTTAATAACCTTTTCACACTAACGTTAGTGTAATCGTTAGGAAGTTTGACGAGGATTGACACTCATCATCCACTAAGAGAGGGAAAGACTGGCCGGCCACCCCATGTACTCAGACAAACAAAATGTAATGGTCCTAACAAATCACAAACTATGGAAGGTTTCTTTTTCGGACCTGTTCCCCCCATGTGAAACCTCCAGTTTTTCACCCCTGGCTGAGGCTAGGTATTCGATCTCCCTGCCTGGGAGACCAGGGGATGTGTGCAATCATTGCAAACTGACAATTCATGTAAATATGCCCAGCTCTATGCTAGGATTCAAACCTGGTAACTTCTCAGCCTGAGGCACACACCATAACCTCTCAACCAAGCCTCCCCATGTATTTAGTATAAAACCCACACATAAACTTCCTTGTTTACAGCACTGAAATCAGCTAAATGTTAACTGCCAGCTCGCTATCGCCAGTTTCTCTCCTCAGTTAATGCAGCACATTATAAAAGACTGGTGGTGGTAGCAGCCACTCTTGATCTTCTGTAAGTACAATGTTCATCTCAAATACAGATACTTCGAACTAATCCACGGACTCAGATCACAAGAATCCACCAAAGCAGGCAATCAGCATGATGTGCAGGAAGGCAAAGTAGATCCAGATGACTGTGCGCAGACCTGGCCGCAACCGCATGACTCTGCCCAACTGTCGGCTGGAAAAGGAGAAGTAGTCCCTGTCAGGGAAATACAATAATGTGACAGCATGCAACAAATGATATCACTACGCACCCAATGACAAATGTCTATAATGATCTATTTTGTGACAGGAACTATATAACAAAAGGTATTATATGTGGTGAAGGCTTAAAAGCCAGAGGATCTACTCCATTGCACTGGGTTTCACCCCATCAGGCTCTGCCCCTCTGTGAAGTCGCTGGTCAAAAGGACTGCACAAAGCACAAGCTCTGTAGCTCCAGCAATGATCCCCAGCAGTCTATGGAAAAATTGCACTTTTAATCTGAACGACGTAGTCTGAAAACAAACCCATGACCTTCAGAGTGTGAGGTAGATGGCTTGATCATTTCACCACAAAGACCCCTATTTTTATATGTTTCTGTGTGAAATGAAAGAAAGGTCTTCACATAAATTGGTCATGTAATAATGTGGGGTGATGAACTACCTTCCTTCCTTGATCAATCTTTGCCCATTTCATAAGGCTGGGTTGACCCTAAAGCAATATACAACTGGAGAAAATGCACTTCTCCTAGAATGGGCACTCTTTGCTGGGATGTGAGTATGTTATTCATTACAGGGTTTCAGAAAAAGACACATGTAAGCTTACATACAAAATGACAAATAAGGTATTTCTAGAACTAAACATGAAAAAGGGCTCTGATGATGGACATACCAATGAGACAGACATGGTACTTTGGTTACATAAATAAATGTAACAGTTTACTGAAAACCATAATGGAGGGAAGGGCTGAGAGTGTCAAAGATATACATGGATAGACAACATCAAGATATGGTAAGCATAAAGTAAGCCATGTGGTGGACAGAAACACTGCCTTTCGCGTGTTGTTTAACACACAAAATACTCGCTTGTTAAAATTTGCAGAAGCAATTATGATCTATCAACGCAAGCCAGAATTGTGCAAACAGAAAGACATGTTAGTCAGCTTAAAATTATTGTGGTAGATAAGTGACATTACTGTGCGAAATTGTGTATATTTCAACTTGAAGGATTTATCTGAAGTTGTGTGATTTCTGCACTATGTACCTGACGAGATGCAATGAAATATGCCAGGCAATAAATCATGCAATCTATTGTTTGTGTCTTCGTTATTCAAAGAGAAGTCTGGCTAAGCACATGAAAAACAAGACCCTTAAAGGGGCTTGTATGTACTGGGGTGGGGTTGGGGTAGAGATTTTTCCCCAGACCCAGTACCATAGTACTATACCCATGGGGCAGTGCTGCAGAGTTCTCCTTACCCTCTCCATAAGCGGAGAAACTAGTGCAGTGTGCGAGACTGGCACTAAAATTGCATGTCCTAAGAGGCGACTAAGGAAGGTTGGTGTGAGGCTGGCTACCTCATCACACAGAGAACTGTAGCTGCAAAATCCAACCACTCATGGACAAGTTTACACAAGGCTGGATGTGAGCTGATTGAGGACCTATGCTCTATTGGGAGGAGGAGGAGGAGGAGTAGAAGATAATGATGATGAAGAAGAAGAAGAAGAAAAAGAAGAAGAAGAAGAAGAAGAAGAAGAAGAAGAAGAAGAAGAAGAAGAAGAAGAAGAAGAAGAAGAAGAAGAAGAAGATATTGATTAGCACTTATGGACTGGCTGGGAGTATGCTAAGCTGATAATGTGTTCAAGTTTTTCAGTGTCAAAAGACTCCAACCCAAGGCCCAGAGGCTGAAAAGTTTGTGTGGTGGCGGGGAAGGTAGGGAGGGGAGAGAGAGAGAGAGAGAGAAAGAGAGAGAGAGAGAGAGAGAGAGAGAGAGAGAGAGAGAGAGAGAGAGAGAGAGAGAGAGAGAGAGAGAGAGAGAGATATGCTTCTAAACAGCTGTTCTTCAGCTAAACAGCTAAATCTGGTTCGGAAAGAAGAGGTGGAAACCTGAACCTCAAGCCACCCCAACACCCATTACACATATGTAAACAAATAGAGAACTGATAAATATTTGAGGTCATCAATAAAAGGCCCCCCAACATTGCTGTATCACACAGACAACAGCGAGTGAAATAAAAAGGTTCAGCATGATATATGTATTATGTTTGTGCAAGCAAATGTTTATTATGTACTTATCACTCCTTGTTGAAAGTCTGAAAGCAGACAATTATGTATAATTCTAGGACAATGTATGAACAAAGAATCAAGCAAAATGCTCTAGAAAGTGTGTATAAACATCAGCATTAATCTGCAGGATTTTTCATTACGAAAAATATGGTAATTTTCCTTTTGCCTTTAAATACTTTATTTATAATGTAATGAAATTATAATACTATATCGTCCATTCACTCACACACACAACTTGATTAAATGAAACTGATACTAATGCAATATGGGTTAGAGAAAACATGCCAAGTTCCAAGATAAGTATGCAATTTAATTTTGTGCAGACAACAAATAAAAGAAATAAAATTAAAATAAGTTTGGATGGACTCGTTGTGTGTTTGTCTAGGATAAAAGCTCTGCTAGATAAAAGAAAACGAGAGGTGAGGGGCACTTGAGATAATCAGAGAGACTGACGTACGTTACAACAGTGGAGAGTTAAGCACTCAATAACAACAGGCTGTGTCTTAGCTGGTTCATTAATATTCACAGCCAAACATCCAGTTACTTTTTAAAATAGTTATGAATATTAATTTTTCATTTGCTCGCTTTGAACTCAAGAGTAGTCCATACACTTCTAGTGCACTGGTCTGATTTTTGCATGTGGGTTAGCTTTCCCTATTACTAGTGTCCAATTATATAAATAATATCGATTGAGAAACACTGAAATTTGATATGAGTAACATTTGTTTGAAAAATAACATGTACATATTCTATGTCTGATAAAGTAACTGCAATGACATATGTTTGAGAATTAGTTTTAACAATAATATATGTGTTCTCTAACAAAAATGAAAGAAATATACTTCGGTGTTCTGTGTTTACTTTAAAATGATAATAAAAATTAGTGTAATGTCAGATGTACAACATTCAGCTTTAAACACAATACAAGAAGGTCCCGGTTACCGTCGGGGTTATGTTCTTGGAAAACGTGACTGTGAAACGATATGTAGCGAAACACTATTTCCCATAGAATTAAATGAAATACAGTGTATTATGCAATGTTTATTTTGATGGTTGTTGATATTTATTGGCTAAACAGAGATGGGTTGGAGGGCAAGTGGTAGAGTTATTGGGACCTAGAGACATTAAATTCTGCCTCTTCATCTGAGGATGAAACTGTAACCTCTTCCTGCCTCTTTTCCTGGCTCTTCTCTGCTTGAACAAAAGATGTTTCCAATGTCTGCTGCACAGCCTGTTTCCTTTTCTCTAAGTAAATCTCCTTGTAACAGTTGATGGGGCTTGTTACTGCCCTTGGCACTTTGGAGCTCCGTTCCCTGTTCGGGTCATCCTCATTTATTATGTCCATTGCCACATCAATCAATTGAAAGAATTGTGACAAATGTTAAGTTGTCAACATTCGAGGTGCGAGGGTTGCAATAGGGTGCTCCTCTTCCTGCTGAGCTCTCTGCACGTCAAGTTGCATTAGGTCCTCATTAGACAAATCTTCTCTATGTGATGCAAGCAACTCATCAATGTCAGCTTCCTCCATCCCTTCAACACCAGCTTGAGTGGCTAAGTTAGCGATCTGTCGTCGAATAGCATGAACGTCGTCAAAGTCACAAAATTTGTGCACATATTCTGGTCATAGTTTTCACAACACAGCATTCATGCATGGTAAGTAAGGAGACGTTCCACAGCGGTAACTCTATGTGGCATTACGTAGTTCCTCCCCAAGCTAGCAAGTTCCTCCGCAAGGGCACAGCATAGCAATACAGGTGACGACGTTATGGCGGAACGTAGCGACACAAAGTGAAGTTATGTCCCATTGTGACAACGACGGTATAGTGAAACGACGTAAACCGAAGCAACATATAGTGGGGCCTTCTTGTAATAATCTCACATAGAAACATCATCAGGGGAATCCATGGCTGAGAGGTCATGGTGTTCACCTCAAGCTTAGAAGGTACTGAGTTTGATCCCAGCTTATGGATGAGAATGTTCCCAAGATCCATTGGTATCTAATGGTATCACACAATCACTCTGATCTACTGGGTAGTGAGATGGTTACCTAGCCTTCTTGGATAAGGGGGGAAAAAAGAAGCTTGCGTAAGCAAGTTACAAATCTCAATGGTCGGTAATTGAAAAAAAATCGCACAGAGTAGGTCATAAGACCACTACCCTGACAAAACTGTTAAGAAAGAAAAACTACCCTTGGGTAGAAGGAGCCTGTTACCTTGGATGGAATCTCGCGAACCTGACACAAATGCCTGATGACATAGGATACACTAGTGTGTAGCCTGGTGTGATACGCTCCCCTTTTAAGAGGAATGAAGGAGGTCAGCATGGCAGAATGGAGAAGAGCGCTCATTCTTGTACTTCCGGTGTACTGATGCCGAGTTAGCGGGCTCAATACCAACACCGGTCAGTTGGACTAAAATGTTGACTTCTCGTCCTTGACTTGAGCACGTAAATTACAAGCACCTCAGGGACACTGGTAACAGGGAAAGCTAATCCACAAGCAAAAATCGGTCCAGTGCATGGGAAGTAGTAGCAAGTGTATGGACTATGCTTGAGTTCAAAGCAAGCAATCACAACAAGAAAATAAAAAGAATGAAGATGATGAAGAAATGTCATGGATGCAATGTTTGTGTGACATTTAATGTCATGAGTAGCACTTACTTCTTGACTTTCAGCCAGCTCTGTACTCTGCTACAGTAGCCAAAGCCATGTCGAGCTGGAGAGAAAACATGTCACAGTAACATTTAAAGGTTTTCATAAACTACTTCAGATGAACACTTCTGCTAGTCACACTAACAATTCTACACTGGCACAAATGTGACCAATACTACAGTTAAAAATATCCACTTAAAGAAAACAATTAAGACATTTGTGTCTTCAAATCTGCTTATAGCCCATGCCATTGGCATTAGCTGCCATGTCTGTCCACAGCCTTCTGACTAGTGTAGTGTCAATCATTTCTGATACTAGTATTCCTCAATGCCATGTGGCATTAGCTATCATGTCTGTCCACAGCCTTCTGTTCCTGTATGCCATGTGGCATTAGCTATCATGTCTGTCCACAGCCTTCTGTCTAGTGTAGTGTCAATCATTTCTGATACTAGTATTCCTCTATCCCATGTGGCATTAGCTACCATGTCTGTCCACAGCCTTCTGTCTAGTGTAGTGTCAATCATTTCTGATATCGATGTTCCTCCATGCCATGATGCCAAGCTGTCCATAATGTTCTCTCTTTGCCTCTATTCCCCTTCGCATCATGTACTAAAGTATATGGACAGTCTTCATCTGATGTGAGTAACCAGTTCTCTTTGTGAGATAATCACACTTTCCATGACCCTGCACTTGATGGTACCAGTAAATTTAAAATATTGTTGTTCTGCGTAATCTTTCTGCCCACTCTTTTCTATTAGTACCAGATGTGAATACTGGTGGCAAAATGAAAAAAAAAAATATTGCAACAGTGTCAAAATGCTTGCAAATTATGCTTACAATAAGTAGGAGAGACAAATGAGTGTTCCACAGAATGTCATATCACTCATAGACAATGGAGAACAAAAAACAACATGACTTTCACAAAAAGCATGGATACACGGAGTATCTGAAACAATAAACACTATGGTGCATGAGGGATACACTCCAGCTCATTTCTGAATTCTCTCCTATCTTGATGCTGAGTGAAACACAAGGATAAGAACAGATGAAGTAGAGGATGATGATGATGATTCATCAAAAACATGTGTATAGAAGAATTCTGACAAATTTATTCAAACAAAATACACTAAATGTTAGCTGCACATCAAAGGCATTCCTAACCCTTCATCTGGCACATAACACAAACAAAAAATAAACCACTTTTCACATTTATCCAGCTGAAACACATGCCACCTTTATCTCTACTTGAACACTTCTGGTGAGCAATGTTCACAGTTTTTTTCATGACTAAGGCAACAAAATCTTCCCAGAAAGTTTATCTCAGAAACACTCTTCTTCCTTCATGACCAAATATAAGGTTGACACTGTAGAGGTAGCATCATGACAACCAACACTTGCAATGAACATGTCATGACATTGTTGTGAAGCATACAGATGCAAGTACCACTAGATCAATTATGAAACAGACAAAAGAAGAATCATTACAGTACTTCGCAATACCATCACACTAGGATGATTTCAATAAGGGCTGAAGAATAAAGGCTGTTTGTCTAGGCAGTGGTCATGTAGTGCTGAGAATCACCATTTGTTACTCCTCTTCTGAAAGATAAAAACCCTTGCCTTACCAGGGATTAGAACCTGGTCCCGTAATGCATGAGACAGATACTCTAGCTCCTCTGTCACCAACTAATTCTTTTACACAGGAATACATGTAACATAATTCAACAATGACAGAGAAGCAAATCAAGTTACTATGCAAGTAATATAATTCAAAATTGACAAACAGATCAAATTAACATATAAGTAATTCAACAATGACAGAGAAACAAATAAAGTTATTTACAAGTTAAACAGCACTTACTCAGCATGGTTGAAGTTTCACGTATTCTCGGATCGCTATCATCATCCAATTCTATATGGACCTTTGGGATAAAAGAAGAAACAATGACAGAATATGAATAATATTCATTACAGACTTAAATATATGATAACTTTGCAGACAAAATATGCCGCTCGAAGGAACAACTTTAAACCTTTTGTGGTTTTATATAAAAAATTAATATTCTCTCGTAAAGATTCCTGAACAAAGAGAAGGCATATTTGGACTTACATGTAATTGTAGACTTTTTGTTTGTTTGTTCGCATATCCTTTTTACAGGACATCGCAGTCAACATCAGCATCTTTCAGCTGATTATTGATTTCTTGGCAAGATTACGCTCAGTAGGTTGCCATTGCTTTCTGAGCGGCCGGCTCACATAACCCGTAAGTTACAGACGCGGAGAGAACCGCCACCAATTCTCATGCACGTCACATTATTCACGAGAGTATACAGGATTACGGAGAAAGTCGTGTAACTCCTAGACCAGGGAGACCGGCAAATTGCAGACTGACAAACTAAATTTCAAGATTTAACTTCCAATACCGCAATCTTTTTAAAAAAAAAATATATGAAAAGTACAATAAAATCCCACCCATCACACATGAGCAGAACAATCAATTTACCCTCTCCAGCCATACACAAACACAGGCAGCACAATCAAACCACCCACCAAACTCAGCTTCTGCTCACACCAGCATGCACAAAACCTCTTAAACACACGGCAATGACACTGCTCAAACATCACGTTATCAAGAGATTACCTTTTGATTAGTTATAGCAGCCTGCATGCACACACCCACACATTCTCTTAATCACACAGCAAAGACACTGGTCAAACATCATGTTATCAAGAGATTACCTCTTGATTAGTTATCGCCGCCAGCAACTTGACCTGCTCATGGGCATCCCCCAGCTCTTTCTCCAGTTGCTCTCTCAGGGCCTTCTCCCTGGCCAGTGTGGTGCTCACTGATGTGTAGGAGTCCTGCAGTGTGTGGTACATGGCCTGCAGATCCTCCAGCCTGATAGGTGATACAGAAACAAGTAAACTTAACATACATCACTTTCAGGGAACTGTTAATTCACTTCTGTCTAAACTGTCACATCTCAATAAATAAAGCTAGGGAAGCGAGCTGTAACCCCTATTACCAGTATCCCTCACCATCTTCTGAGGTACTTGTAATTTACGTTTCCAAGTCAAAGACGAGAAGTCAACATTTTAGTCCAACTAACCGGTGTAGGGGTTGAACCTGCTAAAGAGGTACCAATATCAAATCAGCACAGAGCTGCCAGTATCACACCAGCACAGTGTACAAGTATTGACTTCTGTTGGGGATTGTGTGGCAGTCTGCTGACAATGAAATACCCAAAACCTACGGAGGGAACACGACCAACCCAGGCCTGATCTCAGCCACTTCATATGTGCTGTGCTGTATCCTGACCTGGTTAAACCTGAATACGCCTCTTCTCCACAGAACTGGTTCTGCCCACCCGGCTGGTTTCTGAGCTTGGAGAGAGGACAGAGAGCTCTGTAACACACTCCCGTGGAGGCTGTACTGCAGTACTCGGGGAGGGGAAGTCTGTATACCAACCTCATTCCAAAATATGCTGACCCATTACAGGGCTCAAAGACCTGACTACCTTAGTAAACAGAGAATTCATCAACAAACTAACACATACAATATGTACAACTATAATATTGCACAAGCTGTACCCCTTTCAGCATGTTTCGATGATTTCTACTAAATAAAACATTATCAAGTCACATTAGTATTATATCTCTTTTCTGAGGAGAGTGCAAAGAATACCATGGACAAACAGAAAAACCAATGACCAAGTCACAGACAGTCACGTTTTGCACATGTTGGGAGAACTTGGTGGCAGCTGGCGGGATTGAGGGGAGGGGGCAAGTGGAAGATAGAGAAGTAAATACCTGGATGATTTGACCATGTGGTATGGTCAAATTCCTTCCATATGAGATGCCTGACGTATCCTGGGCATATCGTGGAAAGACCACATAACAAACAAACGTGCTTGAAAGAGCGGATATTACCACAGTGCACTCCCTCCTCAAGCAGAGACACCTCCGGTGGCTGGGCCACGTATCTCGAATGGAGGATGAACGCATTCCCATAGATCTCCTACATGGAGAACTAGTCACAGGGAAAGGCCAACCGGAAGACCCCAAATGCGATATAAGGATGTGTGTAAGCAAGATATGAAAACCCTTGGCACAGATTCAGACACATGGGAAAGAGTTATAACAGACAGATGTTCCTGGAGAAGAGATGTACGAAACGGACTGCTGCTCTTTGAGCGCAATCTGATCCAACAAATTGAGGATAGTAGACACAGGCACCCCTCTGCTGTGTGTCCACCGTGACGAGGTAGAGGGGCTTGTGCGTCCCAATGACCCCAAGAGCTATGCCGACGGTAGCACAGCTACTGGTAGGGCCACCCATGTCGGACAGGTCAAGGGAGAGGGACCAGACGAAGAGACACACAAACCTGCTGCCTTGTAGGTAGACTGGGGACAGTCAAAGGCTAGGGAAAGCACCCCAAATACATGCTTGTCGAAATCGGATGTACTGAGCCACAGGCTTGACAAAGCAGTGCAACGTGAAACCTGCTGCCTTGTAGGTAGACTGGGGACAGTCAAAGGCTAGGGAAAGCATCCCGAATAAATGCTTGTCGAAATCGGATGTACTGAGCCACAGGCTTGACAAAGCAGTGCAACGTAACTTAATTCATGATGTCACAAATCAAAATTAATCGATATGGTGCTAATCCCGTGAAGTCCCATCAGGCGGTGATAGTGCCGGGCCCCCTGCCTCGAGGGGGTCCACCCATGACTACTGGTGGTCACCTTCCCCTGTGCTGTGGAGTCAAGGCACAGAGGAGTAGGTTAAGAGCTATTGACCAAATACCCCGGACACTCAACATACTACAGTGGAATGCCGAAGGAGTTTACAAGAAGAAAGACTCCCTAACACAGCGTCTTCATAAAGATAGAATAGATGTGGCATGCATTCAAGAGACACACCTCAACGCCAATCACAAATTCTCAGTCAGAGGATATCAGGCCACACGTTTCGACCGCGAAGGACACAAAGGAGGAGTTCTAATACTTACACGAAATACAATACCTTGCAGCGAAGTATCTGTGATCTCTAACAACCAAACGGAAATTATAGGTGTTGATATAATGATAAAGGACGTGAAAATAAGAATCTACAATCTGTATAGCCCAGCAGATAAGGACCTTACACTCTCAAACATGAAAATAACTGACACAAACTGCATTATTGTCGGAGACTTTAATAGCCGTTCAGAAAGATGGGGATACCCAGATACTGACAAAAGAGGAGATGAATTGGAGGACTGGGAAATAGACTCAAATCTCCATCTACTCAACAAAGCGGATGACACACCGAGCTTCTACTCCAGAAGATGGCTTACCACTTCTACTCCAGACTTAGCTTTCTGCACAGGAGACATCCTCCACAAAATCGATCGCCATGTGCTGGACCAATTAGCAGGTAGTGACCACAGACCAATCAAGCTTGTAATGAACATGGAGTATGTTCCACAGGAGCAAAAGCCCTTGCCCCGCTGGAATTACAAATGAGCAGATTGGGACAGATTTGCCATACTAACAGACAAATATTGTGAAAACATAAATACACGATATGGCAACATAAAGCAAATGGTGGAAAGTCTAAACAGAGCGATAATACAGGCAGCCACTGAGTCCATTCCAAGAGGAGCGAGGAAAAATTACAAACCATACTGGACTGAAGAACTACAAAGTTTGGAGGACAAAGTTGAAGATGCCAGGAAGACAGCAGAGAGAGAACAAACAATTGAAGCAAACATCTCTCTCAAAGCCATCTCAGCAAAATATAAAAGAACAGTAAATCAAACAACAAGAGATTGTTGGAGGGAAAAAACAGAAAACCTGAATTTTGACAGGGATGGAAACAAACTATGGAAACTAGTGAAAGCCATGAACAATGAAGGACCTAGAAACAAACAAATAACAATTAAACAAGGAAATGCCTTGCTTACAGGAAAAAAGGCTGCAAATGCACTAATGGAACACTATGCAAATGCAAACCACATTGATATTACAACCGAACAGAAGAAAGCAATCAAAGACAAACAGATACATCATAGAAATACAGAGACAGCAGCAGAATATATGATGGTGTCAGAGCCTAGCTGCCTAGCTACGCAGCAACATCGTTACTGACAAGAGTTGTCGGCTGGCGAGATTCTTACCTGACACGCGACCAGCGCTGACGACAGACGCACGCAAAGCCACGTGACCCCACCAGAGGCAGTGGGCAGTGTGTGTGCTAATCTCAGACCAAGCTGGGACTGGACATCTGAACGGACGTGTGTGTCGAGAGCAAGGCGTTTTGTGTGAATCTCCGTGGTTGTGAGCTGAACGACTGATATCGTGAGCGTCAGACCTATGAGCTGTATTGTGGTTGTGAGTTGTTATATGTTGTACATTGCTGTAACTATTGTTATGTATTTAACGTGGTAATAAACCCATAGAAATTGTGTTGCTGTGTCTTACGTCGAATCACGTTGTACTTGTACTGTCTCACATGTGTTAGCCAACGAGCCTAATAGAAGATCCTGACATGTGTGGACGTGGGTTGCTCGTCTTTATTTAAGAACCTAATATATTTAGACGTGTGTTGTTCGTCTTTGTGATTTAAAACTTTAAAACTATAATTCTTGTGCTTGTAAAATTTGTCAAGGTTATAGTGATGTACATGTGATCGGAAAAGTCTCAGTGTGATCCATTACTACATTGTCTAAATATGTTTAAGATCATTAGTAAATGTACAGTACATATTGTTTGATCCTGTAAACGTGTTAAACATTTGTGATTTGTGAAAATTGTCACCGTTTGACCTTGTCAACATTGTGATTTTTGCCGCCATTTTGACCTTGTCGCCATCTTGTAAACTTGATGTCTTTGTCCTTACTGAATGTCATCTTGATGTAAGTGATGTGTCATCAATGTTATTGAGTGTTCAAATACAGATAGATTGTTGTTGTGTATTGAGTTTGTGGAACGCAAAGAGTTTTGGAAAGAGTGTAACTTCTGTTGAAAGAAACACTGTTGACGACAAATTTACGACATACAATTATACTCAACGCCATCCAAACCAAATCAACACTTAGTGACTTACAGGCACACACCAACAAACACACGCTAACTTATTTCTCTCCAAAAACAAAGCAGGTTTTTGCGTACCATCCATAACCCTGCCGTAGAGGTCATTAGTGGTTCTGAAGTACGACCCTACAGTTTTCTAGCCCGATTGCCCAACCTTTCGTCACCATATCCAAGGGCACTTGAGTATATTTTTCTTCACTTTAACTTTACGTATGCATTAGTGGGCACGCATCGTATAGTCAAATCAATTGTAAGTTATTTTTCTACTAACCATTTACAACATATTTTGTGTGGTTGATTTTCATTGACATATTTTCTCCATCATGTCGTCATTATTTGATTTCATCGATATGGGTTTAAAATTAAAGTTGGAAGGTGATGAATTAACACAATGGAGTGAGAAGAAATACGCAGAATACCTACTTGTTCAGGAAAAAGCTGCCGAACGCGATGAAAGAGCAGCAGAAAGAGCTCTAAAACAAGCAGAAATGGCTGCAAAACAAGCTGAGGCAGAAACAGCTTTAAAACAGGCAGAGATTGAAACAGCATTAAAGCAAGCCGAAGTAGAAATGGCTACAAAGACAAAGCAAGCCGAGATAGATAGTGCATTGAAAAGGGCCGAGATTGAGAATGAAACAGAGCTTAAGAAAGCAGAAATAGCAGCTCAGAGTAAGAGAGAAGAACTTGAATTACAATTGAAAATTAAACAACTCGACACTGAGACTGCAATGGATAAAGAGTCAAAGAAATCTGAAAGACTGGAAAAAGAAAACCAGTATAAGAAGTACCAAGGTATCGTTCGTAACTATACCTCGGGTGACTGCATAGCAGCCTTTACCCAAAATTTTGAGACATTAATGGAACATTACCAAGTTCCACTTTCGGAATGGAATATTTTATATATGAGGAGTCTATCCGGGGAACCTCTGAAAGTCATTGAAACCATCCCCAAAGACCTCAGAAAAGAGTACCATTACATCAAATCTAAAATAATGGCACATTTCATGTTAGATGAAGCAGGGTACAGAGAACAATTCAGTAAGCTGAGTCCAAAATCAACTCAAACGTTCTCTGACTACCTCTGTTTAGTCCGAGACATTTTCAGCAAATGGACTTCATCAGCCAAAATTAACAAAAATTATGATAAATTAGAAGATCTCATTATTCGAGATAAAGTTATTTCTTCTATCCCATCATCTTTTTCTAAGTTCTTGCAGGAGAATGAATGCACAAGTGTGGAAGAAATGGAAAAACGTGGGTCGGCCTATTATACGGCAAATAAACAGTGTTTTGCCACTGAAGCTACTGACAGTAACTGGGTAGCAGCAGCCAACTATGAGAAAAACTATAGTAGGCAAAAACCAAACAGGCCTACCTCTGAAAAATTTAGACATTGTGTTCATTGTAAAATGTCTCATTATTTGAACGAGATGTGCGATAAAAACCCAGGGTACCCAACATACTTGCAAAATATGGTAAACAGACAAGACAGAGAACGTAAATCGTTCAAAAGTGCACGTAAATGTTTTCTCTGCAAGGCTTACGGTCACCATCGCATGGATTGTAAAGGCAGGCATATGACCAACAAAGCCAATGCCGCCTTGTTCGATAGTTCAGCGTCAGAAGACGAAAATACAGAAAAACATCCTGTACATGCAGCACAGGCTTGTGACGTATTTAGTTCCAACACATGCACTGTCTGTAATACCTTCTTTGAAAATGGTATCTTAACATGCGGGCACGCCATCCCTATTGCTAATGAGGAAGGTAACTTAGTAATAGACTCAAAAGGCAAATTAGACATCTATCACGGGTACGTTAATGGCAAGTCTGCTACAGTACTTCGCGACACCGGGAGTACACTTATTGGCCTGAAAACAACATTCATAACACCTACAGACTACACAGGTAGACACATCACATGTAGAACATTTTCAGGCAATATTGAAAAATATCCATTAGCTTGGGCATACATCGAAACACCATTCCTCACCGGAAAAGTAAAGGTCGCAGCACTTACAAACCCAGTGTGCGATATAATCATAGGAAATTTACCGGAGGTGAATGACAAACCTCATAACCATGACACAACATCACTATGTATTAATGATAACACATCACCACCAAATGTCATTGAAAATGTCATATCACCTGTTGAATGTATGTTAGCTAATGCAGCACTAAGTTCTCATCACATCATTGACGATATTATTCCATCATCATCTGATGTCATTGAGTGTGTGAACGCAGTAACAAGAGCTACTGCTAGAGTGCAAGATGATAGTAACCAAACTGAGGCTATTCAAATGCTTAGCCCAGAAGTACCACCTAGTGACTCGATGAAGGAAACATTCATAACAGCTCAAAAAGCTGATCCTTCACTGTCAAAGTATTTTGACCTGATCGGCAAGAAGCCAAGAGTAACGAAAAATGCTAAATGGCATTTTGCTTTATACAATGATATACTCACCAGGTACTACACCAGAGGTGACGTTACAACAAAGCAAACTGTGTTACCAACTACTTATCGTAGGCAAGCTTTACATCTTGCTCACGATATACCCTTTGCAGGTCATATGGCATATGTTAAAACCAGGTCAAGACTATTGACACAGTTTCATTGGCCAAAATTCTGTAATGACATAAAAACTTATTGCAGAAGTTGTGATACATGCCAGAAACTGGTAAAGAAAGGGAAACACCCACAGGCAAAGTTACAAGTCACTGACTTAGCCAGTCGACCTTTTGAAAAATTATCAGTTGACATTGTGGGCCCTCTTAGTCATACAACAACTAGAGGGAATAAATATATTCTAACAATTATTGATCAATGTAGTCGCTGGCCAGAAGCGATTCCGTTAAAGAACATTACTGCCAACGATATCATGGAAGTGTTCTTCCATATTTTTTCCCGAATTGGGTTTCCAGATACCATCCAGTCTGATAGAGGCACGCAGTTTATCGCTGCATCCACTCAAGCTTTCACTAAAATGTTAGGAGTGAAGCAAGTCTTCAATAGCCCCTATCATCCTCACTCGAGCGGGATTATAGAAAAGCTTAATGGGGATCTGAAGCACATGCTAGCCAAAGTAACTCAAGATCACCCCAATAACTGGGATGTATACTTACCAGCTGTTCTTTTTGCTTATCGCGAGGTACCACATTCTAGTACCGGTTTCTCTCCTTTTGAACTCATCTATGGTGCCAAACCACGCGGCCCATTAACAATTTATCACCAAATGTTAACTGATTCCACTCCAGTATTGAAACCCATATCATCATTTGTGTATGTAACATCATTGCGTGAAAGGATAATGAAATCATGTGAAATTGCTAAAAGTGCACTAAAACTATCTGGTGCTACTTACAGACAATACGCAGACAAAGGTAACAGGACTATAACATTGACAGCTGGACAGGACGTTCTACTACTACTACCTAGTGACAGACAGCTACTGACAGATTCTTGGCAAGGACCTTTTAAAGTGACAAGACAAATCTCACCTGTTGACTACGAAATCCTGATAAAAGACAAACACAAAATATTTCACATCAATATGCTAAGACCATACTACAACAGAGACAACGAACAAGACGCTACGACAGCTTGCACCGTGATAATAGATCACGAAGATGACGATTCTAGCGACGACATTCCAACACCTACATTAGACACGACAAACTGCTTGAAGGAGATCAAGATCAATCCAAACCTAAGTCAAGCAGAGACAAACAGTTGCAAACAGTTGATACAACACTACAACACCATCTTTTCAGACAACCCAGGACAAACAGAGTTAGTACAGCATCACATCACACTCACATCAAACACACCCATAAGATGCAGACCATACACCATACCATTACATTACAAGGAACAACTACATCAGGAAATCATCAACTTAGAAAAAAACAACATCATCAGACGATCCCTATCAGACTTCTCTTCACCTATGGTCATTGTACGGAAAAAAGGACAACACAATACGACTTTGCATTGATTACAGAAAACTGAACAAAATAACTGTTTTAGATCTTGAACCAATGGCAAATACGGACGATCTTCTGACAGAACTGACTGACGCGAAGTTCTTCACGACCCTTGACATGGCTAAAGGTTACTGGCAGATTGCTGTACATGAAGACAGCAGACATCTAACAGCTTTCGCCACGCCTTGGGGACTGTACGAATGGTGCAAACTTCCATTTGGGCTAGTCAATGCCCCAGCCACATTTGTACGCATGACACGACTCCTCCTATCTGACATCCCTAATATAGTTTCCTATATTGACGACATCTGTGTCCATACAGAGACAATGACGGAACATATAAAGATACTGGAACAGACACTAGAACGTATCAGACAGCACGGACTGACAGTGAAGCCCTCAAAGGTGAGCCTGGCTTACCAAGAGATATCATTTTTGGGGTACAGAATATCCAATGGCTTTGTCATGACAGACAACAAAATTGTCTCGAAAATTCTAAAACTGTCACTTCCAACAAATAAGAAACAAGTCCGCAGTTTATTGGGACTTATTAATTATTACAGGAACTTCATTCCTGATTTTTCAGAACTGACTGAGGTTTTTTCTAACTTACTAACCAAGAATAAACCCGAAAAAGTTGTAAACGATGAATGCCTACGAAATGCGTTTGATAAAGTTTTGGCACACTTTTCTGATAAGAATGCACCTAATCTCATCCTTAAATTGCCCAACATTCGTTTACCTTTCAGATTGAGAACAGATGCTAGCTCCATTGCGATCGGTGCAGTCCTATTGCAGGAATACAACGACATTCTGCATCCCGTTTGTTTTCTATCAAGAAAACTAAGGCCCCGAGAGCGGTCTTGGTCCATTCCGCAATTAGAGGCATTGGCCTTAGTAGAAAGTGTCACAAAGCTGTCCAAATATCTTCTAGGACGTCACTTTATCATCGAAACTGACAACAGTCCATTAAGGTATATCAATTCTGCAGTACCATCAAATAACATGATTGCTCGCTGGTCCTTGAAGCTTCAGAATTTCAGTTTTGAAGTTCGCCATATTCCCGGCAGAATGAATACAATCGCCGACCTTTTGTCCCGTTGTCCGACAGACCCAGTAAGCAATGTCTGAGTGCACTGTGTAATATTACACTCAGCCCAACACAGCCACCAATGTGTGAATTTTTCCAGTCACCTACTGTGTAAGGTCTATAAGTAAAGTTGTGATACGGTTTAGAAACCGACATGTATAATATTCTTATTTTAATCAAGTTATGTAATGAGTGTAGTATAATTGTGTAGTGTGTGTTAGAATGAGAACAATATTAATTGTATATAGACACCAACAACAGGGTCACAGACGCTTATCCACTTACCAGAAGCGAACGTTACCATTGTGACATTTGTGGGTGATTTTTTTCACCGTGATATTTTAACATGTGCAAATGTGGACTGAACATTGACTCCTACACCACCTTTACAGCGAATGTAATCCAAATTGTTCGACGTGTGAACACATCGGAAATAAGAACATTCCACCATAATCCGTTGTGATACTATAACATCATACACGAACTGTGAGAACATTTTACTATCCGTTCCGAAAGAAAACCGGATCATTTGTGTTCAGAAAATGTAACATCAACCAAATTTTTCGTTTCGTGTGTATTTCCGGTATAATTTAAAAAGTATAGCAAAATTAGCAGACTATGTACAAATTGCCAAAAATTTATGACACTTGTAAAATCTTTTTCAATCTATAAAATATAATATACCAATTGAGTACTTATTTATTTTGATTAGTGTAATCTTAGAATCATATCTTGATTAATGTATTCATATTACCGACTTTTTCTCGTTAATATGAAGAAACGTCAAGCAATGACGCTAAGAAATTAAATAATTATAATAATGTATGGAATTTCTTAAATGTCAAAATTACTTCCCTTGCATTTGTGAATTACATCAAGGGCCATAATTTGAAACATATTCATTAATGTATATTGTATAGATAGACATTTTGTTGCTCAAATGGTTAGCACAGCAGGTAGGCGTCCACCAAGCATGTCATAGAGCTGCCAACATTGCAAACCAACATAAGAGCTCCTGACCAAATGAGGGCAGAGTTTAAGTGTTTAATACGACTAATACAAAGCCGTATTTCAGTCTGGCTAGATGGTTGTTGCAAAACAATCATATTATTACGTTTTTTTTCAAATAGCTGCGAGGTAGATGCGTGAAGCTGGAACTACTGATCTGACTGGGTATTATTGCAATGAAGGTAACCAGGCATCAGGGGGATGAAACCTGAATTGTGTTAAAAGTTGTACTTCATTTGTCATTTCGATGCAACTTACATTTTTTTGTATATATTTCTATGCCTTATATGTATTTTCATGCATAACACTGGGAAAAAGTAGTCTCTGACATGAAATTAACACTACCCCAGTATATACATACATCATGAATGAAAGATGGCATCTTTCATTGAAGTACCCGGGGAGAATGTCAGAGCCTAGCTGCCTAGCTACGCAGCAACATCGTTACTGACAAGAGTTGTCGGCTGGCGAGATTCTTACCTGACACGCGACCAGCGCTGACGACAGACGCACGCAAAGCCACGTGACCCCACCAGAGGCAGTGGGCAGTGTGTGTGCTAATCTCAGACCAAGCTGGGACTGGACATCTGAACGGACGTGTGTGTCGAGAGCAAGGCGTTTTGTGTGAATCTCCGTGGTTGTGAGCTGAACGACTGATATCGTGAGCGTCAGACCTATGAGCTGTATTGTGGTTGTGAGTTGTTATATGTTGTACATTGCTGTAACTATTGTTATGTATTTAACGTGGTAATAAATCCATAGAAATTGTGTTGCTGTGTCTTACGTCGAATCACGTTGTACTTGTACTGTCTCACATGTGTTAGCCAACGAGCCTAATAGAAGATCCTGACAGATGGCAAATCTAACAATGGAAGAAATGGAACAGGCAATGAATACCCTAAAAAAGAAGAAATTACCAGGAAAGGATGGAATCACAAATGAAATGCTAATAGGACTAGGCACCAAGGCAAAGAAGAAACTACTAGCAGTCCTAAATAACAGCTGGAAGAGAGGAATAGTCCCACAGGCATGGAAGGAAGCTATACTAATACCAGTCCCAAAGAAAGGAAAAGACCTGGAAGAACCAAATGGCTATCGACCTATTAGTCTACTTAGCTGTGTAGGAAAATTAATGGAACGCATTATCAATGGCAGGCTAACATGGTATCTGGAAGAAAACAAACTCTTAACACCACACCAAGCATGATTCAGAAAGTACAGATCCACTGAAGATCAAATAACCTATATAGCTCAGGAAATAGAGGATGCCTTCCAAGAGAAAAAGCACACACTAGCAGTCTGGATAGATTTAGAAAAAGCATTTGATAAAGTATGGAAGGAAGGACTGAAAGTAAAACTGCAAAACATGCATGTTTGTGGAAAAATGTATAAATGGATCAGCCACTACCTTGAGAACAGAACTGCCAGGACAAAAGTACAAGGACAAACAAGCAAAATGATGCTGCTGGAGCAAGGTGTCCCCCAAGGAGGAGTTCTTTCACCAACATTATTCCTAGCATATATAAATGACATCACAGAAAATTTTCCAGCCAGAGTACACACATCCTCCTTTGCAGATGACCTAGCCATATGGACATCTGAAGAATATATTAGTACAGCTAACAGCAGAATACATCAAGCCTTATTAGCGCTAGAGGACTGGTCAAAATCATGGCTAGTGAAGATAAGTGAGGAGAAAACAACATGCACAGTGTTCTCCCTCTCAAATAAAACTCAACAACCTAAGCTGGTATTGAATGGAAAAATATTGCGCCATGAAGAAAATCCAAACTATCTAGGAGTCACCTTTGATCGTCGCCTGACATGGAAGACACAGGTTGAGAAAAATCGAACAAGAGCAAGGCAGAGAATGGCAATCATGAAAAAGCTTGCTGGTACAACGTGGGGAGCAGATGAGAAAGTTCTCAAGAAGTTATATACTGGACGGGTGAGGCCAGTACTGTCATATGGCATTGCAGCTTGGGCAACAGCAGCTAAGTCAAACTTTAACAAAATAAGTAGAGTCCAAAACCAAGGACTGCGAATCATAACTGGAAGCCTGAAGACAACGCCTATTAATGAACTAGAAAAGATCACTTGTTTACAACCAATGCAGGATAGAAGAGATAGCAGAGCCCAGCAACAAGCAGAAAATTTAGAAGATTGACAGACCACCCTATGTACAACAGATTTAATGGTTTTGGAAAGGGAAGACTGAAGCGTAGCAACTTTGTAGAAACTGCAAAACGAAGGATTAGGGCAGATCCTATACTTAACATATCAACAGTCAAGCCCATACACAATGCACACAAGTTCCCAGCTTGGAGACAGCAGCAACTGCCTGAGATGATAGAAAACATTCCTGGTATTGAGAAAAAGAACACACAGCATGAAACCGAAAGAAGAGAAATAACCCTAAACTACATAAAAGAACATTACCCAAGCAGGAATTGGACCCATGCATATACAGATGGATCAGCCAAAAATTCAATAGAGAATGGAGGAGGAGGAATTCTCCTAAATTTAAAAAATGGAGTGAAAAAAACACATTCAATGGCAACTGGAAAATTTTCAAGTAACTTCAAAGCGGAGGTAGAGGCTTTGAAAACTGCAGCAGAAATGCTCCTGGTGGAGGAAAATAAAGAGAAGCAAATAGCTATCTTCACAGATGCAAAGTCAGCTGTCTCAATATTCAAGAGCAATAACAGCACAGAACTAACTGACCTAAGAGCAGCACTCCATGGTCTATGCCAGAAATCCAAAAAAGTTGTAATACAGTGGATCCTATCACATTGCAGTATACCTGGAAACGAAGAGGCTGACAGACTGGCAAAAGAGGGCGGACGACTACCACAGCCTGACATAGACATAACCTATAATGAGGCAAAGAGGTTGATAAAAAGCACTTATAGAACCAAATGGGAATCTGAGCATCCAGGCCATCAGAAGGATGATGCATATTACAAACTCGACCGAAGAGAACAAGTAGCAATCTTCAGACTCCGCACAGGACATAACAGGCTGAAATACCACTTGTTCAATAACTAAAGATAGGAGATACCGATGAATGTAATTGTAGAACTGGAAAAATGACAGCAAAACATTTGCTGCAGGATTGCCCAACGTATGCAGAACAGAGAAAGATATGTTGGCCCACACCTGCTTCATTTGAGGACAAGCTCTATGGAGATATCAACAAGCTCAAGTTGACCGCAGCTTACTTTAACTACATACAGGTTGACATTTAAAGGTGCATGAAGACCCAGAGGCATGAAATGGAATATTGCTTGGATAGCAAATCCATTATGTGGAAAGTCCAAATCGAAAGCTCGCTGTGTGGGCTTCATAAAAGGTGGAAAAGTGTCCTAGTGGCACGAAATGGAATATTGCTTGGATAGCAAATCCATTACGTGGAAAGTCCGAATCAAAAGCCCATTGTGTGGGCTTCATAAAAGGTGGAAAAGTGTCCTAGTGGCATGAAATAGAATATTGCTTGGATAGCAAATCCATTACGTGGAAAGTCCTAATCAAAAGCCCACTGTGTGGACTTCATAAAAGGTGGAAAAGTGTCCTTGTGGCACGAAATGGAATATTGCTTGGATAGCAAATCCATTACATGGAAAGTCCGAATCGAAAGCTCACTGTGTGGATGTCATCTGCAGACTGCATACTTCTGGTTTCCGGAAGAACAGCCTATGGTGAACGGAAGGCCCAATATACGGAAGTGAGGCTAAACAGCCATGTGCAGGACGTGACGATTCCTTGGGTGAGCCCAGTACCAGAGCGCTATGTATCGGCTCTGCAATTATGGAAGCCTCCTTGGATGGCGGGGAATGCCCATGGTCTGCCCCTGCCTTCCCTTGAGGGCTGACCAGGATCTTTGGCTGTTCTATATGGACCAGCTGGGATGGGGGATAACACCACAACAGTGAGAGTCAAACGTCCTAAGAAACCCCCGGGAAGGTTAACCCGGTCAACAAATGCCCGCAGAAGTCGGATGTGTCGGCCTAACGGCGCAAAAACGCAGCTCTGCTGTAAACAGGCACAACGCAATCACATCCGGAAAAAAAACTCCGGATGAACGAAGAAGAAGAGGAAGAAGACACAGGCATAAAATGGCAGTCACTTATTGCGGGACCAGCCTCATCTTACAGATGCGGAAACTGTGACAGAGATTGTCACTCTCGCATTGGACTATACAGTCACCAGCGGTGCTGTCAGGTACCTCCTCAGCGGCACAACTCCTAAATCCTACAGGTTCCAACAGGAGCTGATCCACGACTCTGGTGATCGTGTGAGATGGCGAAACATTTGCATGGCACATGATGATGATTACATCTCGCTCACACATTTTATACAGCGCAGTCTTCAATTACTGTGTTTCCTAGCAACGAGTTTCATGCTGGCATTACAAAAAGACATCAGGCAGCAGTATCACACAATTTGGTAATTTCTCTGTGAATAGTAAACAAACAGCGAATACAGACACAGTTTAAAAAAATCACTCACTGTTTGACTGCCTGGTCATTGTCTCCTCTGATCTGATCTGCTTCTGCTGCAGTCTCTTCATCCTCAAGTTCCTTCTGAACCGAGTCGAGAGCTATTCGTCTCTCTAATTCTGCATTCTATGGTGCCATGGAAGAACAACAGAAGAACAAGGTTAACACTTCAATAGTTAATTTAAAATAATAACTGTATGGGGTAGAAACCTTAGTGTAAAAACTGTCTCGAAAAGAATAAGTTAAAGAAAACCCAATGGGCCAAGAAAGAAAAATGTAATAAATTAAAAATGCATGCACACGGACACAGATTCACAAAAAGTTATTGCTCGAGCGTGTAATAGGAAGTTAATGGTCCTTCCACAGCAGACACTAATAAAATGGTATAGAATGCTTGGGATTTAAAATAACTTTATGAGGTAGGGAAATCAGTTCTCTCCCTTATTATCTTCAGTAAATTTATCACAGAATTAATAACAATTGAGCAACTAATTTTGTTTCACATTTTATCTGTCAGTGAGCAGACATTAATGAAATTGTATAGAAAGCTTGGAATTTAAAATAATTTTATCAGGTTAGGTAATCAGTTCTTTTCATTATCTTTTGTAAATAAATCACAGAACTAATAACAATTGAGCAACTAATTTTGTTTCACATCTTCTTCTTCTTCGTTCATCCAGAGTTTTTTTTTTCCGGATGTGATTGCGTTGTGCCTGTTTACAGCAGAGCTGCGTTCTTGCGCCGTTAGGCCGACACATCCGACTTCTGCGGGCATTTGTTGACCGGGTTAACCTTCCCGGGGGTTTCACATCTTATGTGTCAGTGTGCAGAACATAACAAGACAACATGTAGGACCATACAAAGACTTCTGAACTGTAAACCCCAGTGATATGGCCATATCCAAAGGTCACATGGGTTGTCTGATACGTACTTAATTAAAGTCTCAGCAAATGTGCAAGGAAGATAATATTCAGAAACAGACAGGACGAATTCTAGCAGAAATTTAAACACTGCTACCAAATAACAGTCCCTGAGAAGATTAAAGCAGGCTGGATGTGTGTTCATGAAATTGTAGGTTGTGGGAGAAAGAAGGACAAACAAATTTATTAGACATTAAATAACAACTCCTTTTCACTGCTAATTATCATAGTTTTTTTTTTTATTAACATCCAAAAAACAAAAACTATGATAATTAGCAGTGAAAAGGAGAGGTCATCAATGAACATCACAGGAAACGGGCAGATACTTGAACAAGTAACAAGTTTCTCTTATCTTGGACATATAATAATAGATGATGGCAGAAGTGAAATGGAAATCAAAAAGAGAATAGGAATGGCCAAAAATGCTTTCAACGGCATGAAATCAGTACTAACATCCAGAGAGATTAATAATGCATTGAAAATGAGAATTGTCAAATGCTACATATATTCGACGCTACTGTATGGCGCGGAATCCTGGACATTGAACAAGCAACTAGAAAGTCGCATAGAAGCCCTGGAGATGTGGATATACAGACGAATTGGTTGTATTTCATGGAAACAAGAACGATCAAATGCAGAGGTCCTAGAAAAAAGGGGAATGAAGAGAGAGTTGATGGGAGAAATAAAGAGGAGACAAGTGAAATATTTTGGCCACGTTAAAAGACATGATTCTCATATAAAAACCATACTGGAAGGCAAGGTTATGGGCAAGCGAGCAAGAGGTAGACAACGATACAAGTGAGAGGATAACATCAAGAGATGGACGACCATCAGCCTGACAATGTACAGTCAAGGCGAAGGACAGACAGTGTTGGAGATCCATTGCAGCCAACCTTCATTGCGGAGATGGCACCTGATTGATTAATTGAAAAACTAAAATGACTCACATGTATACAATCCATGTGGTTAGTGGCCTTGATATGTCTCAAAGAAGAAACAAAGCTCTAGCTATTTGTCAATTATGTTTATGTGTGCTTATAGCATTTATTTTATAAATGTTTAAAAAAAATATTTAAATGTAACATTTATGTAGACAGTGACAGTGGCTGAATGTAAGACGGGCCTGCATGTCCAATTTGTGACCCTTTAAACATAAAGTTTTGTTCGTTCAATAGATGACTCTGTCAGCTCGGCAGATAGTGAGATGTGAGAAGAATAGTAGATTTAAGGCAAGAAATGACTCAACAACTAATAACAAACAATACTTGTTCTACACTGGAATCAACAGGGGAACAGGGTGGAATAATCACAACAAAACCCAAACTTAGATAAAACTGATGGAAGAAGGGGTTTGGGAGATTGTAACAATATATCTCAGATTTGTAAAACAGCCCAGAACAGAGATCAATGGAGGACAACTTTTGCAGCTCTGTGTTCCACAGAAGAAGACAACGTACACCACTGAACACACTCATGTGATACCATGATCTGAAGCAGGGCTACTACCTTAGATTGTGCTCCAATGTAAGCTTGGTACAGATCCCCATACTGGTGCCTCATGGCCAGCCACTCTTGTTCTTTCTCTCTCAGGGACTTGGAAATATTTGCCAGCTGTGTGTTTAAGTATCCCCTGTCCTCGGCTAACTGACTGACCTAATAGTGGACAAGTGATGACCAGTTAGAACAAAGTGTATAAGGTTTGAAAATTATGAAAAATGTTATTTTAACAAATATTTACTGTTATCACAAAGGGACTTGTATTGCCTTCATAAGTTATTAAATGTTACACGTCTCAGAAGGAGGGGTGAAGTGGCTTAGGGTCATGATGTCTGCTTTTGGGTTTACTAGAAAACAATCACAAATGACAGAATGGAAGCTGCAGCTAGACAGCTTTTCACAGGACACAAACAATATAAAAACTACAAAACAACACTGATATAACTTCCGGTCTAATATGGCGGATAGGCTCTTGAGCTGGTAAGGCCTCTGGAGTATTTTTACTTCTCATTATGGCTTACTTATGCATTTGCCTGATGTTGGACTGGTAGTACATGGTTCTGTCACCCAGCTACTGAGTTAAGTGCGTGGAGTGACACTTTCAGCTATGGTTTTCATTTGGAATGCTTTTACATCTGTGTGCAGTTGTTTGTATTGTGAACTGTATGTTAAGGAAAATGGCAGACAGCCGGTTGGTGAACTAGCTGGTTTTGCAGTAATGTATGTGCAACGGCTGACTTTCTAGTGACTGTTGCTTCCATCGATGATGAACTGTAATTTTAGTGGTGGATGGTTGCGTTGGCATTCTGACAGCGGCTTTATGCATGTATGCCTGTGCATGCTGTTGCTCTGTCAGGACTGCTGTCTGTTCTATTTTTCACATGGGACAATAAGGAGCATTTTGTGTGGGGTGACCCTTTGCTGGCTCTGTGGAAAGCGGGTTACGAATGCAATTTGTAATCCTGCATATCACGTTCAAAACACAAACGCAGGTGATTTGGAAGCAGACAGCTGATTTCTATACAATGGTATGAGTGCCGGTCATTCAGAAAGCAATAGAAAACTACTGAACGTAAACTTGCCTAGGAATCACGAACAGGCAAAAACTGCTGGAGTTGAATACTGCGTCCTGTAAAGTATATGTAACTAACTTTTTTTTTTTTGCTGTAAAGTTGGAATCGGGACTAATGACTAACTGATATAACTACATTTAAGGAAAACAAAAAAATACTCATTTAGTTGAGAGAGGTCTTATGTTTCCAAAAACGTACAAATTAAACTAAATCCTTGAGTGGAAAATATCATACTTTTTTCATTCTTCTTACCTGCATGGCAAGCTGCTGGCACCTGGCCTCTCTCTGCTTCAGTGTGTGCAAGGCATCATTGAGCTGATTCACCACAGCATTCTTCTGCTCCATGACTTCTGTGAACTGAGCCTGCAGCCTCTTGTGATCGGCATGGAACTCCGACTCGGATATGCCTTCAGTCTTGGCCAGCTGCAGCTGTGAGATGAGTGACTTGTTGTCAAACTCCGCTTGCTGGAGCGAGGCAGATATCTGGGATGAGATAAATCACACTGGATCAATGTTTTTTTTTTAAATGTTGCATATCTCTTAGGGACGTTGCAGTCAACACCAGCATTTTTCAGCTGCTGTTGATGTACTAGGCAAGTTCTACGTTCAGTAGTTTGCCATTGATTTCTGAACAACCAGCTCACATACCCCCGTATGTTACCAGCGTGGGACAAACCGCTGCCAATTCTCGCAGCTGCTGTTTCCCCCACGTGGATATCTGGGATTACAAACAATGTCGTTAACTTCTTGGCCAGGGAGACCGGATCAATGTTATTCCACATACAGTTGTTTCCTTCCAACAGGGTACATGTCAGATGTGAATGAGAGAGAGAGAGGGAGATCAGAGAGGGAGGGAGAGACGGAGGGAGGAAGAGATATAAAGGGAGAGAGAGAGGCAGAGAGAGGGAGAGAGACAGAAAGAGAGAGTGAGATGGGAGAGGGAGGGAGAGACAGAGAGAGGAGGAGGGATGAGATATAAAGAGAGAGAGGCAGAGAGAGGGAGAGAAAGAGGTAGAGAGAGGGAGAGAGAGAGATAGAGGGAGAGAGAGATAGAGGGAAAGGGAGAGAGAGGGAGAGAAAGAGAGGAGGGGGGGAGAGAGAGAGAGAGAGAAAGAGAGAGAGGAGGGAGGGAGAGATAGAGGGAGAGAGAGATAGAGGGAAAGGGAGAGAGAGGGAGAGAAAGAGAAGAGAGGAGAGAGAGAGAGAGAGAGAGAGAGAGAAAGAGAGAGAGAGAGAAAGAGAGAGAGAGAGAGAGAGAGAGAGAGAGAGAGAGAGAGAGAGAGAGGAGGGAGAGAGAGAGATCACTGGAACTACAGAGTTCATGCTTTGTTTGATGCTCTCGATAGGCTACCTGCTGTTCTATAAAGTAAAATCAAGGCGGATAAGGTAAACCTGTTGCAATGAAATCAACCCTTTTGCCTTTAACCTTTGTTTAAATGCTTACCAGAGATCGTTCTGGAGCTAGTCACTTCACGTCATAGTGTAGTGACATAATATACGTAAAACCTTGCATTCCACACCCCTACAAACTGTTTACTGTGTATCTTACATTACATAGTGTAGTGACATAATATACGTAAAACCTTGCATTCCACACCCCTACAAACTGTTTACTGTGTATCTTACATTACATAGTGTAGTGACATAATATATGTAAAACCTTGCATTCCACATTCCTACAAACTGTTTACTGTGTATCTTACATTACATAGTGTAGTGACACAATATATGTAATACCTTGCATTCCACACCCCTACAAATTGTTTACTGTGTATCTTACATTACATAGTGTAGTGACATAATATATGTAATACCTTGCATTCCACACCCCTACAAATTGTTTACTGTGTATCTTACATTACATAGAGTAGTGACATAATATATGTAAAACCTTGCATTCCACATTCCTACAAACTGTTTACTGTGTATCTTACATTACATAGTGTAGTGACATAATATATGTAATACCTTGCATTTAACACCCCTACAAACTGTTTACTGTGTATCTTACATTACATAGTGTAGTGACATAATATATGTAAAACCTTGCATTCCACACCCCTACAAACTGTTTACTGTGTATCTTACATTACATAGTGTAGTGACATAATATATGTAAAACCTTGCATTCCACATTCCTACAAACTGTTTACTGTGTATCTTACATTACATAGTGTAGTGACATAATATATGTAATACCTTGCATTCCACACCCCTACAAACTGTTTACTGTGTATCTTACATTACATAGTGTAGTGACATAATATATGTAATACCTTGCATTCCACACCCCTACAAATTGTTTACTGTGTATCTTACATTACATAGAGTAGTGACATAATATATGTAATACCTTGCATTCCACACCCCTACAAACTGTTTACTGTGTATCTTACATTACATAGTGTAGTGACATAATATATGTAATACCTTGCATTCCACACCCCAACAAACTGTTTACTGTGTATCTTACATTACATAGTGTATTGACATAATATATGTAAAACCTTGCATTCCACACCCCAAAAAACTGTTTACTGTGTATCTTACATTACATAGTGTATTGACATAATATATGTAAAACCTTGCATTCCACACCCCTACAAACTGTTTACTGTGTATCTTACATTACATAGTGTAGTGACATAATATATGTAATACCTTGCATTCCACACCCCAACAAACTGTTTACTGTGTATCTTACATTACATAGTGTAGTGACATAATATATGTAAAACCTTGCATTTAACACCACTACAAACTGTTTACTGTGTATCTTACATTACATAGTGTAGTGACATAATATACGTAAAACCTTGCATTCCACACCCCAACAAACTGTTTACTGTGTATCTTACATTACATAGTGTAGTGACATAATATATGTAAAACCTTGCATTTAACACCACTACAAACTGTTTACTGTGTATCTTACATTACATAGTGTAGTGACATAATATACGTAAAACCTTGCATTCCACACCCCTACAAACTGTTTACTGTGTATCTTACATTACATAGTGTAGTGACATAATATATGTAAAACCTTGCATTTAACACCACTACAAACTGTTTACTGTGTATCTTACATTACATAGTGTAGTGACATAATATATGTAAAACCTTGCATTCCACACCCCAACAAACTGTTTACTGTGTATCTTACATTACATAGTGTAGTGACATAATATATGTAAAACCTTGCATTCCACACCGCAACAAACTGTTTACTGTGTATCTTACATTACAAGCCAACAAAAGCCAGTGGTAATATTATAATCTAATGCTTACCATATCTAGTTCTCGTTTCAGCCTGGCATTTTCTTCCATCTCACTGTCCTCTGTTCCCTCAAGTTCCTCCACACGTCTCTGTAAGGTCTCCTTCTCCCTCAGCACATGCTGCTGTTGCTCCGCTGTGAAGGTGGTTTCATAATGGAGGGACATCAAGTCTCGGATCTTGATATGAAGTTCATCTATCTCTCTAGCCATGCTACTCTTCTCTTCCAAAACTTTGTTAAAATCTGCATTCAAAGAATCAAAATCAGCCTCCAGTGATTTGACCGAGTCAATTTTCTGATTGAAGCTATCAAACTTCTTCCTCAGGGCTTCGTTCTCTACCTGTGCAGCTCTCAGTTCTTCCACCAAGGCTGAAATTTTCTGATCCAAGTCTTCATTGTCTTTCAGCACATGATCAAGCTGGCCCAACTCATCCTTCAATGCTAAAATTTCATGATCTCTCTCAATAAGTAACTTGTCCTTGGCTGTAATGTCTTTCAAAGACGCAGTTAACTGATCAGTTCTTAAGTCAAGGATTCCTTGAATTTCAGTAATCTCAGAATCTTTGGCCGTAATTACTTGTAGCATCTCCTCACCGATTGATTGATGGGTTGCAACAGCTTGAGAATAATCTACAGCATCTTTCTCATGGAAATCTTGATTCTCCAGCAACTCACTAAGCCTCTCAACTTCTTTCATCAGTAGATGTTTATCAGTCTGCAAAGCTGACATTTCACCTCTGACTTCTTCTAGATCATGACTGAGTATCTTCTTCTCCATTGCAGACGATGATAATTCAGATTGAAGATCTTCAACCTCTTGCTCTAAGTTGGAAGCTTCTTCCAATTTCCAGTTGAGGCCGCTGATTTCATGTCTGAGCTGTTGATTTGTATCCAGAGCAGTGACTAACTCATCTCTCAGATCTGTAAGTTCTCCTTCTAGTACATCAATTTGTTCTTGTGAAAAGGCATCTTTGTTTGATACCTTTGTTTGCTCAAATTTAACAGCAGCTACCACAGTACCCTCCTCTCCAACTGCACTTGAAGCCTGAAGACTGGACATTTGATTGTGGAGTTGCTGGATTGTGTTGGTGAGTTCACCAACCTGCTGAGTTAGAGCAGTCTTTTCTCTTCTCAGAGAAACCAACTCCTCTCTGACACCTTCAAATTCTTCGTTGAGTTCATCCCTCTCTCTCTCAGTATCTTTCAAGCGCTGAGTTAGTACAAAGACATCTTTGCCAGTACCAACATCTGTAGCCTTATCCTGATGCTGTTCATCAGCTTTCTTCAATCTGAACCTCAGCTCTTCAACTTCGCGTTTCAGGGCTGAGCTGTTTGTTGTTAGAGATGTTGTAAGGCTTTGGTAGTGAGCATTGTCTTGGGACAATGAATCATACTGAAACTGCAGTGTCTCCAACTGGTTCTTCAGGGAGTTAAGCTCAGTCATCCTCAAGTCTTCCTTTACATGCTCAGCTACATCCTTAAGCTTCAGCTCTTCTGACAATCTCTGCTGCAACTGTAACACTTCTTTCTCAGCCTTATGTGTTCTGAACTTCTCACTACTTAGCTCTTCATTTAGTCTAGCAACTTCCTGCGCCATATGTTTAAGTTCTTCATTTAAGGACTCATTTAGTTGAGCTCTGAATCTCTTTCCTGGGCAAGCATCACTGACTCATTATTCTTCACAGTAAGCTCATTCTGTAATGCTGATAACTCTCTATTCATTACCTCCCGTAATTTAGACAGCTCTGATAATAAAGTGGCTTCTGCATCCTTCTTACTCATTTGCAGTTCATGCTGCAGTCTGGCAACCTGAACATTCAGCGCCAACTGTAATTCTTCTTCTTCCGCTAGCTGTCTTTTAAGCTCAGAAATCTCTGCAGTTTTCTCTGTGAGAAGTACCTGTAAACTCATCAACTTTTCATTAAAGATCGAATCATCAGAATCTGCCCGATGGACAAGTTCTGCCTTGAGATGATTGACTTCATCACTCTTCAGCTGGAGTTCTGCTCTTAAGTGATCCACAGTCTGCTGCAAATCTTGAGCCTGGCTCTTTGCAAACTCTAACGCTGCATTTCTATCTTCAAGCTCTGACTGCACCCTGGACAGCGCTGTGGTTATTTCATCAAATCTGTCTTTACTGTAGGTTGCTTCTACACTCTTCAACTGTTCTTTGAGAGTTGAGTTGTCATGAATCAGTTTTCCATTGTGAGTTTCAACATCTCGAAGTCTGTTGTTCAGTGCGGTCACTTGCTCTTCCAGTCTGCGTCTCTCCTCCCTGAGGTTGCTATCTCTTTTAGGTGAACCTTCTTGAAGGCCTAGCTTTTGCTGTAGTTCATCAACCTGCAAGTTTTAATATATGGGGGAAAAAAAGAATTACTGTATGCTTATTACAACAGATAGACAGATTATCCACACATATGTAAATTCATATTATATGTCATAATTGTAATGGATTCACAAAGTATGATGAGAGAGGTGAAGTCAGGCATGCTTTGGGCAGAGTGACAGGCTTCCATTCAACAATAAAAATAAAGAGCATCTGTTGGATTCCCCCCCAGGACATGGTGGTGTGGTGGGAAACGAGCAGGCGGACAGATTGGCTGGGTCTGTACCACTAGGTGAGGTATTGGAGCATGATAAGGCAGGTGTGGTCGGGGCCATTTGGAATCGTGTGTATAGTGCAGAAGAATAGGTAGGTAGATCATCACAACTTGGGTGCACAGAGGAATAGGTGGCCAGTCTTTCCTCCTTCTAGCAGACGATGAACACCCACATCAAATCCCCATCTGATCGTGTTGATGGCATCAGCATAATCTAGCGATTACATTCATGTGTCCGCTACTTCAAAACATGTTGGTGTTAAATTATTTTATTACTTTGTGACTAAACTATTATTATAATACAAACTGCAAACTTCAAGTTTCAATTATTTTTCAAAATTTACAATCAACATGCTCAAATAGTTGTATTTCTTTCATCACTACTGCGATGAATGTTGCTTGATAATAACATGTTATTTCATAAATTCACAGTGAGATACGATTCTTTCAAGGAAAATGTTTCTTAAAGTTTCTTTTAAGTTTTCTTGATCAGTTTTAAACCTAGTAATGCCTTATTTAATTTTAACACTGATGACACAAAACAAACAGGGATTAGAACAAATAACACAATTAACGAACCTGAATTTGCAGTTTGTCATTCTTATCCTTGAAAGACTTCAGTTTGACCAGCATTTTCTCACATTTGACTTCTGCGACCTGCAGGCGGCTCTTTGTTTTCTCATACTGAGCTTGCACTTGTTTCAGGTTTTCTTTAGCAGTTTCAAGTTTGAGGGACAGTTCTAAAGATTCCTTTTGTGCTGCTGTTCCCTGAGGATGGGTATCAGCAGCCTGCTGAAGGTGCTCTACAGCTATGGTTGATTTTTCCATGGCAATCTGGTCACTCCACTTGACAGATTTCTCTGCTGTAACACCAGCCTCCTGAGACACAGAGGAATCAGTTTTGTGTAACTGGTTCTGCACATCCAGAAGTTCCTGTTCAAGTTTTCCAACTTTGATTATCAACTGGTCTCTCTCAGATTTCAATCTGGACACTTCATCTTTAGCTTTTGATTCCGCAAACTGACTTTCAGCTATCACTTGTTCCATGCCGTCAAGTTCTCCTTTCAGAGAGTCTATATTCACCAGCAGCTGTTCCTTTTCAGAAGACAACGCAGACAAACTGGACTGGAGATGCTCATATGCATTCTGAAAGTTCTGGACCTGTGCTAGCTTCTCTGAGACAACTTCTTGCATTCTCCTTGCAATCTCCAGTTGGTTATCCAGCTCTGACTTAAGTTTATTTCTCTCTTCCTCCACTGCTGTTTTTTCAAGAACTAATTTATCAAGACTTGCCTTCCAATATTCAGCATCACTGTTCAATGGTTCTTCAATTTCTTGGGTCTTGACGTCTTTCAAAGCCAATATTTCTCTATTCAACTCTTCAACCAAAGTCTGGTAATACAGCAATTGAAGATTTAAACCATCTAAACTTTCAGTCGGACTTGTCTGAGACTTCTGTGCTGCTTCAGCCTCAGCCTCGCTCTCATTCTTAACCTCTTTACTCAGACTCTGTTCCAAGGTGCTTATTACCTGGTTCTGATCTTCCACCTGCTGCTGAAACTCTACCAAAGCAGCCCTGACAGATTCCAGCTCCTCGGCATTTTCACGATGTAATTTTGCTCTTGATTCTTCAACTTGTGCTTTAAGGTCATCCACAATTCCATTAAGTTCGTCAATGTATGCTCCTTGCTGATCAAGCTGTTGCTTTAAAGACTCAGACTGAGCAGCCATTGTATCTTGTGCCTGCTGACTGCTTTCTAAAAGTGTTGACACAGCCTCAACTCTACTCTTATAATCTTCAATCTGGTCACTCAGAATTGTGACTTGAGAATGCAGGTCTTGTTCTGTAGCCTTAAAATCTACTTGCTGTTTTTCTAGAGACTCTTTGAGTGCTTCTACTTCAGCCTCTTTTTCTTGAACCCGTTGTTGCATTTCACTGAGTAAAGATGCAGACTGGGCTACATTCTGCTCCTTCTCTTCTAAACTGCTTCTAATTGCCTCAATAGCTTCTTCTGCTCCAGACAGTTTCTTTCTCAACTCTTCTGTTGTTTCTGACTCGCTGTCCAGAACTGATTTCAGAGACTCCAACTTGTACACTGTACTCTGCAAGTCTATTATCCTTTTCTCTGACACTTTCCTTCAGGTGAACTGATTCTGAATGCTCAGCATGTAGGTGATGCAACTCGGCCTCCATCTGTTGAATCCGATGGTCTTTCACGGTCACCTCCTGCTGCAGACTGTCAGTAAAAGACTTCCACTGCTGGGCTTGTTCAGACAGAATCTCACACTTCTTCTCAAGAGCTTCTTTGGAAGCTATATAATCTTCGTTGGCTTTTTCCAGCTCCTCCTGAAGTTGTTGATAAGCCAACTCTACCTCAGTCACAGTTAACTTCAAACCTTCTTTAACTCCTTCAAGCTGGTCAATGAGATTCTGTTTCTGCTTTAATTTCGACTCATTTGCAAAACTAGCCTCAGTGAGGTTTTGTACTTGCTGTTGCAGCTGTTCACAACACTCTCCTGTAAGTTGCCAGCTGGGCCTGTAGGCTTTCCACCTCCAAAGACACATCCCCGAAACTCTGGGCACTGGACACATTCAAGCTCAACTCCAAATCTGTATTGATGCTTTCAGCTTGTGCACTCCCCAGACCTGTAGTATCTAATTTAGTCTGCTGCTCCTCCTCAAACCTGTATTCTGCAGTGCTTAATTCTGTGATCTCATGTGCATCAGACTTCTGCACTTCCTGTGAGAGTTCTTTTACAATATCTGAAGAGTGTTGAACTTCAGAACTCACAACAGCTAGTTTAGTCTGAAGAGTTGTGTTTTCAACATTTAGTTCCATAATCTGAGTTTTGGCATTATCAAGAGCCTTGTTTGCATCTTCCAGACTCTTATTAGCCTGGGTCAGTTGGAACTTCAACTTCTTGGCAGTAGCAATGGCTTTCTTTGCCATCAGTTCTTTGTCAGCGTATGCCTTTTCTTTTTCGGCCAGAGCGGCTTTTAGAGCTTCGATCTCGGCAGAAGTAGAGTCACTACTTGTAGACTGACTTGGTTGCTGCTGTTCGGAAGGTGTCTGTTGATTAGATAACTCTTCCAACTGAACTAATCTGTCTTCCATCTCTTGCATATTCTCTAAGAGAGACTGGATCTTCTGGTCTTTTTCAGCCACAGTACTTGACACAATTTTAATCTACAAGAAAATAAAAGTAGTAAAAATAAGGTCAAATATGTGAAGAGAAGGCAAAGGAAGCCTGTTATTTAACTATAAACATTAAAAACAATAGAAAGAGGAACAAATTAGATTAATAAATTAATTGTGACAAAATTAATCTTGAATCTGAAGATGAAGATCAACACACACACACATATGTTGTGGGCGTGAGTGTGTGTGTGTGTGAGCAAAAAAGTAATAATTTTATATATGTATGCATATAAATTTTAAGTTGCAGTAAGAACATTTTTTAAAACTGATCTGGGTTTCCAGGTTGACCCAGGCAAAAATGGATACCAGCAACATTTCTTGGCTAAAAAGTGGCCAGGATCATATAGTTATTACCCACTGAGTGCCAAATGGCTTATATAAATATAGGGCTAGCACAATGTTGCCAATATTTACCATGGCATGGAAAAGCATACTTTCTTTTTCTTTTACTGCCTATCTCCAAATAGGGCAAATTTGTCTATCCCATGCAGCTCCATCTATGCCCTGCCCCAAATTATTATCTGTTTCTATTTCTCTTCTAAATGCAGTTTTAAGTCTTCCTTTATTTCATTTGGTCCAAATGGATAAGAGCGTTCGTTCTTAAACATCCGGTATGCTGATGCTGAGGTAGGGGTTCAACCCTTACACTGGTCAGTTGGACTGAAATGCTGACCTATCGTCCTTGAACTGGAAGACGTAAATTACAAGTGCCTCAAAAGATGGAGTGGGTTCATCTGATGGTGAGGGACATGGTAATGAGGGAAAGCTAATCCACATGCAAAATTGAGTCCTGTGCGAACGAAGTGAGCGAGTGCAAAAACAAATGTTTTGTTTGCTTTGTGGATTCCAGACAAAGGCCTTTATAGTTATACAATTCTCAAGTTTCCTCAATGTTAGTCATTCTATTTTGTCCATGAGCTCCACATTGGTGATTCTGTCATACAATATTAGTCCTCCTATTCTGTCCATGAGCTCCACATTGGTGATTCTGTCATACAACATTAGCCCTTCTATTCTGTCCATGAGCTCCACATTGGTGATTCTGTCATACAACATTAGCCTTTCTATTCTGTCCATGAGCTCCACATTGGTGATTCTGTCATACAACATTAGCCCTTCTATTCTGTGCAGACACCAATTAATGACTGTTTATAAATTTATTAGTAATCATTTTAATCATTCTCCATCTTTATTATCCATATAGCAGTGCAAATTTAATGCTAATAATTAAATATTCTAAACCTGGTGCTAAATTTAACTGGTTTTGACTTCTATATATTTCCTAGTGCTTCTGAAGCCTTTCGTATTCTTATTTTAATATCTCTGTCTGTTCCGGCCATCTCTGTCTGTTCCGGCCATCTCTGTCTGTTCCGGCCATCTCTGTCTGTTCTGGCCATCTCTGTCTGTTCTGGCCATCTCTGTCTATTCTGGCCATCTCTGTCTGTTCTGGCCATCTCTGTCTATTCTGGCCATCTCTGTCTGTTCTGGCCATCTCTGTCTGTTCTGGCCATCTCTGTCTGTTCTGGCCATCTCTGTCTGTTCCGGCCATCTCTGTCTGTTCCGGCCATCTCTGTCTGTTCTGGCCATCTCTGCCTATATTGCTACCTAAATCTCTCAAGAAATTGAGGATGCATTCCAAGAGAAGAAGCTGGTGCTTGCTGCATGGATAGGTCTGAAGAAAGCCTTTGACAAAGTCTGGAAAGAAGGTCTGATGAAGAAACTGAGAAACTATAAAGTCAATGGAAGAGTGTACAAATAGGTGAAAGCATACTTGCACAACACAAGAGAGCAAGAAAGTACTACTGCGCCACGGTGTTCCCCAGGGCGGAGTCTTGTCCCCCACACTTTTTCTAATCTTCATCAATGATCTTGTTGCTAATCTATCGCATGGAATTAAATCAGCAAAGTACACTATGGAGCACAAATGAACATGCATCAGTGGCCACCAGATCGCTACAAAGAGCTGTAGATGCATTGTTGCATGGGCAAATAGATGGTGTGTCAGCACTGACAAGTGCAGCACCACCCTATTTACCCTCTCTCCAAAACAAAAGGCAGGGATAATCAAGATAAATGGAATACCCCTTAGATAAGATAAAGAACCAACATACCTTGGAGTAACATTTATGGCATGCTGACATCGAGAAAGCACATCAACACAGCAGTAGCAAAAGCCAGAAGGAAAATAGCCATCCTGAGAAAACTAAGTGGAACAAGGAACCTCATGGGGAGCCAGTGGGAAAATACTTAGCAAAGTTTATCAGCAGAACATATGACCACATCTGGAATACGGGTAAACTGCGTGGTGTTCAGCATAAAAAACCACACTACAAGAGCTGGACAAGGTGCAAAATCAAGCACTAAGAGTCACCACAGGACGGATGAGATCGACCTCTACAGTGGAGATAGAGAAAATAGGGAGGACACAAGCACTGAAAGAGCACAGAGATACGAAAACGCTAATACAAGCAGAAAAGTTCCTCAGCTTGCCAGGTCACCCTATGAAGAACAGATTTGAAAACTTAGCTATGGGGCAGTTGAAAAGAAGCAGTTTTATCCACCAGGCCAAACGACTCTGCAGAGAAACCACCGATCTGCCCACAGTTGGTATCCCCCTGAAAACTATTCCAGAGCGAACTCCATGGAAAGATGAGCATAGACTATCATTACAAATCCAGACAAAAGTGAGAGGAATATTTGACAAGGAAGAACAGAACAGTGTACAGCGCAGAACAGCCACTCTCAGCTTCCTTGATGAAGAATACCCACAGGACCTCTGGATCCGAGTCTACACAGATAGGTCAGCACAAAATGCTGTTCGAAATGGAGGACTGGGAGTGTACATAGAATACCCAAATAATACTAGGGATACGGCCAGAGTACCATCAGGAAAGTACTGCCATAACTAGTTTGCTGAAATTGAGGCAATCAAGATAGCAACAGAGAAATTACTCAAACCAGCCATGGTACACAACCTGTGGTGCTATTGACAGATGCAAAATCAGTACTTGAAGCGCTCCTGTCTGGGAAATTGCCATACTAAGGACACTACTTTCTGAACTTAGCAGTCAGCATAAGGTTACCATACAGTGGATACCATCCCACTGTGGGATCAGAAAGCCACCAAAACCTGCTCAAGACGATTACCACATTATGGACAGACCAGAACAAGTCATTATTCTGCGCCTCAGAACAGGACACAATAGATTACGCAACCACTGTACAAAATTCAAGATTGGTGAATCAGCCATGTGCACATGTGGATTGGTGTCACAGACAGCAGAGCACATACTCCAAGACTGCCCAAAATACAACATATCTAGGCAAACCTTTTGGCCTAGAGAGACGACAGTGGAAGATAAACTCTAAGGACCGCTGAGTGAACTAAAAAAGACAGTTAAATTCATACAAGAGACAATGTTGCAGTCATAGATATATTTCAAGCGAACGAAAGAAGAAGAAGCTACCTAAATAGGTGGACAATTCTGCATCTTAACTGATTCTTCTTCTTCTTCTGCGCTCATCCAGAGTTTTTTTTTTCCCCCGGACGTGATTGCGTTGTGCCTGTTTACAGCAGTGAGATAACACTGGCACAGGAACGGAGCAATATGGGGACGACCCGTTGCCATGAAGTTGGAACCGCGAATAACTAACTAACTAACAGCAGTGCTGCGTTCTTGCATCGTTAGGCCGACACATCTGACTTCTGCGGGTATTTGTTGACCGGGTTAACCTTCCCAGTTAACTGATTCAGTACCTAACAAAAAGTAGGTTTGGACCAAGTATGGTACTCAATCAAATAAGTATTGTAATGTAAATTTCCATTCACTGAATACTGAAATTACGGAAGATACCACGAAACAAAGCAAATAACACCTGACATTAGTATGGTGGTATATCATTCTTCTGTCCAAATGGGAGATTGCATTTGGCAATATATTGTCCTTCAGCACTGAATCAGTTAAATAAGGTTTCACCAAGGGAGAAAGCACTAACTCGTATTAACATGATTACCAACTCCATTCATGATGCCTAAGTAGACAACATAAAACAACCTAGACAAACATAAATCAGCCTAGACAAACATAAATCAACCTACCTCTTCCATTAATTTATCTCTTGCTGCTGTGAGTGTGTCAATTAACTGACTTCTCTCCAACAAATCTGAAACTTGCTGAGATAACACAACATCCTTCTCCTCCACCAGTTGTCTCAGCTTCTGACATTCTGTCTGTGTTAAGTTCAGCTGTTCTCTGGTTTCCTCAAGAACTTTATGAATATCAGTAAGTTCAGAGATTTTACCACTGTATGAAGACAGAGTTTCTGAAAGCTGGATAACATCTTTCTCTAGAACTTGCTTGTCTTGTGAAAGACTCTGAATGGCAGCTTGATGAGCCTCTTGCAGCTCTGTTAGCTCACTGATCTTAGATGAAAGTGCCTCTTTTTCTGCCTCAAGCTCCAAACATCTTCCTTGCACTGCTGCTAGCTTGTCACTGCTGGTCTCAATGCTCCCTAACAACACTTCATTTTGTGACTTCAAATCTGCAACTTGTGACTGTAAAGAACCAACAGTTTCCAGCTCAGCTTGTAATATGGCCAACTGTTCCATAAAGGCTTGCCGCTCCTCACCTGCTGCCAAACATCTTTGCTTCAGTTCTGCAAGTTCCTGACCTTGACCCTCCAAACACGTAATTTTATTTGTTAGAGCTTCCTTTTCCTGACTGAATGACACCCTTTCCTCTTCAAAGAGATTTTGAAGCTGTTGCATTTCCAGATCTTTTGACTTCAGTTCTTCCTGAAGAGATTCACTTATGGACAAAATCCTTTGAAGCTCATTTTTATTTGAGAGTAACTCTTCCTGAAGATCATGGATTCTGTTTTCAGTTTTGATAGTGATAGTTTTATGTTCACTTAATTCAACAGCAGATTGTTCTAACTGCTGCTGCAGAATTACCACCTCTTCTGCCTTGTCTCTCAGTTGTTGAATGGTGTTCTGTTCCTTCTCGGAGGACGAGGTCTGCAACTGTTCCAATATTTTGTCCGACACTTCATTCTGGGCTCTGACACTTTCTAAGCTGTGCCTTAACTCAGCTATCTGAGAGTCTGAAATGGCTAGCTTTTCCCTGAGCTCTGCAATCACTTGTTCAGATTCAAAGCTTGTCTTTGCTGCATATTCAATATTTTCTTGCAAAGATCTTTCCAGCTGTATCAACTTCTGCTCCATTGCAATCTTGTGATCTTCACTGTCAGTTAATAAATTTTCTAATGTGATTTTTGATTCCCGCTCTGCTTTCAAGTTTGACTGGACTTGAGCCAGCTGGTTCTCCACCAACATCTTCAACTGTTCTTCTGCTGTCAGTTGCTCTTCCATCTGCCTTAACTGGCTTTCTAGTGAAGACAAATCTGATTGAGAAGACTCCTCAGTAAGCTTTGATGCTGCTTCTATTTCTTGAAGCTTGGATTCAACATTGCTCAAAGCAGTGGTCAGCTCCAAGACTCTAGCCTCCAAATTTGTCTTTGCTTCTTCATCAGAAAGTAGCTGCTGCTGTGCTTCATTGACAGCTGTAGCATAGGCCTGAATCTGAAGCTGAGCTTCTTGAAGACTCTGCGTCATGTCTAGCACCTTTGATGACAAGAAAACATAAGAATGATTAAAGTAAGCTTTAAAGAAGACAACTTCAAGACTGGTAACTGACTTCATGCTAAGCAGTTTGACCATTTAGTCTAAATATGTAAAACTTACAACTGAAATCAAATCAATTTATAATTACACTGCACTGTTTAAAGTGCCAGATTTTCACATATATGATTTCAATAGACATGAAAAGACTGGCTGAACAGAAAGGGCAAAGGGAACAACAAGCCACACTTTTTAGTGAAATGCTCGAATTAAAAGCCAGTGACAACATCAATGATTAACAACAATAAATCAGCCTAATTTTCCAGTTACAAATGGGACATGCCAAAGTCAATAATCGTTTCCACCATCAATCCACAACATGCATCCTTGTACAGACACTGTTCTCACCCTTATGAAACAACATGTCACCTTCTCTTCAAATGCCCTAACTTTCAAAAGCCATGGGAAAGCTACAATAGCTGTCTCCAACAGTTGGTAACTCACTCTATGAGTACCTAGACCAGCCGTAGGGGATCTACACCTTCATAAAGATGGTGCTGGGATGTCTAGAGTGAATCATCAGCAGCAGCATGTTAAACAACATCAACAGCCTTTGATTGTCCCTAGTCTACTTTAAAGGCAACATATTTCTCTGACTGAAGTCTCTACTTTCACCCACGTGTTACAGAGCCTTAAAGGAAGCAAAGAATAGTAACACTAACCTTCGATGCATGTCATAAATGGCAAATAAGAAGGGTTGGTGTGAGATTGCTGCTTTAACAAGCAGAAAACTGATCTGCAAAATCCAGTCAATCATGAACAGTCTACACAGCTGGTTGAATGCCAATGCTCCCCCGATGTGTCTCCACCTTGACGTGGTGGGGGAGCTTGCGTGTCCCATAGACCCCATTTGTTTGCCGATGGGTGAAAAATTACATATCGGACAGCTTATGGGATAGGGACCAGACTAAGAGAGACACAACCTGCTGCTCTGCAGGCATAGACTGAGGATAGCAGTCAAAATTAAAATCAGGTGCACAAAGGCAGAATTTCTTGGTCTGGACAAAACTCTTAAGGCTCCCTATCGAGGGCTGTGGCTGAACGCCTCTAAGCCACAAACCCTCGGATCTGAGAGCCAGGCCGATACCCGTCTACCGGAAAATAGAAACATGATACTGAGCAAGCTACATGCTCAGGTCTGATATATGTTCGAAGGCTCTCAGCTGGGGGATATGAGGGATTCCCGGATGAGAGGGCCTGACTGTTTCTCGTTCACTGCTGCACGAAGGTAAGGTGCTGAGCCGGCAGCACATGTAGCCTACCTCGTGAGCGAGTACAAAAAAGTCAGAAAAGTGCCCCAGTCAAAGGGCATGGTTACGGAAACTCTGTGTCTAACTCATAGAGAGTGTAGACAAAAGTGAAAGAACGTCTCAACAACGCAAAATGGAACGCACGGCGAGCGAACCTATTGCGTGGGTTGAAGTCACAAGCAAAAGCTTACCGAGTGGATGTCGCTCGCAATCTGACCGCTCCTGGTGTGTGCTTGAGCGATCAGTGGCAAGTGGGATGCCCAACACATGGAAGTGAGGAACTAAAGCAGCCATGAGCAGGACGTGGAAACTCCTTGGGTGAGCCCAGTCTCAGAGCAATATGTGCCGGCTCTGCAATTATGGAAGCCTCCTCGGATAGTGAGATAATGCCCATGGTCTGCCCCTGCCTTCCCTTGAGGGCCAACCGCGATATCGTTGATCATTCTATCTTGACCAGCTGAGATGTGGGTGACATTACAACAGTCTAACGTGTCTCGAAACCAGAGGAAGGCTAACCTCACTAAAAAATGCCCGCCAGAAGTCGGAAGTGTCGTCCTATGGGTGGTAAACTAAAAATTGACACTACGCAATTACGTCCGAGTGAAATGTCTCGCCCGAATGTCTCTCGTGCTAGGAACAGCTCTGACTACCTAGTTTCCGAATGCCGCTCTTGTTCGGAACAGCTCTGACTAGGTAGTTTCCGAATGTCTGTCGTGCCTGGAACAGCTCTGATGGGCGCAATGACAAGCACATGTCCGAAAACTCGCTGAGTGGATGCCGTCTGCAAACCTGTCTGGTTTGTGCGGGAATGGCCCGGGGAAAATGAAATGACCAATATATTGAAGTGAGGATTTAAAGCAGCCATGAGCAGGACGTGACGATTTCCCTCGGTGAGCCCAGATCCAGGGCGTTATGTGTCGGCCCTGCAACTATGGAAGCAACCTTGGATGGCGGAAAATGCTATGGACTGTCCCTGCCTTCCTTTGAGGGATGACCGTTGTCTTCGACCGTTTCAACTTGGCCAGCATGGTTGTAGATGGCACCACAAAAGTGAGAGTCTCCCAGGAATGCTACCTGGTCAAAAAAGCACGCTAAAGTCGATGTGTTGGCCTACGGGTTTAGGCCCAAGGGCGCATAACAGACACACCGCAATGACATCTGAAAAAACACTCCGGATAAACGAAAAGAAGAAGAAGAAGAATGCCAATGCTCCATTAGGCAAAAAGAAGAAGGAAGAAGAAAGGACAGAAAGGAAAGAAACAAAGAGAAAGAGAGGAGAGAGAGAGAGAAAGAGAGGAGAGAGAGAGAGAGAGAGAGAGAGAGAGAGAGAGAGAGAGAGAGAGAGAGAGAGAGAGAGAGAGAGAGAGAGAGAGAGAGAGAGAGAGAGAGAGAGAGAGAGAGAGAGAGAGAGAGAGAGAGAGAGAGAAGATAATGAATATGATGATGAAGAAGTCTCTACTTTGAAACTTTGATGACTCTGGCAGTAACTAACATGACCACAGCTATAGCAATAGCAATATGATCACAAGAACTCTAATATACCACAATAACCAGCAGTTACAGGAGACGAGCAATTACTTTACAATGCGCCTCAACATATCCTACCTATAGTACTGCATGTTTACATATGCCAAAAATATATACAGTACATGCAGGTCATGTAACACAATATGCACTGGCAAAGCAACGCTCACCTGGTTAAAAGTTATACATAATTACACCTGTATAAGATTAAAATAATAATATACATAGGTGTGTATACTTGGATAAATAATTTCCTAAGCAAGATACAGAGATGCTAAAATGTCTACATGTTAGTAAATAAAGCTGCATACAAGGGTTTAGTACATATGGAGAGACAATATACATAAATGACATTTAAATCTTTCAGTGCTAGGTGTTATGTGAAACCACTCTTTCCAAGTTATTAATTTATTGCTACCACAGACAACAGTCTTTATTATAAACGTCAGCTTTCATCTACACATTATTTTAACTTCTTAAAATCATGACATTGAATGACAACTGTTGATGACAGGCAGGACCCACTAACATATGTGTTATATAGGCTAACTAACAAATATTACACTGAGTTGTTTGGGACAGAATAAGTTCACAGCAACAAAACAATTAAGTAAAAACTCTGATAACAAACACTCAATCTTAATAGGGGAAAAATATATGAACTGCAATATTTGCCTGTGCAATCAAAATAAAATTGAAACAATACATATCTTGGTTGTCAGCAGCATAATTTTGTGAAAATTAACTGTTATTATTGTTACTATTATTATCGCCATGACTATTATGTAAATACAATGTAGGCATGTTTGATTGCAAAAAATAGATTGCAACAATAAATAAAATTACTGGGGGAGGGGGCACTCTAATAATTTTAGGCAAACTCACAGGCACTTGCAAACTCACAGGCACTTAGTTTCTCTTAGCAAATGTGGGTTAACCAGACGCTGCTATTAAAATACATGAGGCAGTACACTAGAATATAACACCGCCTGTCAACACTAAGTGCTAAGCTGAAACTTCACGCCAGCTCACAACACAAACAAGTGTCATGTTTCTGATACACACACATCAGCACACACTGAGAGTATATTATAAAACAACATTCAATATCTCAGTATGACAAACACTAACAATTGTTCACAGGCAGGACAAATGTAATTCTCACAATAAATAAATAACAATCCATCTATAGAAGTATGTGTATTAAAAAAAACTTACTTCCTTAACTAAATGTTGCACTAACTATGATAATTTGATTTTATCTTCCTCAACTGAATAAAATAATAATTCAATAAAATTGTATTTCTACCGTGAAAACACGCAACACGTAAAACCGTGTACATTATAAATAAATAGTATGCAGCAACAATTTTGTTGCATATTGTAACAAAATCATATAAACTAAATAGAAAAAAGCATGATGTAAATGAAAACCAAATTGTGCACTAAACAATAACACATGAAAACAGTAACTGATTTAAATCACCATAAAAATGAACAAAACAAAAGTTGAAATGCAAACAAATGAATGGGCATTTACAAACTTAGAAAATCAAGGCTGTGACATCCTAAGCATTTCACATATACTAGATCTGACTTTATGAAATATGATAACATGTTCCTTTCCTGCCTAAGAATAAAGCCACTTATTATTTATCGACTATCATTATTACCATCACCATTATAATTGATAATGTATGATTAGAATAATTAGTGTTAATTATCACTGTTATCATCATCACCATTTCACTATCATTACACCATCATCATTATAATCATCATGACTATTACCACTATACACCTGTGACAATGTCAGTGTAAGCAACAACTGCATATTTTATCTAGCACTTTCATCTGATCTAAAAATATGGCTCTAAATCCATACACTCAATATGCCTCATGGCATATTGCAACTTACTTTAAGACTGAACACACACTAACAACACGCAGCACTCGTGAATATATAGGTCAACACACAGGCAGCACTAACTACACCCATTATATATCTGTACTGTAAGCACAGCTAAGGCAGCCTGTTCAGGATGTCACTAGCAAAGTGCTTTTCCTTTTACACTCACTGTTGGTCATGAAGCATCTCTTATTGACAATGTATTCATCAGCTTCTTGTATATTCCTGACAGGAACATATTCCTTATCTATGTTTGGCTACCATAATAAACTTTAGCTAGAAGTTACTAGAAGAATATCCTTTTCCTTTAAGCTCTGTGTTGCTGATAAAATGTTTCTTACTGACAATGTATCCACAAATATCTTATTAATCCTACACCCATGTGTTCCTTTATATGTTTAGCTACATGGATGAACCTTAGCCTACATACTACAGCGGAAACTGGTTTTTTAGCCTACATACTACAGCTAAAACTGGTTTCTATGCAGGTGTTTCAATAGCAAGGTGAAAGCTTGTGAATGGGCATTAGCAAATCTAAATGCATGCATTGGCGGGGCCGCTTCAATGATTCAATTTAAGTAAATGTACTGATTGAAACAGAAGGCCAGGTTGAGACAAAACCAAAGTTTTAGAACCGGTTATCAATCTAAGAATACACAACAACACAGTGTAACAATCAATCACTACCACTGTGTTGTTTATGTACAACAGTGGATGTCTGCTGAACAAAAGGATGTGTACATGTATTGATTAACGTGATCACTTATGCAAATGTAATCATCATCATCTGCCCTGCCAAGTAACATAAGTATGGATGGATGTGCTGTGTGTTTGCCTAGGATGAAATACATGTTTAATTATTTTAACAGATTTCGGTCCTTGTTCTGGATCAATTCTTTTGATATGTCTCCATGCCACCATCTTAGGCCACCCAGCATAATTTCTCTGTCTCTTCTAACACTGATCTTTCCAGTCGTCACAATGTTTTCCTCTGTCTCTTTCTTATAGTTGTATATAATATTCTCCTTTCATTAGCCTCTCCCAGGCATTCAATATTAGTTATAGGTTTTATGACACATTACTGATCCAAGAACTTGACTTGTCTCAAAATCAGCCCCAATGTAACATGGTCTAACTACCTCAGCACTTGTTTACCAGGCTCTGGTGTGAACCCAGTGAAGGGAAGTTTCCATGAACCAATTAACTTCTTTTTTGTTCCTTTTTCACAGGGAGTGCGCCACACTGAATCATGCACCCTACAGGTCAGTGTGTCAGACTTCGGCATGCATTTGTGTAAGGTTTGCTCCTTTTAACAGATTCCAGCCAAGGTAATGGGTTCTATTTATCCTTGGATAGGTTTTTTCCCCCTGTAAAATGTTGCCAGGGTGTGGCCTTACAGCCTACTCTTTGCAATTATATACATTACTGTATGGTGCAGAAAAATGGACAATGAACAATGTGTATAAAAAACTGAAACCTCCAAAATGTGGTTGTGTACATGAACAGGAAGTATATAATGGCAGGGAGAAGAAAACAATGAAGTATTACAAAACCTAGAATAGATGAAAAAAATCACTGAATGAGATCACAGTCAGTCAATTAAGATACTCTGGTCATACACAGAGACACAGCTCCCTGTTAAAGAATGTCCGGGAGGGAAGAGTGCAGGTGAAGTGTGCAGGAGGAAGGCAACATTACATGTGGGGTAGACAACATCAAGAGATGGAATGAAAGAAGCCTACATGAAAGCACCATGAAGATGCAGGGCAGAGGATGTTAGATGGTCACTACAGCCAACATTCAATGTCAAGATGGCACCTGATGATGATCTTCAAAACCACTTTTGTGAAAACCATCAAGAGCAGACCAGACAAGCAGGTGACTCAGTAGCTTCAGCGACAACCCCCCCCCCCCCCCCCCCCCAAGTCTCCGAAATAACTGCACCCATGAACTGAATAACTGAGTCCAGAATCAAACCCAGAACCTTTGTATCATGAGGTGGGCAGCCAAGTTACGTCACCACAGAGGCTACTCCTCACCTAATCAACATATACTTGTTAAATGAAACATATAACATACTGCTCACCTCTGGGTTATAACTGAGGCAGATAATGTCTATAATTATTTTTGCATAATGCAATTAATAAATAGACTGATACAGGTCTTTCAAGAAATTATTATATTCATATCGTGTTCCCCACCTTCCCTGAAGATACGTGTCACCTTATGGTTTGTCCTGTGCAGAACTTTTCCACCCACAACAGCATTCCAAAATGTCTGTCTATCATCAGCCAGATGTCCTGCCATTGTTGCTGTCATGTGTAAGTTAGTTAAGTCGCGGTTCCTACTTCACAACAAAGGGTCACCCCCATTATGCTCCATTCCTGTGCCAGTGAATATCACACAAAATGCTCCTCACTACCCCATTGTCAGGTGTAAATTATCTACTGCATCTTGAATCCATCTACACTGTGTTCTTCCTCATTTTCCACTTCCCTGGTACCTTTCTTCCACAATTATCTTTTCCAGACATTCATATCTTTCCATATTTTATTTTCCTACATTTTATTTACCTTAACAACCAAACGTTTCTAATATTAAGTTGTTGGATAGATCTATTTGTTCTCTCTTTCACCCAAAAAATTATTGATACTCTTCCAGTAATACTTATAATCAAAGGCACATATGTGTTTTTCAGTCAATTTGTTAAACATCCAAGTTTCACAACCATTGTTTGCCACAGGAAATATGCATACTCTTAGTAATCTGACTTGTGTCCTATCTGTTCTGAATATAAGTGCTGTGTTATAATTTTTTAAATTTCATATTGTACAGGTTACATATTTTTTGCTATTTCTAGTGTTATTTTTTTTATATTCACATTTCAAAACAATGTATTCCCTTAGTGAATTTCAACACAGAAGACACACACAAAAATGCCAGGCAATAAATCGTGTAACATTGTTTTTGGCTTTTGTGTTTCAAATTCACATTTCTTCACTAAGTGACTAACATAACGAGTATTTTACCTCATGTCTGCAATCCATTACACAGAGATTTTCATTCTTGTAGTTTAGTGTTTAATCCTACGTTGTAGTTCTTGGCTATCTAATCTTAACATGTTTTCCAATGAACTTGTGCTGATAGTATGCCAATATTTACTAGACAATGGATGATATAACAAGCTGAAATATTGATTATGGCTTCATGCTTCTGACGTTTTACAATCCACTGTCTGGTTTATGGTATCACACCACCACTAATCTATTCACTGTAAACTTTACAGAATACAACACAAGGCAAACCACACATATGCCTGTTGAAGTAGTAACATCAGAACTCACTGAAACACTACACAACACACACATGTATGTTATTGTACTGCCAAACGACCTTTTAAAACACTACACAACACACATGTATGTTATTGTACTACCAAACGACCTCACTGAAACATTATACACACGTATGTTATTGTACTACCAAATGACCTCACTAAAACACTACACACACACATGTATGTTATTGTACTACCAAACAACCTCACTGAAACACTACACAACATACACACACACATGCATGTTATTGTACTACCAAACAACCTCACTGAAACGCAATACAACACACACACACATGTATGTTATCGTACTACCAAACGACCTTACTGAAATACTACACAACACACACACATGTATGTTATTGTACTAAAAAAATTATCCAGGAAGGTAACCTGGCCAACAAATGCCTGAAGAAGTCAGATGTGTCAACCGAAAGGTGCAAAAATCACAGCTCTGCTGTAAACAGGCACAACGCAATTATGTCTAAAACAACATTCCGGATGAACACAGAAGTACTAAAAAATGACCACACTGAAACACAACACAAGCCGGTTAAAGAAGTACCAACAGACCTCACTGAATCACTACACAAAACAATACTTGCCAGTCAGAGAAGTACTAACAGACCTCACTGAATCACTACACAACACAAACACATACTGGATACAGACGTACCAACAGACCTCACTGAAACACTACACAACACAACCACATACTGGATACAGACGTACCAACAGACCTCACTGAAACACAACACAACACAAGCTGGTTAAAGAAGTACCAACAGACCTCACTGAATCACTACACAACACAAACACATACTGGATACAGAAGTACCAACAGATCTCACTGAAACACTATACAACACAACCACATACTGGATACAGACGTACCAACAGACCTCACTGAAACACAACACAACACAAGCTGGTTAAAGAAGTACCAACAGACCTCACTGAATCACTACACAACACAAACACATACTGGATACAGAAGTACTAACAGACCTCACTGAATCACTACACAACACAACCACATACTGGATACAGAAGTACCAACAGACCTCACTGAAACACTATACAACACAACCACATACTGGATACAGACGTACCAACAGACCTCACTGAAACACAACACAACACAAGCTGGTTAAAGAAGTACCAACAGACCTCACTGAATCACTACACAAAACAATACTTGCCAGTCAGAGAAGTACTAACAGACCTCACTGAATCACTACACAACACAAACACATACTGGATACAGACGTACCAACAGACCTCACTGAAACACTACACAACACAACCACATACTGGATACAGACGTACCAACAGACCTCACTGAAACACAACACAACACAAGCTGGTTAAAGAAGTACCAACAGACCTCACTGAATCACTACACAACACAAACACATACTGGATACAGAAGTACCAACAGATCTCACTGAAACACTATACAACACAACCACATACTGGATACAGACGTACCAACAGACCTCACTGAAACACAACACAACACAAGCTGGTTAAAGAAGTACCAACAGACCTCACTGAATCACTACACAACACAAACACATACTGGATACAGAAGTACCAACATACCTCACTGAAACACTATACAACACAACCACATACTGGATACAGACGTACCAACAGACTCACTGAAACACAACACAACACAACACATGCTAGTCAGAGAAGTTCCAACAGACCTCACTGAATCACTACACAACACAAACACATACTGGATACAGACGTACCAACAGACCTCACTGAAACACTATACAACACATACCGTCAGAGAAGTACTGACAGACCTCACTGAAACACTACACAACACAACACATGCTAGTCAGAGAAGTTCCAACAGACCTCACTGAAACACTACACAACCAGGTATGTTTGTGCAGTGGTAGTTTAGCCATTAGTGCACCCACCTACCAACACAGGTCAGGAGCTCAATCTCCAGCAGTGCCAGGATTTGTCTTATCAATATGGCCCTGGGGTTGACAATTGGCACTAGTAGTTTATCTGGGAACAATTAAAGGCACAACACTGACTGCACCAGATCCCTGAGTGCTGTGGCGTCACCAGAAATTCAGTTCCAACACTACATCGCCAAGATCCTCATTGGCACGTAATAGAGCTAACCTTGTTTTACTTTCATGTTAGTAATATACAATAAATGTTGGTATTCGCATGATTATCAAGAGAGGACAAAAACTGGAAAATGTTGTGACAACCATAACAATTTGCTAGAAGGAGAGATAGAGGAAGACAGCGTGAGAAAATCCTGAAGTCTTGTGTCAAGGCACAGAAGGGAGTCAACACATGACTTAATCCATGACGTCGGAAGGTAGCAATTTGTGGAGAAGCATGACTGATCAAGCCAGCCGGCAAGGCACTGGATGATGATGATGATTAGCATGATAAAGTTATCTAAGAAACAAAATCTAAGATTCTAAACTTACTGGAAACAAAGAGTACACAAATGAAACAACTAAGTCATGTGCAAATCCTCTACAGAATAATCGATAGTCGTAAACTTGAACGTTTTGAAACCATTAATACCCCAAACAGAAGAAAATCAATTGTGTAAAAGATACACGATGCTACTTATGTGGCTATGGTTCGTCTAGTGTCTGTAAGATTCTGAACATGTCTGTCTTACTCTGAGCAGGATTGCTGGGTATGTTATGATCAATTGTGACTGCTGCATTTACACACTTTGTGAAAATCTTACCTTGTCAAAAACGATGAAATCATACCAGATGTTACATGTTGTTGTTACTTTATTGTAATTAAACAGGGTGGATTTTTTTCATTACTACTTGTAATGTGAGAGTAATATATAAACATTAAACTTTACAATTACTTTACAATGCATAGCTCAGGCACTTGATTAACATGTTATCAATTTAGTTTGGTGAATTTTAATATCAAGGTCAAGGGAGACAAACCAAAGCCACACTAATATTTGAACTTAGTCAACAGAACTAAAGCAAATTTATGTGAAGTATTAGTGCGGAATATACACAGCCAACTCAATGGTCAGCTGTATGTTAATGTGTGATAAGCCTAGACTTTTGGTTCTTACATGCTGAGAGCTGGAGTTCAGTTCTTGCTGCAGGTAGGCATTCCTAGCTTCCAGGTCCGAAAGAGAAGCTGAGCACTCTGCAGTAGACTCGTCTTGTATGATAATCTGGTGTGGAAGCTGCCCTATTGTGTTTTTTAACCTGGCAATCTCAGTCTGTGCCTGCTCCAGTGCAGCTTCACCCTGTCTGGACCTGTTGCTGCAGATACTCATACCAAGCCTGCAGTCTGGAGATTTCTGCGATCAGAGCACCTCTGTCTGCGTCAGGGAAAGAGGCTGGAACCTTCTTCAGAAGATGATAGCAATGCTGAGGTCTGTTCTGTCTGACGACCAGAATCAGTTGCTATCATTCTGAGACAGTGTCCGATTTGGAAGTTCATTCTTTGGCATGTCTTGTGACAAGGAGGTGTCTGGCTGGACAAAATCATCAATGCTGGTAAAATATTGTGAAGCAAATGCACTGTCCTCTGACTGAGTGGACATCTCGAGTGATACCGACTGTGTAGTTTGAGTCTGTAACACATTCTGCAGCTTGACTTCAAACTGCTTGATTTCTAAGTGAGCCTGTTCTAACTTCTTGCTAAGTGCAGCAATTTTGGCATCTCTTTTCTTGACAGTTTTCTGCAAGTCTGTACACTGTTCTTCAAGCTCTGATATTTTCTGCTCTAGGAGACTGTCTTGCTTAGATGTAACAGAAGAATAGTTCAGACTCTTTACTGTCGAAGCCTGGCTCAATTAGCTCTGTGCCAGCTTTCAATTTCTCTAATTCCTGCAGCAATACCATACAATCAGACTGAAGCTTAGCCATTTTTTCCACAGATTCTTCATTCCTTAGTTTCAGTGTCTCTCTTTCGTGCGTAACATCTACCACTGTATTTTCAGACTTATGCAAACGGTCAGCAAGTTCTGCTATTTGACTCTTCAGGCCTTCTAGCACTTCAGGTGTGAAAACAACCTCTTGGTCTCCCAAAGCATCTGCTCTGCTAGTAATGTTCTCATGATTCAGTTTATCTACTCTCTCCTGCAAAGTCATACAGTGATTTTCTAGTCTAACGACTTTCACCTGAGCATCATCAAAATGTTGCTGTATGGTACTATTTTCATGGGTCAGTGCCAACACCATATCCTCGGACTGCTGAAGCTGATCTGAGAGAACTGACATATCAAGCTTCACTGTTTCAATCTCCAAGCGTAGTCTGGAAATCTCATTATCTTTTTCTTGCAAGACCATATTGAGTTGTTGACACTGTGATAAAAGATCCTGATTTCTTCTCAGCTCATCTGACAGAGATGCATTTAATTTAGATTCATTTTCAGCACTGATTTCTGTGTTTGTGAAAGCTGTGTTTCAAGGTCATAGATCTGTGCTTCGCAAGATTGTATCGTGTTTTTATACTTCAGGATATCTTGTTCATACTCTTCCATCTTTAGCCTATTCTCTGCTATCGCAGATTCCAAACCTAAAACTCTTTCTACCTGTGTCTCAACATTCTGCTTCAGCTCATCTCGTTCTCCTCTAAGATCATGAATTTCTTGCTGCAACTGACACACAGCAGTATCCTTGGAATGCAGCTCTTGTTTCATATAGAACAGTTGCTCACCAAGAGATGATGATGACTTTACTGCTTCTTCTTGCATGCTGAGTTCATCTCTAAGACTAGCTATCTCGTGCTGAAGTTTCTGAACATCCTCTGCTGAAGAAGCCTGTGCAGCATGTAACTGTTGTTCTAATGCTGCTACAGCCTCTGCTTGTAACTGACAGCTCTGCCTGTAAGGACCCTATAAAACTTTCAGTTGTTTCAACAACGCCCACTCTTGCAACCAGATTCTGTAGATGCTCATACAAACTGGCAAATGAAATGTCTTTGGTTCCACATAACTTGCATATGGAGGTAAGGTATTCTGCAGAAAGCTTATCATTCTCATCTTTCTGCTGCAACAATTTCTGTAAACTTTCATTCTGCTCTGTAATTTCCTGAATTCTCTTTTTCTTTGTCCTTAGATCTTCTTCCACATTTTTCATCATGCCACTCTGCAGAATGCATGCTTCTTCAAGTTCTTTAAACTGTCTATCAAGGGAGTCATACTCTTCCTGTTTTTGGTGAAATTCTATTTGCTGATACGACAGCTGTTCTTGCAATAACTTATAGTTGTCTTCTTGCTGTGACCAGCTTGTCATGTACTGCTCCAGCTGTTCTTTCATACCTCTGCTTTCCTCCTGCAACTGTTGTGTTATTCCTTTGTAGTATGATAAACTGTCTTCCAGGTTTCGAATCTCCTCAGCCTGATGTGTCAGTGTATTCTGCTGTTGCTCAAACTCTTCTTTCAAAGCGAGGTTTTCACTGTCTGCCTTCAGATGTTTATGTTGGAGCTTCTCATATTGAAGTGCGAGGTCACCAAATTCATCAGACAATGCAGACAACTTTGTTTCTTTATTTTTCAACATTGTCCTCAAATCACTGATCCTGGTTTTGCACTCTGCTAGTTCAGAGGACAAAGAGGCACTCTGAAAGTCTTTCTCCTGCTTGAATGTTTCAGCAGCATGATGCAAAGCCTCTATCTCCAACTGCAAGACAGCATTTAACTCCACCTGATGCTGCAGTTTATTCTCCAGCTCAGTTCTACTTTGTTCAACATCCAATAACTTCGAAGACAGTTCTTTGGTTTTGTTTATATAAAACTCATAATTATCCCCCAGCTGAGGTTGCTCCTCTGCATTGTTTTGAACCTTCTGTGAACTGTCTATGTACTTAGAGAATGCTTCTGGATGTCTCTGAATTTCCTGTTTTTCCACTTGAATCGAAGGTGCAATCTGGGAACCAAACTGAATCTGATACTGGAAACTATGCTCATCTACATTAGTCTCCTGAATATGTGATTTGTCATTCAATCTCTCTTGTAGACTATCCCGCTCAGCTTTCAAAGACTCTAATTCTTGTTTCATACACTTGATGATCACAGATGCCTCTCTTAACTTACTCTCCGATTCTACATCTTCTCTACGGTCAGCATTACTTGTCAAGGCGTGCAACTGCTCTTCAAGGACACTCTTCTCCCTGATGGCCTGCTGCAGCTGGTTCGAGGTATCACTGTACTTTCCATTCAAGCTTTCAAGCTCCAACTCCAGACTCTGAACAGTAGATCTTAAATTGCTGTTTCTTCCATAATCTTGCTCGGTTTTATCTAGCCAAGACTGAAGTTCCGCGGCCCGTTTTTCTGCCATGAACTTTTCCTCAACTAAAAGTCTGACAGATTCTGCAGTAGAGTACAGTGTGTCATCACCTGCAAACTGCTCGACAGCTTGTGGGTTCACCATATCTCTAATGTCAAATACACAGTTTTCTAGTGCCTGTTTATCTCGAGACACAAAATGCAGCTCTTCCTGAAGGTCCTCCAGTTCATGACGCATGTTCAGGATCTGTTCCCTGCAGTTATCCACCTCCACCTCCAACTCTCTGATTTGAACTTCCATTGCATCTCTGCTCAACTCACTTTGTCTCAGCCTGTCGTTAAGCTCTTGAACATCATCAGAGATAGTTGTAGACCTGCTGTCAAACTGTGACATCACTGACATCCTACCAGATGCCTCTGTCACTGACTCAATACTAGCTGCTGAAGACATCTTTCCTTGCAACAACTGTAAACCTTTAAATTTCTTATTAGCAGCTGAAATCTCTGCATCTTTCTTCTTCAGTAATTTTCTCAGGCCTGCTACTTCTGCTGTTAAAGTTGCCACCTCCTGCTGGTGGGCCAATTCAGAGCCAAACAATGAGTTATCTGAGTCAGCACATGATACATCCGCAGAAATTACCCCCTTTTCATTTGACTGGTTACCTTCTTTGGCCACAAAGGACTCTGAGAGTGCTGGTAGTGGTTCCTGCTTTTTTGGTGTTGAAGAGCCTATCCTTTTGGTAAGTGCAACAATTTTAGCATCTTTCTTCTTTAATGTTTTCTGTATTTCTTCTTTTTCTGCTTTCATCTGTTCAGCTTCAGTTTTGGCCGCTTGAAGTTCAAAAGTCAATGAAGCAACAGAAGTGCTGTATGTGTCCTGTGTTCCATACATTTCCTTCATGACATCTTCCATAACTACAATCTTCTTGTCTTTCTCTGTCAGTTCAGATTTTAAATCTTCTGCCTCACTTGTCACATGCTTCAAGGTCATTTCAAGTTCTTGTACTTTTGATGCATACATATCAATATGGCTGCTCCGACCCTGTCGCTCTATTTCAAGGATTTTGATGTTTTCTTTCAGTGACCGTGTCTGAGATTCCAAATTTCTCACCTGAAACCTGCAAGTCTGTCTATTTCATCATCTTTGACTATGATCTTCTTTTCCAAATCTTCCTGCAATGACTGAATTTCAGTATCTTTAGCTCTTAGTTGTTCCTGAAGTGTGTCCAGTGATGATGTTTTTTCTTGTAACACAACACTGAGTTCTGATATCTTGTTCTCAAATTCCACATTGAGGTCCCGAGCTTCCATGAACTTCAGACTCAGCTGTGAAACCATGTCTGCTTCAGTCAGACCAGACTGAATGCTCTCATTCAACAGATGTGATGTAGACATCAATTCTGATGTTGTAACTTGCAATTCTTCTTCCAGCATTTGCTCCTTCCTCTGCAGAGCATTGGCTATGACACCCTCCTTGTCAAGTTTCCTTTTAAGCATGTCCAATTGTTTCTGTAGCTCCCCAGCGACCTCCTTCCAATGTAGATCAGCATCAAAGTACTGAGTCTGCAGCTTGATTATTTCAATATCTTTCTCTGTAATGAGTTCTTTCAATGTGTCCCTTTCTATAACTACACTTTGATATTGTGACAGAAGCTGCCTGTAGAGTCTTTCACTTTCAGACATACCTGACGTGTCAACAGAACTTTCTGACCAAGATGCAGAATAGAAACTATCTTCTTTTTGCTTCAGCTGTGATTCTGTTAAACTTGACTGCATGTCTTGCTGCTGTCTGAACTGCTTGGCCGTCTTTTTGGATTTCAACTGGAGGCCTTGAATAAGTTTTTCTTTCTTCTTCAAAGTCTGTTCTAGATCATTTCTAGCTTTCTGTTCACTCTGCAGGTCAGCTTCAAGTCTAGATATTGTGGACTGTTGAACACAGAGCTCAGTTTTGAGATTCTCCACTTCTTCCTGAGAGTTGCTGAAGCTTTTCTGCTGTCTTGTTTGTTTGTGATTCTTCAGCATGCTTCAGCTCTTCCTGTGCATGCTTCAGTTCTTCCTTTGCCATCTTTTTTGATTTCAACTGGAGGCCTTGAATAAGTTTTTCTTTCTTCTTTAAAGTCTGTTCTAGATCAATTCTGGCTTTCTGTTCACTCTTCAGGTCAGCTTCAAGTCTAGATATTGTAGACTCTTGAACGCAGAGCTCAGCTTTGAGATTCTCCACTTCTCTGGAGAGTAGTTGAAGCTTTTCTGCTGTCTTGTTTGTTTGTGATTCTTCGGCACGCTTCAGTTCTTCCTGTAGGCTTGACACAACAGGGCTGTCACCGGCAGATTGTGAGGCTGCAACCTGAGGAAAGGACGCCTGCAAAGATTGGATATCTGCCCTCACCATAACATTTTCTACACTACAAACTGAAAATGGGTTTGACAACGAATCATGTGAGGAGGAATGAGGTATAAACTGAGAAGGAAGTGGTGTATCTATGGCAGGGACAGAAACTTTTAATTCAGCTACCTGAGTTGTCAAATTATCCAAGAGAGGCTTCTTGTTTTAACTGAGCCACTTCTAGATCCTTTATTTTCAACACATGATCTTCTAATTCTTTTTCTTTCAAGGCCAAAGTCTCTTTCAAGCTACCCACTAATGCTTTCAGTGCAGCCAACTGCATTTCACTATCTGTCATTTGTGATTTATTGTTGAGGAGTTCTTGCTTGACCTCTGACAATTCTTGTTCAGTCTGCCTGAGAGTATTCTGTAGAACTAGATTTGCCTCATTGGCTGTGGACAGATCTGCCATTAATGTCTGGGCTTGGATTTTCAAGCAGTGTCTTATCACAAGTGAAGATTGTCCATTTCAGATTTGGAACTTTCCATTAAATTCTCCAGCTGCTGACAAAGTTTCAGCATCTCTGCTTCCATTACTGACTTTTCAGACTTTAGATTACAGACTTCTTTTTCTAATGTCTGATATTCAATTTCGGATTGTTCCAAGAGCTCTTGAATGTCTTTTACATCCTTGTCCCTTTGTCCTCCTCACAGATTCTATCTCCATCTCCAAGAGCCTTATTACTTGTTTCCAGCTCGTGTATGTCTCTATCCAACTGCTCCTTTGAGATATGCAACTCTTCCACAGCAGATTTAAGTGTCTTGGTAGTGTCATCAAATGTTTCTCTGGCCAAACTAAACTCATCTTCAAACTGCCTTCTTGCTGCTTGAAGCTCATTTTGAAATTGATCTCTTGTTGTACTGAGTTCAACTTCTTGCTCACTGCACAATTTCTCTGCTATCTGCAATGCTTCTTGCAATGCTTTATTCTCTTTTCCATGAACAATTTTCCAGCTGTTGAACTCAGCATCCAAACTCTGGTACCTCTCTTCAGCTTCAGAAAGCATCTCCATAATAAAAACTTTTCCTTGTCTTTCCATTTCATTTTCATGTGACAGTTCCTGCATGGAACTTCTCAGCTCTTGTATGTTTTTCTCAAAAGTGAGTTGAACTTCATGAATCATTCCCGTGTTGGTTTCTTTCTTTGCCACAACTGTATGCAAATTCTGCAGTTCACCGGTCATGTCTGCAACCTCTTCTTGAAGTGCTTGACATGCACTTCTGGTTTCTTGGAGTACAGACTCTGTGCTCTCATGCTCAGCAACAGTTTCATCTAAGAGTGATACCAAATTTTTCTGTTCGCTCTCCAGAGCTGCCTTCTCACTCAGTAAACAACTGAAACTTTTTCTGACTTGATTTAACTTTGTTTTAAATGACTCCGTAATAACCCTAACAGATGTAGGTGAACCGTCATACTCGTCTGTGGAGTTGTGCTCATTTAGTGCCGTGTGTGCTAAAGTAGCCTGATGCTGAGACACTGGAGTTGATGTGACAATGTCATCACTATCTTCCCCCAGCTGCCCATTCTGTATGTCTGGCAACAGTTCTTTGGCTTCAATGTCTTGCTTCAGTTGGGAGTCATCACCAGCTGCACTCAGACAAGATTCAAACACATCCAGTGAGTCTGTCATTGTCTGCAACATGTCTTGTAATTTGTCTTGTTCATCTGCAGCAGATACTTGACATCATACGAAGCGTTGTTTTATTCAGATTGTTTTCTTCCATCAACTTCCTATGCACTGTCAGCATTGCTTCATTGTTAGTTCTTAGAGCTGATATTTCACTTGTCAGTACCTCAATCTCCACAACCTTGTGTTTCAAAAGGCCATCACTGTTGTCTTTGTAGTTAAGGAACTCACTCTCAGTTGTTGCCAACTTCTCCTTCAGATCTTGTACAACTTGCTCCAAGGTTGCCTTTATTTGCTGCAATTCTAAAATGGCTGACTTGCTAATGTCAACTTCCTCTACAATTCTTGCATATCTTTCTGTCAATTCTTGAAATTCTGATTGCCTTTTGGTTTCTTGAATTTCTATATAACTAGTCTTTTCAGCTGAAATAACTTGAAGCTGTTCATCTAATGTCTTTCTCTCCACTAGCTCACCTGCTAACTGAAGTTCAAGTGCCTTTATAGTTTCCTCATATCTCTGTTTGTCAGTTAGCAAGTTTTTCAGCTCTTGTTCTGCCTCTTGAACTTTCAAATCCAAATTCTCAGATCTCACAAGTTCAATTTCAAGCCGTGCCTTGACTCGAAGAACTTCCTCCACAGTATCATCGTAATCTCTGCTGTAAATCATCTTTTTCTCGGAGGTACATGTCTACACGACTCTGGAGATCTTCTACTTCTCTTCTCAGATCTGAATTTGCGTTAGTCAGTTCCAAAATTGAATTCTCTAAGTCTGTTTTCAATGAATACAAACTCTCCTTCTCAAGTGTTAGATTTGATACATGAGATCTCTCATTCTGAAGCTTGTCTGACATATCATCAAAGGACAGTTGCAGAAGATTCTTTTCTTTTGCTAATGCAGATTGAAGTGATATTTGTTCTGTCAGCTTTCTTTCAAATTCATCCTGTCTTACTTTTTATGTCTAAGCTAACTTCTGATGCTTTCATCTCTAACTCCTTATTTTCTTTGGAAAGATCCTCTACTCTATTCTGTAATAAAACAAGTGTGGAAGAAAGAGAAACTTTTTCTTTTAGGAGTGATGACAAAGAAGCATCAAGGGCTGCTGCCTTTTCCTCAGCATCTGTACACATACAACTGACTGCTTCAATCTGACATTCCCTATCACGCATACTCTCTTGGACTTCCTCAAGAAGAACCTTCAGCTGTGAAATTTCATCTTCTTTGAGCTTTATTAAAGCATGTAAGTCTGCTATTTCTGCTGTTTTCTCTGTCACCTGCGTGGCTGTTTCATTCACACTCTGAGACATTGTTTCCTTAACAATACACATCTCTGTTTTAAGTGTCTGATAAGCATGTGTGGTTTCATGCAATCTGGTCTTTGTCTCCTCTAAAGTATGCCTCTCTTCTGTAGAAGAAATCGTCCGTTCTTGCAGTTCTCTGGAAACTGCTTCAAAACTGTCTTTCAGTTGTCCATATTCTTCTGTCACCTTGTATAGTTCTTCATTCATCCTCACATTTAATTCTTTTTCCTGACTCTGCTCCTCTAGAAGCTTGGAGTATGCAGCCGCCAGCTCATCCTTCTCTTGTACAAACTTTCCTTTCAATTCTTGCAGTTCTCTGGAAAACTGCTTCAAAACTATCTTTCAGTTGTTCATATTCTTCTGTCACCTTGTATAGTTCTTCATTCATCCTCACATTTAATTCTTTTTCCTGACTCTGCTCCTCTAGAAGCTTGGAGTATGCAGCCGCCAGCTCATCCTTCTCTTGTACGAACTTTCCTTTCAATTCTTGCAGTTCTCTGGAAACTGCTTCAAAACTATCCTTCAGTTGTTCATATTCTTCTGTCACCTTGTATAGTTCTTCATTCATCCTCACATTTAATTCTTTTTCCTGACTCTGCTCCTCTAGAAGCTTGGAGTATGCAGCCGCCAGCTCATCCTTCTCGTGTACTAACTGGGACTGATTCACTGCTTGTTGTGAACTCAAAGTTTCTAAATCTGTACTCAACTGCTCACTGAGAGAAACCTGTTCTTCAAGTCTAGCCTTCAGTCTTACTGACAACTTGTAGCATCTCTCTAAGTTGACTTTTAACATCCAATAGATCATCTTGAAGACGTTTCTGCACCTCACAACTATCTGCCAGCTCCTTGGTTAAATCTGTATGCTTTTCGAACTTCATTCTCCAGATCTTCTTTAGATGAACCTAAGAGAGATCTCAAAGAATCAGTTGACACATTAAGCTCATCAAATGCTTTCTGAAAGCTTTGCTTCTCTTCAACTTGAATCTGGACTCTGTTCTGAAGATCAGTTAATATCTCCTGACAAAGCCCTGAAGACTTCTGAATCTGACTGATATCTTCATGAACAGCATTCAAACTATGCTTGTAAGAATGAGTCTCCTCAGCGAGTTGAGATATATCATTGCTTAATTCTGTGTACACACCGAGTTTCTCATTCACTGAAACATGTATGTCCTGCATCTGTGCTTTTATGTCTACTGTCTGTGTGTGTTGAGTTTCTACACTTGTTGTCATATTTTCTTGTACCTGCCTTACACTGACCAATGCTTGCACTCAGATTCTTGTGTTCACATTTCTGGTGTGACAGAGCTGCCTGAATATTCTCAATCTTTTTGGATAAACTGTCCTCCAATTGCTGTTTCTCTCGGACCATTTTCTGCATACTGTTTTTTAATTCTCTGAGGCCTTTCTGCATTTTTCCACTCTTGGTTCTCTCTTCAAATAAAGCGGTGTTGACTTTTTCAAGGTTACGATTTAGAGTCTGATCGTTGTTTTGTTTTTCTTCTTTGAGAATATCCACCATCATCTGAAGTTCACGGCATGTTTCTTTCATTGTTTTTATCTCTGCTTCTAGCTGTCCCTTTAGCTCTGATTAGAGTGTGTATTTCTGACTCTAGATCTCTTATTGCCGCACCTCTGCGTGTAATTTCAGAGATTGATTCCCCCAGCTCACTCTGCACATGCCTCTACATGTTGATGAGATGACTCAAGCTGTGTGCTTAACTCTCGAACTCTAGCCTCCTTCTCCTGATGCAGGTTCTCTAGAGCAGCAATAGCCTTCTCCGAATCAATATGAGACTTTTTGTGCTCTTGAAGAATAGTTTTCAGATCTTTTAGCTCAGTGGTCAGTTCCAAGTAGGAATCATTAACAGAATTGTACTGAAATCTAAGATTACTTAGCTCTGCACCCTTGCCTTCTAGCTGGCATTCTAATTCCATAATTTGTTGCCCAAGCCTGCTAGACTCTATCTCTGCTTCAGAAGAAATCTCTAACAACTTAGCCTTTTTCTCCTCAGAGAGTTTCAGCCTTATTTCAGCTTCTGCTAATCGATCCCTGTTAGAAGCTGTTGCATCTGCCAACTTCTGTTCCATAATAAGGAATTGGCTTTCTACAGAGAAAAGTTTCTCACATTGTTCTTCCATAAGAGAAGTCAGCATAGTACACTTTGAATCTGTTTGTAAAACTGCATCATATTTGTCACTTAAAGCATTCTTCAAACTGCTGATTTCTTCCAAATTACTTCTTATTGATTCTTCTGCTTTAAGGCTTTCTGTCTGCAACAACCTCTGTGAGTTTTCTAACTCATTTTGCAATCTGACATTTTCTGACCGCAACAACTGTGAGCTCTCCAACTCATTCTGTAATCTGACACTCTCTGTCTGCAACAACTTCTGAGAGTTCTCTAACTCATTTTGCAATCTGACATTTTCTTCATTGCAGAACTGAGACAGACTCTTCTTTGTCATGCAAGTCTTGTTGCAGGCACAGTGCATCAGCTTGCAGCTGGAAGATTTCCTTGGTTTTTTCTTCTACTTGAGACTGAAACTGGGCTATGTCAACTTCGAGCATCTTTTTCTCATTCTCAAGTGTACCTAGATTCTCAATAGTATGCTGAAGCTCAAGGTTACAGTGTGAAAACTGAGACTGCAGTTCTAGGATCATGTTGTCATATTTTGCCTGATTTAACTGATATTCCTCATCTTTGCTCATTCAAATCTGACTGCAACAACCTCTGTGAGGTCTCTAATGTATTCTGTAATCTGATATTTTCTGATTGTAAGTTCTCTAACTCATTTTGCAATCTGGCATTTTCTTCTTGCAGAACTGAGACAGACTCTTCTTTGTCATGCAAGTCTCGTTGCAGGCACAGTGCATCAGCTTGCAGCTGGAAGATCTCCGTGGTTTTCTCTTCCACCTTGAGACTGAAGCTGTGCTATATCAACTTTGAGCATCTTTTTCTCATTCTCAAGTGTACCTAGATTCTCATTAGCATGCTGAAGTTCAAGGCTACAGTAGTGAAATCTGAGATTTAAGATCTAAAATTATGTCATCATATTTAGTTTGATTTAACTGATATTCCTCCTCTTTGCTCTTTATATTTACCTCCAATTCAGTGTTTTCTTGTTTGAGTTTCAGGAGTTCATCTGCTATTACTATACTTTTACCTCTTTCTTCCTCCATCTGTTGGCTGTGAGTATTTAGAAGCTGTTCAATATCTTCATTAACACTTCTGAGCTGTTCACTTAAGGAAAACACCTGGTTCTGATTTTCATCTGTCTGATTCTTCAGTGAATCTAACTCCTTTTGCAACTTGGCAATAGCTTCCTCTTTGTCTGCCAGTTCTCTTGATGTCCTGTCCACAGTTTCCTGTAACGATTGCTCAACTTTCAACTTCTCCTGAGACATTTCATGAAACATTTCAGTAGCATCATCTAACTGCCTCAAAATGGCTTCTTTCTGCTGCAACAATACAGCATGTTCTTTCCCAGCATTGTCCAACTGCTCACGCAAATCTCGAATCTTTCTCCTGCCATCAGCAATCAACTGTTGAGAGGAGGCGCTATAGGCTAGTAGAGAGTGTTCAGGTACCTTGCTGCTTCAATGAGTCTTCTTGAAGCATTGCTATAATTGTATTCTGCTCTGTTATGAAAGACTGCATATGCTCAATTGTATCATGTAGGTGTGTTGACACCTGCTTAAGCTTGACTGAAGACAATGTTAAGTTCTCAGATAATTCCTCATTCTTTTCTTCCAACTGGTTGACTTTGCCTTCAGCTTGTATTAATTCTTGAGACAATGCTACATTTGCATCTTCAAGCTGAAGTTTGTGGTTCTGAAGTTCCTTAATGCTGTTCACTAACTCTTGATTCTTTGTGAACAACTGAGAACTTTCTTCCTTTTCTTTGGTAATTTCAGTAGTCAAGGCAGTCACTCTTTCTTGTAAAGAAGAAATACGGTTCTGCAGATCCTTGCACCTCATGTGATCTTGTCTGCTCTAGTTCTTCCTGCTTCTCCGTCAAATTATTAAGCTCATCTGTCAATATATCAGCTGCACTTTGCAAGGATGATGTTATCACTCGATGATCTTCATCAGACTGCAACTTTTCTTGAGTAACAGTTCTTAGTTGAGATTGCAGAGAAGCTATAGAAGAGTTTCAGAGCTGCTTCAAGCTCATTTCTGTTGTTCAGTGTATGCTGCAGTTCTTGATCTTTAAGTTCAAGCTGTAAGCTGAGCAAAGTAACTGACTTTTGCAGATCTCCTAATTTGGCTTCCATTTCCTCGTTAAACTGCACATGCTCTGCAGTAAGAGAATCTATCTTTGACTGCAGTGAGGAAGTTATTCCATTCTTCTCATCCTCTACACGATCCTTTTCTTTACTAAGTGCTTCAGTTTGTAACTTCAGGTCTGCTACAGTGTTCTGTAGAGTAACAATAATACTATCTTTAGCCAAACAAAGTTGTTCTAACTCAGCAACTCGCTGCAAATGTTCTTGCAAGTCTTCCTGCACTTTCTTTAGATTTACCCTTCTTTCTTCACTGCTTTCACACAACACCTCTTTCTCTACTGCTAATGACTGAACAGACTGCTGGAGTGAGCACAATTCTTGAACTAACTCTGTATTTCTTGTTTCCATTTCTCTTTGCTGTTTTTCAAGAACTGTCTCAAGTGCAGCACTTTGGTCTAACTTCACAAGTAACTCAGTTATTTGATCTCCATGTATCAACTTCAATGTATCTTTTTCTTCCTGCAGCTTGACAACTGCTGACTGTAAATGACCATTGGCAGCTGCTAACTTTTCATTTTCTGTCAATGCTTCAGACAACTGGTTCTGTAAACTAACCACCTGTTGCCTTGTTTCTTCCAATTCACGTGTGCAAAGATACGCTTGCTCAGAAACTTCATGTTTGAGTTTTGTAACCATATCTAAAGTATCACATTTATCTTGAAGCTTGTTTCTTATATCCCCAACAAGGATTTCTTGATCATTCAGTTGTACTTTCATATCTCTTAATTCATTTTTAATTAAATTTTTCTGTTTATGAAGTTCTAGGATTGTTTCCTGTTCAGTTGATAAGGATTTTTTCAGCAGGTCAATTTCATCTATATTTTTATATGTCTCTTCCTTCTCTTTATTGAGCTGCATTTTCAGATCTTCATTCTCAGTAACCAATGCTTCTCTCTTTTCCTTCCATTCCTGTAAAGTGTTCAGAGCTTCATTCAACTTTGCTTTAATGTCAAATAGTGCTTCATTTCCACTTTCCATTTCTATCTGCAGGTGTTTTTTGGCTTCTTCTAAGTTTTCCAGCTGGCCATTGAGCATTTGTCTTTCCTTTACAAGCTTGGACATACATGCAAGGTCAGAAAAATAAGACACAGAAACAGTGGTTGCATGTTCCTGCAATATTTCAATCTGGAGGTCCTTATCTACTGAACTTCTTTGGTGTTCCTCAGCAAGCATTTTATAGTGTTCTATTTCTGCCATAACCTGCTCAAGCTTTCTAGCCTCTTCCTCCACTTTATCTTGTAGTTTAGATTTAATCTCTGTCATTGCTGCTTTGTATTCATTAAATTCACTCTGGATGGTGGACAGATTTCTTGACAAATCATCAGAGAAATCCTGCTTCTCTTCAAGCTGACCTTTCAACTTTTCTGTTTCCAGGGTTAAACTTTCAATAGTGTTCTTCAGCTTCTCTGTACAATTATTCAAATTCATTTTCACTTCTTCTAAATCAGCTATCTGTTGCTGTGCTTCTGCACAGCTGTTCTCTAGACAAGATTTTTCTTCTGCCAACATTACCAGATCAGATTCTTTCCCTTTCAAGTTCTCTATCACAATTAACAAACGCTGATTGAGCTCTGCAAAAAGATTGGCCTTCTCAACTTGATCCTGACACAAAGCCTCATATCTTTCTTGCAGTTCTTCATGTTCTTTATATTTGGCTTCTGCATCTGCTAGTGCTAACTGAAGCTTTTCTGTTCTAATCTGCAAATCCTCTTCTAATGCAGTAATGTTGGTGTTTAGCTCTTCTATTGTTAAGGCATCTGTTGTATGTCTTTCATTAAGCTCTTCAAGCACAGTTTCATAGTTCCTTCTTGTTGTATTACATTCCACAGAGTGACTATCAAGCTCTGTGGTTGTTCTTTTCAGCTCCTCTGTCACATCATGCAAATGTGATTCCAAAGCTTTCTGTTTTTCTAACAGTTCCTCATACATTTCAGTCTGTTTGTGTAGAGAATCCAGTAATTCTTTACCATTCATCTTCTCTTTCTCAAGTTCTAACTGCTTCTCATTACTTTCTTTGCACTTGCCTTGTAATTCCTGATTCACTATTTGCAAGAGTGCCTTCTTCAACTCCAAATCACTTTTAAGATTTTCTGACTTCAACCATTGCACTGCTTGCATTCTGTCTTTCACTTTCACAAGTGGCTTTTGTTTCTTCAAGTTCAGCCACAACATTTTGAAGTTTCTCTGTGACTTGAGTCAACTCTTGCTGCAGCAGCTCAACACTCTCCTGTCGTGCTTTCAATACCCCAGATGCAGTCTCCAACTTCAGTGTTAGATCTTCAAGCTGTCCCTGCTGGACATTGTTGAGGTTTTCACTGGCTTCTAAAGTCTGTCTGACCCTGTTGTAGTCCTCAGTTCTTTGTGATAACTCTAGCGACATTTCTTCCAGGTGCTGCTCTGCTAGCTTCAAGTCTTCTACTTTCCCCAAAAGTTCATTTTCCACTTCTGTTAATCTATTCTGCAACTGCTCAACATGTTTATTTATTTCTTGAACTGTCAAGTTCTGCTTCTCGACTTCACACTGAAGTTCTTCCTTTGCTTTGTTAATAATACTAACAGATTCCTCCATTGAAACCAACTTTGTCTGTACTAAATTGAAATCATCTTCAGTATTTTTACACTGCAGGACAGATGCTTCAAGTTCCCCCTCTAGTTCCAGAATTCTCTGCTGTGAAAAACTAACAGTTGAAAGCTGTATGTTTAAAGCCTTCTGCTGCTGTTGATTATCTTTCTGAATGTTATCTTTCTCTGTTGTAATTTCTTGCACAGACTTCATCAAAGTTTGAATTGTAATGTCATGTTGTTCACTGCTTTCCTCAGCATGTTGCAAATTTACCATGGTGACATCAATCTGCTTCTGAAGCTGTGCGATAACCTCATTCTGGCTGTTACTACTCTCCTCCATGCTGGCTATCAACTGGTTCTTCTGTTCAATCTTCATTTCCAGCTCCGATATTGTTCTTGTTTTATCTTCTACGGAAATCTGCAGGGACTCCACAGTTTCTTGCATCTTCAGCTGAAGGTTGTCAAGCATGTTCTGCAGATGGTCAAGAGACTTCTGCAAATGTCTATTTTCAGCTTCCAAAGTGTAAATATTTTTGTTGGCTGCTTCAAGAGCCTCCTCAAATCCAGCACTTTCTGCATTTGCTGTTGTCAGACCACTCTTGAGATGATCCACCTCCTTATGCAAACTCTCCATTTCTTCCCCAAGGACACTCATTGTACTAACATACGTCTCCAGATCTTTATGTAATCGTTCATTCTCACTTTTCTGAAGCTCTATTTCAGACTTAAATTTGTCTTCAGTAATCTTGTGATTATCTTCTGTGATCTTCATTTTCTCCAAAACATTCTTTAGCTCTTTCTGAAGTTTCTCATAGTCTTCCTGAATCTGGTTTAGGGTATTTAGTGTTTCCTGATGGGATCCTTTCAGGTCATCCAAGTAAGCCTGACTTTTCTCCTTTAATGAAGCTTCATCTTTAAGCTTCCCTTCTAATGTGATTTTTGAAGAGGTCAGTTGCGCAATATTATCATTAAGTTCAAAAACCTGTTTCTGTTGGTTCTCACAAAGATGTCTTAAGTGTGTGATCTGCTCATCACTGGATGAAGAACTCAGGGCAAGAGTCTCCTTCAAGCATGTTATTTCTTCTTCTTGTCTTCCAACCACTGACTGCATTTTGTCTAGCTCAAATTGTAAACCACTCCTTTCTTCCTAGAAGTGCAGCCTCTGACACTTTCACTTGCTCTTTCAACATGCTAATCTCACGGTCTCTGTCATTTAGTAGCTGCTTCAGGTCTTCCACCTCCAAGTGTTGCCTTTCAACATCAGCCTCACTTGCTGCTAATCTCTCATTTACCAAGGAAATATTCTCCTTCAAAAACAAAATAATGCTTTCAAGAGAGCCAGGAACATTCTGACTGGAAGAATATGGAATGGATGAACACAGATGCTGCAAATTTAAAACAGCACTAGAAATAACAACACTCGTCTCCTGGATCTGACTCTCAAATTCAGATTTACACGAGGTAAGAAGCAATTGTTTTGCTTCACAGTCTTGCAATAAGGCACTTTTTTCAGCAGAAAGTGATGCAACTTGTTGTTCAAGTTCTGCAACTCTTCGCATTACATTCTGATTGTCTAGGAGCAGATTTTCAAAACGACTAGACTGACTATTGAAATCTTCACTAAGACCTGCATGTTTCTCAGTCCACATGGCAAGCTCATTTTCCTTACACACCAGCTGATCTTTAAGGTTTTGACATTCAGTAATTATGCTTTCTAACTGCTGTGTCAGTTTTGAAAGCTCTTCAGATGTTTGCTTCTGTTTCTCATCTGCATTTGCTAATTCAGACTTTGCCTCAGCAAGATTCTTCTGAAGTACTTCGTTTTCATTTTCAGCAGTCTCATATTGGACAACTAAATCTGATACTTCCCTTTCTAAAGCCTCCTTTTTGCTGATCATATTACTGTAATCATTATCCACAGACTGTAAACGTTCACCCTGAGTCTGCAACATGCCCCTCAACTCTGTGGTATCAGCTGCAGAAATACTCTGTTGAGTTTTTGCTTCTTCAAGTTGTGAATTGGCCATAGCTAACTGCTCACTGACTTGCTCAAACTGTATGTCTTTCTCTTGTAACTGCTGAGTCTGATCCAGAAGCTGTACTTCCAGCTTCTTTAACTGGAAATTTACTAAGTCCAATCTTGAGACATGTTCATCCAAACGTGAATCAGCCTCCGCTAGCCTTTTACTATTTATATCCAACTGTGAGCTCAGCAGGAATTTATCATCAGTGAGTATGTCTATCTGGGAGAGTAATTCTGTCACTTGTGCTGTCCTTTCTTCCAAGAGAGAAGTAAGAGCAGTTACGTCTGCTTGAGATAACTCTAACTGGGTGTTTAACTCTTTAATGGTAGACATGTGCTGTTGTAACTCAGCGGGTAAGTCACTTAATGAAGCACATTTGTTCTGCAGCTCAGAAAGAATGTGTTCCTTGTCTGCTAGCAGACTTTGTAATGACTCCACCTCACTAACCTTCTCCTCAAGCTGAACTGTTAATTTCCCCCGCAAAGTTTCCAGTTCCACTTTTGTATTTTCAAGATGGAGAGCTATTTCAGAGCTTTTCTGTTTTTCATGTTCTACATCAGAGGTCAAAGCAAGAATCTTCTCATTCAATAAACTACATCTGCTATCAGAATCTTTCTTCAAATTGTTAAACTGATCCTGCACGTTATTTAGTGACTCAGCTAATCTCAAAGCCTCATCTTTAGTCCAAGCCAAGTTATCTTCAAGGGACTTACACTTCTCGGAAGCAAGAACAAAATGACTATGTTCAGTATCAACATCTTTCAGCAACATGTTAATGTACTCTTGTGCATGCTGGTGTTCACACTTTAGCTTCTCTAATGTCTCCATGCATGACACTAGCTTTCTCATGCTCTTGGTTATACACAACTTGCAAACTGTCAAAAGATTCACACTTGGACAGCCAATCAGTATGCTTCTCATCTAAAGAGGATTGTAAGATGGATAATTTAGGAAACATTTCTGAGCATTCATGCTCTTTCTGTGACAAAGACTGCTCCAGTATGTTGTATTTATCTGAAAGGGACTGTGAAAGCAAAGTCTTCTCATGGAGTGATGCAGTTAGTGAGTCTATGGAGAACTGGAGAGCATGCTTGTCAGACTGTAAAGAGTCAAGCAGTGACTGCAGATGAGAAACATTCTGTAAAGCTAGCTGATTACTTTCACATACAGTCCTCACCTGCTGGTTCAGCTGCTCTTTTTCTGCCTGCAGTTTCAGACTGGATGCCTGGAGGCTGTCCTGATGCTTCTCCTGGTCTGACAAGGCAACGCTCAACACTGAAATTTGAGCATCCTTCTTTGCACCGGTGCTAAGTGTCTCTTCTAACTCGATCTTAAGGCTTGTCAACTGTTGCTCTAAGGATGCAATAAGCTGTGTGGAAGATTCTTTTTCCTGCTGAAGACTCTCAATAAGATGCTGAGCATGCTTCAAATCTTCATCAAACGACTGTGATGTCACGGCAATTTTGTCCTGGTAGCTGGCTACCTGTGCTTGGAGGGCTTCATTAGAAGCTTGAAGTTCTGCTACAGAAGCTTGAAATTCTGCTAAAGAAGCTTGAAGTTCTGCAACAGAAGCTTGAAATTCTGCTAAAGAAGCTTTTGAAGTATCCAGTTCAGAAGACAATGCTGCAGCCTGATCCTGCAGCTCATCATAACTTTGCCTGGACGTCAACAGTTCAGAATCTTTACACTCTAGCAATGATTTCAGTTCACTGTTCTTCTCCAGCACACTTTCAAGTTCAGATTTCACAGAAGCTAAGGCAGAATTTGTTAACTCTATGGAACTATTCTTGTCTTCCTCTAAAGATTTTATACTTTGCTCTCTTGTAGACAGAGTGTCTTTCAAATGAGTAAGCTCACTGGCTATAACCACTATATGCTCTTCAAGTTCAAGTTTAGATGTCTTTTCTAGCTCTAAACTGTCCAATGCTGCCTTCAACTTCGCCATCCTTCTCACTCAGCTCTAACTGTACTGCTCCAAGAGATTGTTTCAAGTCTTCGACACTCTCATAAGCAGACTTCAACTCATCCTCTTTGCGCTCTAAATTACCAGACAGTTCTGCAATGAGTTCTTGCTGTTCACTGGAATGTTTCTGTTGAGCACTGAGTTCATTTTCCAACTCTGTGAGCTGAGTCAGTAATGTCTGTAGTTTGTCTGTGTATTCTTTTCCTTGTTCACTTTGTCCCTCTTTGGTCATATCAATCTCTCTCACCAGCTGCTTCACTTGAAGCTCCAGTTCTTGAGAATAAGCTCTGCTTTCCACTAAAGATGACTGCAAAACTAAACTCTCATCCTTGGCAGTTTTCAGTTTAGATGTTACTTTTTCTAAAGATGCAGCTTTTTCAGACATCTCATCAACAAGCATCTTGTTCTTGACCCGCAACTGCTCTATCTCCCCACCAAGTTCATCTTTCAAAGCCTCAAGCTGGGTACTAGTAGCCTCCAGCTCAGACTGACTGAGTGTGAGCTCTGATTTCAGTGTTGTTATCTGCTCTTGTAACTGTATATTTTCTTCCTTCAAGAAGGCCACTTGCTCCTGAAGGCTGGCTGCTTTTTCTGTGGTGGACTTCAGCCTGTCTCTTATACACATCTCAGAATGACCAGCAGTTAGTTCGGACTTCAGTGTTGTAATCTGCTCGTCCAGCTGCAGTTTCTCTTCCTTCAAGAGAGTTATTTGCTCCTGAAGTATGGCTGCCTTCTCAGTGGTGGCTCCCAGCTCAGCATTCACATCAACCTGCAAACAAAGTAGGCTATCCTACAAGCCCTGTTACATGTAAGCATAAATGTAAATTCTTATGCCAGAAAGTTAGTAAATTCAAACCCCATATACCAGTGATACCAAAGTAAATGTAGTTCCTTAGTAGACACTGCCATTTGGCGTACAAATGTTACACTGTATAGATTCTAAACTATGATATATATAGCGGGGGTGGCCATTTCTCTCCCTCACTGCCTTTCTCTTCCACAAAATTGATTATGTAACTCTTTTTTTACGCAGCTGAATCAACTACATACTGTCAGAAAAAATAGTTCCGCCTCTGCTGGGCACTGAACCCTGACCACTAACTTCACAGGCTAGTGTTCTAACCTCTATGCCACCTCAACACACCCCAAAGATTATTGTTATGTTTTATGTGCCACTATGTAGCACAAGAAACAAAGTGTCTGCGCGTGTGTATGTACTTGAATATGTTCAATATGACACATCAGGCTATCCAGTCCAAAAGATTCACATGATGCCTTCTAACATGTCACATCCCTGTCTTTGTGCTTGGCCATAAACATTCTTAGGAAAATGGTGGGTTGTTTTCCCCTTGACACCCACATCTGCATGTTGACAGGTTGCCAGTCTCATTAGCAGCCGACAATCCCAGTATTTTTTGGCAGTTTATGATTTTTCAGGCAACATTACATTAGTTTGCCATTGCTTTTTTAACAAATGGTGTTAATATCATTGTTAATATCAATGCTAGGCGGTCTGTTTCTAAATCGTCTGGAACTGATTTTGAACAGCAGACTGGTTGCCAATCTCATTAGAAGCAGACAACCATTGCTACAAGCTTATTTCTATAAATTGAATGGCTGATGGCATTGTGTGTGAACGTTTTCTTCAGCAATAATTCCTAAAATACTGGCCTGATTTGTTTCACAAGGAACAGAAAATATGGGGAGGACAGTTCACATATCTTTAGGATCTGTTTCATGTAAATAAAACCTCTGATGGCATGAACTAGAGGCTCCCTGAAATACCCTGTATAAGTTAACAAACCAGAAGAAGTTTTTCACTTTACAACAAAACAGATAAGATTAAATGGAGAGGAAAAACTTCCCAGTAACAAAGCCATCCTTGTGATATAAAACCATTAAGAAATTGTTTCAGTTAAAAAAACAAAATTTTATGTTGCAGCTAAGTAGCATTTTTAGAAGCTGACAAGAACAGTGGAAGAAATGGACAATGACAATGAAGAAAAATGTGTTTCCACCAGAAACTTCCAGTGATGATTATGCTGGACATCTGGGGTGTGAAACTTGGATAATTAAAACAATCAGCTGAAAAGCACATTTATTTCTTAAAGGATATAAGTGTTATAGAAAAGTATTAACAATTTGTGGAACAAAAAAGACAACAAACAAATTTATCCAAAACAACTCAGTACTGAAGAAAGTAGGTTAAGACAAATAAAACAGAAAAATGAAATATTTTGGACAACTAAACCATGAATGTCTGATAAAGATAATTATGGAAGCAGGTGTAACGGGGAAGCAGAAAAGAGGATGATCACAATCTAGGTGCATTGTGTTAGTAACTTATACATGGCTGCAACAGAGGGAAGACAACTGGCTTATGATAGGGACATATCGAATGACTTATGGGGGAACAAGTTCTGCACAGGATATGCTACTGGATGATGATGGTGATGATGATGATGGTGGATGATGATGATGATTCCGCTAGTAATTTCTGAAGCAGTTAGCTGATCCTGGTTATTTCACAAGCAAAGAAAGCCTTCAGCCCTGGTATCAAAGCACCATGTTAGTATGTCTGCAAGTTAGTCTGATATTAGCATCTTTGGATACATTTGGCCTTCTATACCATTATGCTTTACTGCCCTGTTTTAGACAGGCTATGTGGACGAATATAGTGAATTCCTTGGGACTGCCAGAGAACTAACAACAACAGTCTGAAAGAGGCTAATGAAACTAGAACATTATATTCAACAATAAGAATGAGACTAACAGCTATCTTTGGTCTACAAGAGAAGAGAGGCATTGGCGAACATTGGGATGACTGGAAAGATAAAAGGGAAGAAAGGCAGGGCCACCCCAAGATAAATTATGCTGGATGGACTGAGACGGTAGCATAGAGGAATATCATCAGTAGAGTGGATCTAGAACACCAAAGACAGAGATGTGTGGAGAGACAAGAACGCCATGCCAGCTGGCAAGACACTTGATGATGATGATGATGATGAATATGTGTATGATCAGTGAGATATTTAAAAGTTTCATACACCCATTGGTTCCCCTAACTCATTCCGTCATATCAGGTTATTCAGTCTGAAAACTGATACGAGGTTTAGGTCATGCCACAATAAATCCAGCTTTGTGACTAACAATACCCTTATGTGGTGGCTTCCCCTTCATTTCCACATACACCTAAGAATTTTCTTGGAGATATGGCAGCCGGCGTGATTACTGACTATATCACTCCTCTTCTGTTGTTTCACCAAGAAAATGTTAGCACAGTGCAACATCCACAATATGTTATTATGGCATGGAAATGATGTCTTTTACCTCTTTTGTAAAAATTGTTATGAGAAGATATTTGGTATAGAATTATCCAAGAAATGGCTTCTCCTGTGGTCTGATCAATGTATATTCATTTACTTGACATGAAATTACATCAGATTTATGCATTTCTTAAACTGCAATGCACACTGAATGAAAATAGTAAACTGGAAACTATTGTTGATTATGCAAGTTTTGTGAATAGGCCAACATGTCAAAAAGCTGGTGTGAAACTATTTATATTTGCTGTGTAGTAGAATATCTACAACTGCGAGCGCTATCAAGACAAGTCACCTGAACAAGTCGAGAAGCCTGATACGGGGGAAAATGGCACATAGCAAGAACACCAAAAGACACGTGGCATCCAAGATGTGCAGCATGGGAGCCAACAAGACCGTCAAGAAGACGAACGTGGAGAGCCTGCCTGTGAGCTTCAAAGAACCTGAAACTACAGTCACTACTGAAGCCACCATGAGGAAGACTGACGACAACCCACCACAGACAAGAGCCAACACAGCTGAGGAGGAGAAAGACACCAGAGTCAGAAACACCGACTCAAAAACTGTCAGATGGGTTGTCAAGCGTATTCAAGTGGAGCTGTCAGATGAACAAATCACGAAGCAGCTACAAGAAGAGAATCCCAACATCCGAATCTTGAAAGCGGAGAGGATACTGACATACTCAAAGATCCCTACCACGCTGGCGGTGGTGACGACTGAGGGCAGCGAGATGCCGACCACAGTATCAATCAACAAGAAAATACAACAGCCAGAGAGATTCATCCCAAGAATCAATCAATGTTCAAGATGTCAGAGGGCCGGCCACAGCAGAGCAGCGTGTTGCAGTAGGACGGAAACTACTGATACTGCGCCGATCACCACGCCTTCAAGGAGTGTCCACTGGCCAAGCTGGACACAGACTTCCGATCACCCAACAACAAGAGAAAATGCGCCATCTGCCTGGGCAAGCATGGAGCAAGATACTTGGGCTGTCCGTGCCTGGAACGACACAGAGGCGTGTTAAAGTTCGCCATCAACACAAAGACACCATATAAGGACGCAATGCGGAGGTGCGAGACAGCCACGGGCAGCTCACAGGCGGAAAAAGCTCAACTGCAAGACCAGATAGATGAGCTAAAGAAGCAAATCAAGCTACTTCAAACACCGGCACCGATCAGCGACAATGAAAAGCTGCTTGCAGAAATTAAGGAGATCCAGCAAAATATCAAGAAAGAAGTGGAACATATAGCCGAGATGAAGAAGGAAAATGAAGAAATGCTATGCAACATTAAAGCGGAGGGAGAGCTGCTGAAAGCTGAAATGGAAGAAATCAGAAACAAACCAACAGAAGCGATGCAAGAGAACGCAGACAAGCCGCATGATGAAACCCTGCAAAAGACCAAGCCAGAACCGCAAGCAGAATACCCACCCGGACTCTCCCTGGAGGAGTGTCTAGAATCGATGAAATTGGAGGAACGCAGGCACCAGGAATTCAAAAGGTGCTGGGAAGAAAGAGAAAAGAAGAAGCCCAAGAAACGTAGGAAACCCGTAGTACACCCAGAGAGAATTACTGACTTCGAGGATGGACCAGGCTACACGTACTACATAGAAGACGGAGAGATGACCGCGCAGGAAGAAATCGAAAGGCAACAGCAACTCAAACTCGACAGTGAAAACAGACACAAGGAAGAAGATGAAAACATCGAAAAGCTGCTACAGAAAATACACAAAAAAGGTGGCAAAAAGACCAAATAAAAAGTCTTATAAGGACTGCAACCAGTCAAGCCAGGAGCCTTCACTAACCAAATATACCACCAGAGGAGATGGGAACAAAGGACAGCCGCCGACCGATCCCCCAGCTGACGTCACAGACACAAACCAACATAACCAGTCCGAGATAGGACTCACTCGTAAGAGTGCACAAGACAAGAATTAGGGTGAATGAACCCACAAAAACCACAGCTCTCAACAATAACCACCGCTGAGGAAGCAGGTTAGATAAGACCGAATTTTCGAAAATTGGAATTGGAATTGGAGAATATCTATTTTTATAAAGTGTGTATATCTGTATTAAGGTATGTGTAATATCTCCAGATCTTTTCTCTGCTTATTGTGAAAATATTAGGAGAAATTTAGAGGATATGAAAGGAGTTGCATTCGGGGGACAAAACATCAATAATATAAGATATGCAGATGATACAGCATTGATTGCTGACAATGAGCAGGATCTTCAACATTTGGTGAATGCGATTATTATACAGTGAGAAACTAAGTTTGGAATTGAAATGTAAGAAAACAGATCATGGTCGCTCTCCAAGAAGAATGAAATACCACATTTAATGTCCAAGTGAATGGAAATTTTCTTAAACAGGTGAATCGGTAAAACTATCTCTGAAAAGTTGTAATATCTGATGGAAGATGTCTTGCAGAGATTAGATCAAGAATTGCCGTGGCAAAGGTGGCCTTCTACAAAATAGAAAACATAATTAACAACAAGAAGTTATCAACTGGAGTGAGAATAAAAGTGTTGAATTGTTAAATAGAACCCATATTAAATATTGAGCACAACCCACCACTGGCAACGCTGATCGCATTCTGGTATGAACCTAAGGCCTATCCACGCCAATATGGAAGCACTATACTCGAGTTTCACCCTCATTTGAGCTCGTCAGTAGTGCATATCCCTGACCGGATCCGGAAACAGTCCCGGATCACGCGTGTGAAGCGGGTGTGTAACCACGCGGCACACACTGGACACACCAAATTATCACAACAGAATACCACAACGCTACCCATCGTAGGCTATGCTCAAGATTGGTAGCGTTGTGGTATTCTGTTGTGATAATTTGGTGTGTCCAGTGTGTGCCGCGTGGTTACACACCCGCTTCACACGCGTGATCCGGGACTGTTTCCGGATCCGGTCAGGGATGTGCACTACTGACGAGCTCAAATGAGGGTGAAACTCGAGTATAGTGCTTCCATATTGGCGTGGATAGGCCTTAGGTTCATACCAGAATGCGATCAGCGTTGCCAGTGGTGGGTTGTGCTCAATATTTAAATTTCAAATCCCGAAACAACCACAGAACCCATATTGTTGTATGCGTGTGAAACATGGACAAGAGGAACATCAAATGGTGGTGGAAATGTGCTTTTTGAGAAAAATGCAAAGAATACCATGGACAGACAGAAAATAAAAATGAGACAGTCCTTCAAGAGACAAATGAAAAACGGAGATTGGTTGGAGAAATTAGACATAGACAGTCAAGGTCTTTTGGACATGTTATGAAGAGAAATGGACTTTAAAATTTAGTGACAATTGGCAAGCTTGATGGGAAGAGAGCAAGAGGAGGAAGACAAAGGGATAAATACATTGATGGCTTGACAACATGGTATGGTCGGGACAAGAACACAGACCTGATTCAAGACTCTGGTGACTGTGTGAGATGGTGAACCATGACCGTCCACCCGACGGAATGGCACTTGATGATGATGATATCTGTGAACTTGTGTATGCGTGATGTGGGGTTGGTCAAACTGCTGTGTGTGTGTTTAGTTAGGCTGCTTCATATGTATGGTATTAGGGAGACTGCTTCCTCTCTCTCTCTCTGAGGGTATAGGCAGGTAGGTAGTAGGGTAGGTAGGTAGGTGGGTGTGAGTGCACGTGTGTATGTGTGTGATGGGGTTCGTTATGCTGCTTCATATGTATGTGTACATGTGTTACAGGTTCATTTACATTGCTTTATATGTACGTGTGCATATATGTTATGGGCTTGAAAGACTGCTTTATATATGTACATGTGCATATGTTACAGGCTTCAGATAGCTTTATATCTGTGTGTGCATGTGTTATGGAGATTAATTACGCTGATTTCTGTGTAACTGTTATGGAGTTATACTGTTTCAGTTGAATACATGTTATGGAGTTGGTTAAATGTAATCAAAGTCACAACTCTCTGATTGTGCGGGTTACTTTTGGTTCAGCATGAAACTGTGCTGGCTCTGCTGGCAAATCATGTATCTCTGAAAGTTCACTGATGACGTTTATATCCCCTTTACTATTACTGGATAAAATATACACACACATGTACTGTGCTGTGTTTTCAGTAGAAAATTGTGGGTTATCATGTGAAATTATCATGTAATAATATCTTAAGTCAAAATCGTAAATCTACACACTCGCAAACTAACTTCAAATTTTTTCATGAAATATGCCAGACTAGGCTAACTAATTAAATTACTGAATCATTATCTTTTTATCTGTTTGTTGTTTTATCAATTTAAAGAATTATTCTCATAGTCTAAACCTAGCGACGATTTATTTCTGAGCACACTAAGTTCTTCCTTGCAATCTTACAATGCTCGTATTCTGCCATGACAAACATCTGCAGATCCTTTAAATATAATGCAATAAAAAAAAATGAACAATGATCTTGAATGACCTACAATTGTAAGAAGCACAGAAGCATATATAAAGAAAATAACAGTCAGCTGACTCAATACTTCCTCAATTTTCTATATGGATCTAAACTAAGAAATATTAGCTCGATTTAAATCACAAGCTGGTTACATGTGACATTTCAGTGACACCAAAGGAGTGATGAGGCCAAAATGTGTTGATTATATTGATAAACTAAGATTTCTGAAATGTGGTTTTGTCTTTAATACTATTGATTTAACCCTTTAACAGGCATAGCGCCTGATAGCGTTCGATGCGTTAAACAGGCGTAGCGCCCAATCGCGTCTTTGATGACTAGTCGTTTTAAAAATGCGATCTCTCGGTTTTCCGACACTTCCGATCGCTACTTTCACTTTCGCCGATAGCTTGACAACGTGGCCGCCATTTGTAAACGCGCTACAATGACTTTGAACAGACTTTAACGGACTTTTTTTGATAGTTTTCGGGATTTTTACGCTGTTTTTCAAAATGGATTTCGGCGATTCTTCAAGTGATAGCCGAGATTTCGCTCTGTTCAATTTAAATGACATTAAAGGGCACGAAGTTGATTATTAATCGGAGCTAGATATCAGTGCAAAGCGTTACTTTGCATTAGCAGTCGTGAGTCGGACTTTAAAGAAAGTGATTATGATTCTGAAAATGTGTTTGTAAATTACCGTATAGATGACGGAAAATCACAAACAACATGCCGTATTTCGTAAATATTTGTGTTCATATATGGATTACCGGCAACAATCACGTGAGTAACATATTCTGCATGCTTTTCCCTTCATTGTGTTGTTTATTTTACTAAAATCGGTTGACTAACACCTTATTTGTGATGTTTTTACTAACGCGACCCGAAATTTTACAGAACCTGAAAAAATCTTGCCCGTTCAGGGCTACAAAATGGACAAGCGTCTGCCCTGTAAAGGGTTAACATGTGACAGAAGACTTAACTCTTAAACCCCAACAGCTAACACTTTGGTCTCAGAAAGCTTAGCCACAGCTTGAATGTTGCTTCATAATATCATAAGAGACAATATGAATTCACAACTTGCATCCAAGCTGATAAAACAAATTAAGCACCCATTAACACATTACTGAGTCTGACTGGGGATGTCATGATACATTTTTTGAACTGGTAATATGGGCTCTTGAGAATAGTTTAACTAGAACAGTGGTTCTCAACCGGTGGGGAATTCCCCCCCCCCCCCGGGAATTTTAGGGGGGGGGGGGGAGAGAGATTAGAATTATTTCAAGATCAGTTAATACAAGAACCGATTACTTGATACTGTTTTTCCCTCCATACTTTAAGGTTCTGCTGTACTTCTCACCATTATGAAATTCACTTTATAACATAAGTAGACGTTTTATGTAGACGCCTAGACTTGTTCTAGTATGTGTTATTAAATTTAGCTTTTAAGATTATTTCAAGATCGCGTTAATACAAGAACCGATTACTTGATATTGTTTTTCCCTCCATACTTTACAGTTCTGTACTTCTCACCCTTATGAAATTCACTTTATAACATAAGTAGACCCACAAATCATGTTTTATTTAGACGTCTAGACTTGTTCTAATATGTGTTATTAAATTTAGCTTCCATTTTTACATATATTGTGTGTGTGTGTGTGTGTGTGTGTGTGCATGCGTGCGTGTGTGTGGGGGGGATTTATAGGGAAGAAATATGAAAGGAGAAGGGGGGGGGGGGGGGAGAGAGAGAAGAAGAATGACATTCTAAACATATGGTGAAGGGGTGCATGGGCCAAAAAAGGTTGAGAACCAGTGAACTAGAAAGTCCTTTGTCTTGAATCCACAGGGCAAAAGAAACACAGGAAGACCTAAAACGACACGGAGAAGAGAAGCAGAAACATAAATGAATAGTATTTGGAGGGCATGGACAGCGCTGCATGGGGCGGCTAAGGATAGAGAGCGTTGAGAGAGTTGGCTGAAGGCCAATGCCCGATTGGGGAATACAGAGTAAAAGAAGTATCTGGTCAGGACCAGTTTTAAGCCGGCCGCCTGGACTTTCCCCAAGTACATTTCAGGTGAAGTGTTAGACTGGGTGGACATCCTGGTCAGAAAAACAAATCCTAAATCCCCTGAAATAAGAAACTAATGCTGGCTGTTTTGTGTTCTCTCATCACCAATCACAAACAACATTCTCAACATGAATAGATCCCCATGCAGTAGCATGCCAGCCCACTACACTAACCTTCTGCTCCTCTGTATGTCTGAGGTTTTCTTTCGCTTCATTCAGGCACTCGTGAGCCTCATTCAATTGTCCCTTCAAGGTTTGCCAGCTGTGATAGCAGTTGATTTATTTCATCTTTTTGTTCTTTAGTGATCGTCTGTTCCCCTAACAAGGATTTAGTTAGCTCTGATACCTGCAAATGTTAATTTAATTAATTAACAAATATAACCACCAAGTTATTCTATTTTTCAGGTATATTTTTAACCAGCCAAATATTAACATAACTGTCAGTGTCTCACACAAAGCATCCTTCATTCGTCATTTTACTCGCTGCAGGGGTTTCTTCACATGCATTCAAAGAGTTCAAACGTGACATGTGGGTTAATCCTATTTAATTATGTACGATAGCATTATCAACAGAATGCGTGCATTCTACAACAGTTTCCCACACACATGGCAGTTAATTATCGCATCACTCTTATATACATAGAGGCTAATTAACACTCAGCTATATCAATCAATGTAATCACAAAACAACCCCGCACTCAGTACTCGCTATCTTCGCTCGCAAAACTGGCTCTCACAACCGCAATCAATACACTCGCTCAGAACATGCGTCTTTCCCCTAACGTGTCCAGTCCTAGTCTGAAGCCTTCTGGTCTTTGGCCTGCTAACCACGTGGTACTTGACCCCGTGCTTCCCGGGCTGTATCAGTAGTCACGCCGTCCTGCCTGTCCGGTCTTGTTGTGCAAGCTTGAGTGTCGGTCAAGGACGTAGTCCTGTCTCTATGTCCCTGTGTCCTGTTCACAGACTTGTGTCCCCTTTTATAGCTGGGTCTTGTTGTCCCATCTATGTCCTGTCTATGACATCTCTACTGTCCTGTCTATGGCATATCTGTTGTCATATCTCTATGTCCCTGCCTATGTTCTGTCTCTGATATCTCTATTGTCCTGTCTCTATTCCCCAACACGCTGACATCTTCCCCTTCTCCCCCCTTTTTGTGTCACTAAATTTCTTATATGAATCAGTGACACAATGTATTTTATATCTATTTACAATTAGTCAGAACTAATTTGTCAGTGGGTTGTGGGAAGTCGTCAGTCGTGACTGTTAGGTTGGGTACTACTGTAGTTTGTAAGGGTTTGATCTGCTGTAGAAACACACACCTACTGGTGTATAGTCAGCTTAACACTCTTGGTATGTTGCAAAGAGTCTAATACTCTCACCTATTTTACTACTGGGGACTGTTAAACGGCCCAAGGTACTATTTATGTATATAAAGTGATGTGATGAATTAACAGCCATTTGTGCGTGAATTGTGATCTATTGCACACATTGTGATGATATTGCGGTTAAGCTAAATAAATGTATGAATCCACATGCGACGTTTGATATCTTGGAATGCATGTGAAGGAACTAAGGGTGCCTGTGTTTGTATGAGACATTGACAGGCAAGTTTAGTAAATTATGAAGTTTAAAAAAAAAAGGTTAGTTGCATATCCTTTACAGGACGTCGCAGTCAACCCCAGCATTTTTTGGTTGTTTGTGATTTCTTGGCAAGTTTACGTTCAGTAGTTTGCCAGTGCTTTCTGGACGATAGGCACTCATACCATTTATAAAAACCAACGCAAGGCTGTCTGCTGCCAAATCTTCCACAGCTGTTTCAACGTGATATGCGGGATTACGAACTGCGCCTGTAACCCCTTCGCCACTGAGCTGGCAGTTATGTTGTGCATGCTAAAATCCCCCACCACAGTGCTTTAGAAACAATAGTAATATAAGACTTGTTTCCTGGAGACAACATTCATTTCTGGTGTACTGTGATGAAAGCAGCACACAACTACATGGAGAGCATAAAAACATAATAAAATGACTTGTAATAAGACTGCCAACCAGTAGGACAAGAATTTAAAATCCAATATGATAGTCACACAGCAAGAAATAAAAACATCTGCACAGATTACAAACAGGTCTTAAAGACAGAAATAAACATCTGTACAGATTACAAGCAAGACTTAAATGTTGAAATAAATATTTGTACATATTACCAATAAGACAAATCCATCCATCATGTGTCATGCCGGAAAGCGTGGTCGGTCATGACTCGCCATTTCACTCGAGCACCAGAGTCATCGATCAGTTGTTTTCTTGTCTCGACCATGCCATGTGGCCAAGCCATCCAAGTATCTACTTCTCAGTCTTCCCCTTGGTCTGCTCTCTTCGATCTTGCCAGATGTCACCAAGATCTCCAATTCATTTCTCCTCATAACATGCCCACAAAATTTTGACTGTCTACGTCTAATTTCTCTAATCGATCAATGATTTTCATATGTTTCTTGTAGTACTTGGTCATTGGTTTTTCTGTCTGTCCATGGTATTCTTTGCATTCTCCTCAAAAACCACATTTCCACAGCCATCAGATGTTTTTCAGCTTGACTGCTCATCGTCCAAGCTTCACATCCATACAAAAGCACAGGCTCTATGTAGCACCTCAACACTCTTTTTCTCATTGCAAACGACATCTTTTTATTGGTCAGTATGTTTTCCATCTTGCATCCGCTATCGGACTACCTTAACCATGTGTTTTACTTTAACCAACAAAGTGATGGAACCAGAATCTATCATGTCACTGTGCTGGCAAATTTTCAAAATTATGTGCTAGCTCACCTCTAATTTTAGCTCTTCGTATTCCTTCTCGAGTGAGAGGTTGGCTTGTCTTTCATGCTCCACTTCTTCCTTCCAGGTTTCAATTTCTTGAAGTAATTCAGCTTTCTCTTTCTCAAGTGCTGAAACAATAGATGGAATAAGTCTTTACAGAACATTTAATTTAAAGATGAAATAAGTCAGCATAGAACATTCCATCTCTTTGAAAAACCATTGCCTGGGAAGGTTAACCCGGTCAACAAATGCCCGCACAAGTCGGATGTGTCGGCCTAACAGCGCAAGAATGCAGCCCTGCTGCAAACAGGCACAACGTAATCACGTCCGGAAAAAAAAACTCCGGATGAACGCAGAAGCAGAAGAAGAAAAAACCATTGTTATCTGGCAATATTTCTTTTGTCCCCAAAGTGTTCCAACAAAAATGTTTTGTTTTTTTGTGCTCGTTCGCTTTCAACTCAAGCGTAGTACATACACACTACTTCCAGTAGTGCTGGACTTAATTTTGTGTGTAGATTAACTTTACCTATTACCAATGTCCCTGGCCATCAGGCGAACCCGCTCCAACTTCAGAGGTACTTGTAATTTACATCCACAAATCAAGGACGATATGGCAAAATTTTAGTTCAACTCTCCAGTGTAGGGGTTGAACCCCTTACCTCAGCATCAGCACACTGGATGTTTAAGAACACATGTTCTTATTCATTCGGCCATGCTGACCTATAACAAAAATGGTCAATCTTTTGTCATATACTAGATTTATCTTTGTCAAGTGCTGCAACGACTGGCAAGAGAAGGTCAACCAGAGAGACGAATGGGGATGGATTGTATGTGCAGCAAAGAACCCCAATGGCTCGGAACGCTGAAGAAGAAGAAGAAGTGCTGCAATAACAAACAGAAATATAACTAGTCAGCTTATAACATTCAATCCTAACTATCAGAGCAGTGTTTACTTTTACAAGCAAATATAATTTGTTACAATTTTGTGGAGGTCGGGAATGGCTAAAAGGTTTAACATGCTCAAATTTTCACTTCTCTGGCGAGGTAGTGGGTTCATTCCACACACTGGTCAGTTGAACTTAAATGTGACCTTCCATTAAAAAAATCAATTAGAAACTACTGAGCATACAACTACCTAGTGAATCACAAACAGCCAGAGAGGGCTGGATGCAATTGCAACGTTCTGCAAAGGACAGGCAATTAAAGCAAAATAATAATAATAATTATAAAAACCAATGACCAAGTACTACAAGAAACAAATGAGAATCGTAAATTGATTAGAGAAATTAGACTAGAAATATATTGGAGAGAAGAAATAAATTGGAGAACTTGGTGACAACTGGCAAGATCGATGGGAAGAGAACAAGGGGAAGACAGAGAAGTAAATACCTGGATGGCTTGACCACATGGCATGATAGAGACAGGAACATTGAGCTGATCACAGACGGTGATCGAGTGAAATGGTGAATCATGACTGTCCACGCTTACCGGCATGGCACATGATGGATGGATGGATTAATGGATAATAATAATTTTGAACAAATTATAATTTTTTACATTAATCAGGTTTACTTGTTTCTCATGTTACAAATTTAAAAAAAAAAGAAATAAATAATAAATTGTTAAATATAGAAGTGCTGCGACAAATCAGCTGGTAAAGAATATTTTATCTCTTAACCTAGCAGCAAAAACTAAGCATGAGAATAATGATAGCATGGGTTACAGATACATGAAAAAAAAAATGTGTTTACTATCAGTAAGCTGATAAAATATGAAAACTGTTACTAACCTCTTTTGATCTTGAAAATCAGTCAATTTGGTTTTTTAATTTGACAGTTTCTGAATTAAGTATTACCCTTGTGATTCACTTACCATTAATAGCTTCATCAGTTGCCTTTCTTAAAATCCAATGTCTCTCACTTTATACTCCCTTACACAAATACTATATTTTCCAAACATACCACTTCAATAGCAATTTCTCTGTTGTAATCCACCCTTTCTTCAGAACAAAAAGTATACCTGAATATATTCACTTTCTCAAACTGTTGGTTACTGATGTAGAATTTACTAGAATGTTTACATTGCCTGTTTATTACCAGGACACAAAAGGAAGCAAAGAATAGTAGCACTGCAACCTACCATACATATCATGAGAGGTAACTAAGAAGGTTTCAGCTCATCTGTTACTGAGACCCTAAGGAGAAGCAAAGAAAAGCATGTCATAACAGTCAAATAAAGAGTTTCCACTTGTGTCTTACCAGGATCCTAAGGGGAAGCAAAGAATAGCAGCACTGCAACCTACCATGCATGTCATAACAGGCAACTAAAGAGTTTCCACTCATGTGTGACCAGGATCCTAAGGGGAAGCAAAGAATAGTAACACACTGTAACCTGCTAAACACGTCACAATAATTGACAAGGGAGAGTTAAGCCTGGGGCTGGCTTCCCCATTCCGTAGACAAATTGTAGCTGCAAAATTAATCCAAACATGAAGAAGTCTAAAGAATAACAGAAAATAGGACAACTTGGAGCAAGCTAGTTAAGGGTCTATGCTTCAATGGAAGATAAAAAACAAAATAGAAGAGAGAGAATCTTTACATACCATCTTTCTGGTCTTGCAGTTGTGCTAACTTCAGCTCCAGTTCTCCCTTGCTGCCTTCAAGTTCTGTGATTCTATTAGCTGCTTGCTGCAAATCTTCTTGCAAAGCTTTAATCTCCACTGATAGTGATAAAAATCTTTCTGACTGGTCTTGCTGTAAACATAAATTCAGGATCAATCTATTAACAGCAATTTACTTTAATGAAAATACCAGTTTCCAGTTAATAACAGTGAAAAACAGGTCATGTGTGCAACCTCAAAATGTTGATAACCCCATGGTAATGAGAAATCACAACGAAATACAACATTCTTTTAAAAAGCAAATCCATTTGTACAAATGCATGCCAAAGTCACACACCTCTGATTGTGAGATGCGCATAACAAGGTATGATTGTCATGCCCCTCAATTAGTACCCTTAAGACCTGCATGAGATAGCTATTTGATGCAAATGCATTATAAGATTTTTTTAAATGCCATATCCCTGTGGGAACTGGATTGGAGTCCACTGACAATATAACCTGAAACCCATGGAGGAAACATGACCAACCTTGACCTAATTCCAGGCAGTCTGTATATATCCTGTGCTGAATCATGACCTGGCTGCATCCCAACATGCCCCTCCACAGATGTATGAAGTTTCAGTAGCAGTCTTGCACACCCCCGCTGGTTTCTGAGCTTGGAGAGGGGAAGGAGAATTATGCAAGTCCCCGTGGAGATGGGGTAATTCAGTACAGGGTGAGATGGAATGTCTCAACATCAACCTCACTTGGACAAACGCAAGCCCATTTCCGGGGTCATGCAACCTTAATGCCAATACCTCGGACTCACTTCCCAGACATTAGGTTGGAGTCTCTTAAAAATAAAATACCTAACAGAAGTGGAGGAAACATGACTTAGACCTAATCCCAGTAAGTTCACATGTGCTGTGCTGAATCATGACCTGTCTACATCCTAATATGCTTCCCTAAAGATGTGAAGTTCCAGTACCTGTCATACACACCTCCAATATTTTCTGAGCTTGGAGAGGGAAAGAAGAGCTCTGCAACAGTCCCCGTAAAGAAGGTAATTCCGTAATGGATCAGGAGGACATTCTACACAAACCTCACTCCAAAAGATGCAAGTCCCTTTCATGGCTCAAACGACCTGATCACCAATGCATCAGGCTTAATAATCAACACCCAGTCTTCTAGAAGATTCACCAGCCACACGACAAAATGCCAGTCTTTCTTTGTTCTATAAAGTGGTGAGAGATACATCTTCACCGATATTTTTGTTTGAGTTCATGGTCTTTCCTCTTTATTCCCAGGAAGTAAAATACCTTGTGATAATGTTGTGCATTTTGGCAAGACTACATGGTACTAAGGTTAGTAATGAGACATCTTATACACTAAACTCACAGAATCTTGGGAAGCCTGGAGATCCGTGGTGACCTGCTTAAGCTTCAGCCTCTCATCATTGGCTGCAGTAAGTTCTTTCAGAAGGTCTGCTTTCTGATCATGGACTGCGTCCACAACCATCTGGAGTTCATCAATCTGGGCCCTGAGCTCAACTGCACACAATTAATAGAGCAGAATACACTATTCAAAATAACTTTCGAACAGACTGACAAAATTCCAACTGACAAGACAATAATTAGAACACTTTTACAGCACTAAATTCAATTTCATTAACAGTCAGCTGTAAGAGAAAATATGTTCCAAGACAAACATAGAAAGTTAAGATATTCCCATAGCAGATAATTCATTGACCAATCAACTGCTCAACAACAGAGGTTGTTTGCGATCCATTTCCAACACTTTATGTCTGTTTCTCTAGTGGCTCACTCTGACAAAATGATTTTTATCCATCTCTTTCTGTTATCTCCCAACTTGTAAACATGCCTACCTCTTGTTTGACGTCTTCAAGGTGTCCCTTCGGCGTGGTTTTTATAAGTGTCATGTCATTTGATATGGCCAAAATATCTGATTTATCTTTTTTTTTTACCTTTCATTTATCAACTCTGTTTTCTTTCCAAACTTTTCTATACACACATATTGTAAGCTTTTGGTAAACTTTCATTTTAAGAACATGTGTACATAAATTTATGCTATAAAAATGTAACGTTTGGTGTTCTTTTTTTTTAAAAGCTAAGACTGGACTTTTATATTGGTTAATTTTTTTCTGAAAATTTCTAAAAATGCTCACCAAGTGTTGCCTTGTTGTCATCAGAATCAACCAGTTTTGCATGCAAGTCCTCGTTCTCTTTCTCTAACTCTGTTATTCTATGTTTCAGTGAAGCTGCTTCATCAGTAACTTGACTGTTCTGTTTAAACACAAATAATAGGCAATCAGAAACTGCCCAATCTGCTAGCTCTTAAGATGGAGTGGCTTGCAGTTATGGCATTATCCACATTAAAAATTGCCATGTTCATATCCAACTAAGAGACAATTGTTCACAAAAAACCTGATGTCACTCTCCTTGATCTCTGACCAATGGATAAGACTGTCTAGCACTGCAGGTCATCTATACTGTCTCAGTATCGCCTGCATTGATCAATTATCATGTAACAACAGTGGACCACTAAGTGAACTACGAGGGTAAGTTAATAAGTAAGTCACAAATGGCTGTAGGAAAATAAATAAATATGATAACAACTTAAAACCAGTTTATTTTTAAACATACATTGTCTCTATTTCTCAACATAATTTCCACCAACATTGATGCATTTATCCCATCGTTTTATCAGTCCTCCCAAACCGGCTGCATAGAACTGCGTGCTCTGTTTTCTAAACCACGTTTTCACTTCACATCTTCACATTCAACTTCGGCGTCACTCACAAAATGTCTCCCGCCAAGGTGGGTTTTCAGAGGACTTAGCCCCTAGCGATTTCCCGTAAAGCGGTGCATAACTGGGTAGAAAAAGTTATGAGGGCGAGTCAATAAGTAAATCACACAGTTCTGGGGACTGGCAGATAAATGAAAACAAAGCACGCATGCAGCTGGTTTGGGAGGAATGATAAAACGATGGGATAAGTACATCAATGTTGGTGGAAATTATGTTGAGAAATAAAGGGACAATGTATGTATAAAAATAAACTGGTTTCAAGTTGTTATCATATTTAGTTATTTATCTACAGCCATTTGTGACTTACTTATTAACGTACCCTCGTTAAAAGGTAGTTAAATTCATACAAGCGATAACATTGCAGTTATAGACAAATTTCAAGCAAATGAAAGAAGAAGAATGATCATGTGGAAATGGAATTCACAACCCAGAACACATCCTTCAAGACTACCCAACCTCCAGAGATCTGTGCTGCCAGACACAGCCAGAGAGAGGATACAGAATCCAAAACACATCCTTCAAGGCTACACAACTTGCAGAGACTGGTACAGCCAGACAGCAAAGAGCAGAGTTGGAGCTAAGTTATGTCAAGTAACGGACTCTTTTACATGGTCTGAGGTGTATTGGACATGTGCTAGCCCAACATTTGTATAGACCAAATCAGCACTCGATGTGTGATGTCAAAATTATGCTGGCTGGTATCCATGTAAGGCAGGGGGTCACCTGGCAGCCAGTGTCAATGTTTAAAATCTGCCTCGAGGGAGATTTGAACTCACTATCACCAGGATAGCAGGCAAGCATGCTAGCTACTTGTATTATGGCGCCTTATAAGTTATGAAGCTCAGTCTTCCTGGCGAGGGGTTAAAGACTCTCCATAATCCCGTATATCCATGTGAGGAACGCAGCTGCGTGCGAGAGAGAGAGAGAGAGAGAGAGAGATTGTTAGAAAGACAGACAGATGGATTGATTGATTGATTGATTGATTTAGGAACCGACATCACAGCATTCGGGACATTCCCATAAGCGCTCCGTCCCCATCCCCAGACAGATGGAAAGATGGATGGACAAATAAAATGGATGACAGACATAGATGGAAGGTTGGATGGGAGACAGATGGATGGATAAACAAACAGACCTTGTAACAAAATTTACTCATGCATTTTCCCTCTAAAATAAAAAAATTCTTAATACATCTTTCTCAAATAGTTGCAGATTCTATATGTAAACCAAAGTATTACTTCTCTTAGCTCTTGCAGCTCTTTTTCCAAAGACTTGATTTTACTGGTCATCTGTGCTTTCATCTTCAGTAGTTTGGTGTCTCCTTTACTGGCACTTTCTTCCACTACAACCATTGCTTTTGATGTAGACTCAAACTCTTTAACCTAAATGTGCATAGTAATGTATAAACTGTGCAATTCATTTACTTCCTGCACAAAAAAATATAGCTCACAAACAATTATGTTACCAAAAAACAAAAACAAAACAATTTGAAACAAATACATTCACGTAATCTCTCTGGCCAAGGGGTTAACGAGATGGTTTGTAATCCTGTATATCCACGTGGGGAAAATAGCAGCTGCAAGAATCGGGAGCGGTTCGCGCCATGCTGGTAACTTACGGGGGTATGTGAGCCGATGGTTCAGAAAGTAAATGCAAACTACTGAACATAAAAACTTGCCTAGTACATCAACAGCAGCTGGAAAATGCTGGTGTTGACTGCAACGTCCTCTAAGGGATATGCAACTTAAAAAAAAAAAAATTTTATAAAACACAAAGGCCCTGTATACATGTCACAGTAAAAAAATCCACAACATGGTGTTCAATCAATCAATCATGTGCCATGCCGGAAAGCGTGGGCAGTCATGACTCGCCATTTCACTCGATCACCAGTGTCGTGGATCAGCTCAGTGTTCCTGTCTCGTCCATGCCATGTGGCCAAGCCATCCAGGTATTTTCCTCTCGGTCTTCCTCTTGGTCTGTTCCCCTCGATCTTGCCAGTTGTCACTAAGTTCTCCAATCCATTTCTTCTCATAACATGTCCAAAAAATTGTGACTGTCTACGTCTAATTTCTCTAATCAGTTTACGATGTTCATTTGTCTCCTGTAGTACTTGGTCATTGGTTTTTCTGTCTGTCCATGGTGTTAGGCTCATATTTTTGTGACCAAAAGTAACTCGATGGTTGATGTGGTGATTGTCACAGCTGCCACCTTACTTCCCAGAAGAAGTCCTAACCCCTGTTGTGTAGGACCTCATATGTCTCTGTCTGCCTCTTCTCCCATTGATCTTTCCAGTCATCATGATATTTTCCAGTGCTTCTCTTCTCATTACACAACCAAAGAATATTGTTTGTCTCTTTCTTATAGTAGTATATAATGTGAAAGTGACGGAATTTCTTTAATGTTTTGGCGAAAATGTATTGAATTCACACTAATTAACTTGTTTTACAGAAATGCACGTCAATTCGGGTAATGATGCAAGGCATATTCATATCAGAATGGAGGTGGGTGCAATGCGTATTATTAGTAAAGTCAGAGAATTTACAGAGGCATGGGGTACATAATGTAGAATTGAAATAGAAATGGACTTGAAAGTAGATGCTTTGAAGTGTACAAAATTTCACATTCAATTCCATTCAACAATATTCACACATTCAGATATTAATGTTAAATGGTGAGATATTATAAAATAATAATGTTTCATGACAGCACCCATTATAGGTAGAATTATTGTCGCCACCTCTGAACACTTCCGTTCATTATGTGACGTGCTTCTCATGAGGAAATTCCCATGCACCATAGAGAATATTTATTATTGGACACTGATGTTTCCATGTGAAAATATAATACATTTCATAATATGCACTGGGACGCAGAGGTGTTTCCAAGGCACCAGGGCCGGGTTATATACTGGCCAAGACCTATTGATGCGTCCTCGTCGAGTGTCCCTTCGGGGTCCTGGCTAAAGTCAGTAGGATCGCTGATTCCTCCGAAGTCTGAGAGTGTCTGCCTGTACAGCAAGGAACCACCAGTCTGCACACCAATAAGCCAGATATGGGACAACAGATACTCACGCAAACCTCAGGTCCTGTATGACATCACACTGATGTTGGACAACAGGATGCCTTCATCCGACATACAGGACTTCACGTTGGAGCTCAAGCCAACGAACATAAGCAAGCATAATATGCACTTCATCTCTGACCCGTAAATTATATAATGCATGTAAACAAACATTGAGATCTGCTGTACAATCTCCAGAACAAGAATTTTTTTGTTGGGTGTACATAATGGTAAGGTTTGCTAAATCTCATCATTTTCCCTCAGTTGGTTACCGAGTTATGGATTTTTATACAGGGGAAAACATTGTGAACACACTATAGTTACTCTGCCAGTCAAGGTATTACCAACATCCGTCTCATAAACCACATCTCAGTGCCTCCAAGCTCCTACTTTGTAAACTACCCACAGTTCCATAGCAGTGGATGCCGGTCCACTTGAGCCAGAAGCATATGACACTGTATCTCTAAGCAACTGTGCCTCAAAGATGTCAGAGTGTGTGGATGCTGATCACTACTGAACTGTGCTGGATGCATAACGGTTCATATGTCCTATAATCAGTACCCTAATGCTTTCTAAGCTCAACTCCAAATAGCAGCAGTACAAACTCATCAATGGCTGAGTCATCCCTAGCAAATGATCATCAGCAGACTGTTACTGATCTCTTATCCAAGTGGGAGGCGACTGATATGGGTGTTCTGGAAGAAAAACAATTAGCTCTCCTTGCTATGGACAACTGCATGGCCAGGGTAATAGATCCCAAAAATGTTCATGAAGATGAGACGGGTCAGTGGGCGAGAATCATGCAAGTCAGGGCCATCCATCTTTAAACCAGTTTTGTGGACAAAGTATACAGAAATACTGGATCATTTAATTTTTCCAGGGCACTGAATCCACACGTTACCATGGCCTATAGGAGCAGTGCCTAATAGATTCACAATAACCTACCATGTTTGTTGCAAGAGACAAGTAAGGAGGGTTAGTGAAAGACTGGCTGCATCATCTTGTAGACAACTTTAACTACCAAGGGCTTGATATGTATTGATTGAGGGCTATGCTTCATTGAGAACTGAAAGTCAGAAGAAGAAGAGGAGGAAGAAGAGGAAAAAGAAGAAGAAGCAGAAGAAGAAGAAGAAAAAGCAGAAGAAGAAGAAGAAGAAGAAGAAGAAGAAGAAGAAGAAGAAGAAGAAGAAGAAGAAGAAGAAGAAGAAGAAGAAGAAGAAGAAGAAGAAGAAGAAGAAGAAGAAGAAAACCCTAAATTACAACAAACATAGCAAACACACCTGCAAAGACAGCTGACTGATTGTCCTCTGCGAGTCCTCAAGTTCATTTTTCAAACGGTCAATCTCTGATTGCTGATCTTTATTACTAGCCAATGAAGAGGCCACCTATAATTATTCAATTAAAAAGGAGTATTTTACTAAATGAACACCAAACTCCGACAACTGGAACATAGAACCATGATGCTCATGAAATCAATTCAAGCAACTGTACACACTGGCAGGGCTAATTCACTTGACAGTTCCTTTCACATAAGTAGGTCAAGGACCCTTCTACACACCTTAAGACGCAGCAGGCCTGCGGTGGAAGACCCACATTTATATAAACCAATCGGCACTCCTTGAGTGATGTGGTCAGTATCACGCCAGCCGCCTTTATTCCCCAAGACAATCTTGGTAACGATTTTAGACTTGAGTCGACCTGGCAGACCAAGTCAATTTTGACCAGCTGTGGATTGAACCCATAACCATCACAATTGTCTAGTCATTAAGCTACTGTGCCTCCCTTTCACTTTAAGACAAGTATTTTATGGTGAAAAAAGGGGTACTATGTGCACGCTACAAATATTGAGGATTCCTCAGCAGTCAATATTATCATCATGTATCATGCCAAGAGGCACGAGTAATCTGTTAATCCGTTTAGCCGATGTGTTCTCGATTAGTTTGATCCACAGGCCCACTGAATCTCTTTCATGCCACTCTGCCTAAACAATTGGAAATAATCACCAGTAAGTCACTTTTCTGGCAAAATTGTAAACATTAGAAAATCTTGCTACAATAAGCCAATTAAAAAATGTAAATCTTGTATATGCATTGTGGAAGGTAATGGGAAACTATTACATTAATTATGTAAGATAACATTTTCGAGTAGTCGGAAAGAATATGCCACAATGACAACTGATACCTGAGTGATCTGTTCAGGGTTAATGTGTCCGGCCACTGCCTGCTGATAGTGCTCCTGCAGACGACTGTACTGCTCCAACGCTTGGTTGTATGCAGCTTCATACTGGCTCAGTGTCGACTGCAGTGTTTGCAGATGGAGATCTTTCTCAGACAGCTGGGTGCGAAAATAAAGAACAGAAACTTTATAAATATTTAGTTCAGCTCAGTTAAAATTACCATCACTTTGTTCTGGGCATGTCCATGGGTGCTTCGATCTCCTCAGTAATAAATCCATTAGTGCAGTGACTGCCTGGTTGTTGTTGCTTGCTTGCTTGCTTTCGCTGGCTATGAACTCCAGCGTGAAGTCCTGGATGTCGGATGAAGACATCCTGTTGTCCGACATCAGTGTGATTTCATACCAGACTGAGGTTTGCGTGAGTATCTGTTGTTTCACGTCTGGCTTATTGATGTGCAGACTGGTGGTTCCTGGCTATGCAGGCAGATACTCTCCAACTTCGGAAGAATCAGCGATTCTACTACATTAGCCAGGACCCCAAAGGGACCTGTTGCCCAGGACGCATGACTAGGACGTGTTAATAGGTCTTGGCCAGTATAGAACCTGGCCCTGGTGCCTTGGAAACACCTCTGCGTCCCCCTGTTTGGTATTGATTTACAAGCCTCCTCATGCTCTTGATGTGCTTGATAATTCAAGTTAATCAAAAGACGAGGGAGTGACGGAAAGATACAGACGGAAAGATGTCATGAGTCCCAGGAGTATGAAAGAGAGGACACATGACAGGGACAGGACATAGGTACAGCATGGGTAGAGTAGACAGGACTATACATCCATTAATAGACAGGACATGGGGTTTATAGATAGGACAGTGTCCTTGAATGACAGGACGATATCCAGAATACTGAGACATCCTACTAAGTATGACTATTACGGACGAAACAAGGTCATGTACCACGTGACCACAGACCGAGGATAGAAACGGACAGACTGGACTAGACTGGTTGAGAGAGGATGTGTTTGGATATTTGTGAGAGAGAGTGTACTGAATACCTGACAAGAGTTTGCTAATGCTGAGAGAGTGTGGCATTGAATAGCCTGTGCGCTAGTATGTGAGATAACCTGCAATACGAGAGCGCATGAGTGCATTGCTGAATATTGAATTGTATTTTGCCATAAATTGTTATAAACATAACTTGTGATTAACGTAGAACATATTTCACGTTAATAAATATCTATACATGTACACTGAGTTGACAGATTATTCATGCATGTATCAATTTCTGCCATAACTAAGACTAACGAGTGACTGACTGAAACGCTGACACATGGGACAGGGGACACACTGAGAAAATATGAGTGCAGTATTAACTAGAAAGTCCTTTCACTGGAATACACAAGGTCAATGAAAACACACACTGAGAAAATATGAGTGCAGGATTAACTAGAAAGTCCTTTCACTGGAATACACAAGGTCAATAAAAACACACACTGAGAAAATATGAGTGCAGTATTAACTAGAAAGTCGTTTCACTGGAATACACAAGGTCAATGAAAAATGAAAACACACACTGAGAAAATATGAGTGCAGTATTAACTAGAAAGTCCTTTCACTGGAATACACAAGCTCAATGAAAACACACACTGAGAAAATATGAGTGCAGTATTAACTAGAAAGTCCTTTCACTGGAATACACAAGCTCAATGAAAACACACACTGAGAAAATATGAGTGCAGTATTAACTAGAAAGTCCTTTCACTGGAATACACAAGGTCAATGAAAACATACACTGAGAAAATATGAGTGCAGGATTAACTAGAAAGTCCTTTCACTGGAATACACAAGGTCAATGAAAACACACACTGAGAAAATATGAGTGCAGGTTTAACTAGAAAGTCCTTTCACTGGAATACACAAGCTCAATGAAAACACACACTGAGAAAATATGAGTGCAGGATTAACTAGAAAGTCTTTTCACTGGAATACACAAGGTCAATGAAAACATACACTGAGAAAATATGAGAGCAGGATTAACTAGAAAGTCCTTTCACTGGAATACACAAGCTCAATGAAAACATACACTGAGAAAATATGAGTGCAGGATTAACTAGAAAGTCCTTTCCCTGGAATACACAAGGTCAATGAAAACATACACTGAGAAAATATGAGTGCAGGATTAACTAGAAAGTCCTTTCACTGGAATACACAAGGTCAATGAAAACACACACTGAGAAAATATGAGTGCAGGTTTAACTAGAAAATCCTTTCACTGGAATACACAAGCTCAATGAAAACACACACTGAGAAAATATGAGTGCAGGATTAACTAGAAAGTCTTTTCACTGGAATACACAAGGTCAATGAAAACATACACTGAGAAAATATGAGAGCAGGATTAACTAGAAAGTCCTTTCACTGGAATACACAAGCTCAATGAAAACATACACTGAGAAAATATGAGTGCAGGATTAACTAGAAAGTCCTTTCACTGGAATACACAAGGTCAATGAAATAGATGGAGACCAAAAACACACACAGAGAAGAGAACTACATACAGAGATGAATTATATGAGGAGAACGTGGAAATGAGGAATAACAATTTAATGGCAATAAACAACTAAAATACTGATAAAAGCAAAACTCTTAGCACTTTGTTAACAATGTGTCTAAACTTACTTAAAAATCCATGACAAATTACTAATATTAGAAAAACACAAAACAACGTTCACTATAAATTTCAACACCAAGTTCATTTTTAAAATTTTCCAGGTTGACACAGAAATTTAGTTCCAAATACACTTAGCTTCTCACAAATGAAACAATAGAATGCAGTGTACAATCAAACTTGTCAATGATTTGATTAACATCGAAGCCTACTGCACTTACTGCTCTCTCAAATTTTGACAAAGATTAAAAAACACAAGAATTAAAAGGAAACTGCAAACATCAGTTCATAGGACTTTCCTACCTCGGTTTCATGCTTTTCTGCAGTGTCTTTCATTCTGTTTTCTAATCGAATTTTCTCCTCCTTCCACTGGGTTTCCATGTCAACAAAATTAGCCTGCAGCAACATCATCTGCTCAGACATGACCTGCAGCTTCTCCTTCAGCATCCTCATTGTTTCTCTACTCTCCGTGAGCTCGTGTTCTTTCTCTGCACTTTCCTTCTGAAGTATTGTGATGACTTTGATCTGCACAACAAAACAAATAATTGGTAATACACAACCAGCGCTGTAGCTTATATGGTAGTAAAACTATTTCACAAACTCCTTGACATACCGGATCGAGGGTTCAAAATCAGCCGTGGAAATTTGGAAGCAGAATACTTTGCTTTTATGTCAATAATATGAGGAGATATTGGCCGTTCAATAAGCAATGGCAAACGAACTAATAATTGCCTGGTAAATCACAAACAGCCAATAAATGCTGGGGTAGATTGCAACATCTGTTAAGGACATGCAACTAACTTTTAATAAACACACATCATGGAGATGAAAGGCAGACGGAGAATAAACACATACTGTGCACTGAATTTTGGCCCACATTGATAAACTTCTATACAAAGATATTTGTTAGTTTCAATGAGCTCTCACCAACAGTATTATCGATGCACACACAAAAACTGTGTGTAGTCATTCTTGGAATGGGAGCCTCAGTAGCTTGTATATTAACCTAGTGGGCATGAGTTTGAATCCTCATTGAGGCTGATTTTTACCAAACTGACTTGGGACTCCCAGGCCAACCCAGTCTAAAATAGGTACCAGGAATGTCCTGAAAAGAAGAGAGATTGGTGCAGTACTAACTACTTCACCCATTGAGTGCCGATGGGTCTCTACAAACATGGAGCTACCACCATATACCCAATACATCTCACAGCGTGTAAAAGAGTTCTTTACTACTTTATTGATTGGAGACGCTGGACATGGACGGTCAACATTTTCTGAACATGTTGTGAGAAGGGGTGAGAAGGGAGAGCTTGGTGACAGCTGGCAAGATCTAAGAGAAGAGCCTGACAAATGAACAACACAGACAAGAACAAAAATAAACTTTTTAAACAAAGTCTTTGTCAACATACAAACAACTAAAACAAGATCATTTAACAGAAACATCTTGTTCACAGAAAGCCGCCAGTGAACATTATTTCCTTGTTACGTTCGCACAGTTATACTAGGATATGTTTTTTAATCCAGTGAAGTGTTCTTATTTTCTGTTGCTTGTATCTTGACAAAGACTTTGGTCAAACATTTATTTTTTGTACTTGTGTGTGCTGTTCATTTGTTGAGACCTAGTCACATTTCACCATCCTTCACTTTTGTACACGCTGATGTGACAGGCAGGAATAGCCATCTTTATTCCAAATCCCACAAATCCTCGTAGCTAACACCAGCAAAATGAAACAGCCTTGCATAGTAGTATGTTTTTTTTTAATTTTTATATGAAGCAACGACAAAGTTCAAATGTGCATCTATTGGAGTGAAAGATACAAAAAAAAAATTAGGACAAAGTTCAAATGTGCATCTATTGGAGTGAAAGATACAAAATAAAAATTAATGTAATCAATTCCTGGCATGTGGATCTTGAAACCTGTTTTTCATCTTTTCTTACCTTGCCTTCCAGAACATCATTGATATCTCTGAGCTTGTTCTCCAGCATCTGTACAACATGGTCCTGACGATCGACATTTCCCTTATTCATGATGGACTCAATGTCACGTTCATGCTTGGAGATCAGTTCCCTCAGGTCATTTTCTCGGACTTCTAGCTCTCTGTCCTTGACTTCAATGGCTGCACGCAATCTAGACATAAATATGGTTTTGTTACTAAATCTTATTATTATCTTATTATATTATCTTAATATTAATAAATCCTAATATCTATAAAAATCTTAATATTATCTTATTATATTACTACACCTCTACCTATAACAGTTATTACTACACCTCTACCTATAACAGTTATTACTACACCTCTACCTATAACAGTTATTACTACACTTCTTCCTATAACAGTTATTACTACACTTCAGGTCTTAGTCAGATATGACTGAGCTACCGTATGACAGTAGACTGGACTACCTGCTTTCTGTCAGCGCCGAATGTTGGGCGGCGCTTACCAAACCCGACACCCCACATTGTGCCAACGGCTTCGGGCGGAAGAGCGCAATTGGGAGGGTACTAGCCTTATCCTGGTGCGAGGAAATGCAACCCAAAGACAAAATAAGTCATGGCAGGGCAGACCAGGCCCTAAGCCTTGGTTGGCAGCTGGTCTAGGATCGAAGCTCCGACAGGCGGACAGTTAGAGCATTGCTTTGCTGATCCGGCAGCTTCTGCAGTTTGTCTTGTTCCAGATGTATAGGTGTTAACTTTCCTCTGGAGTGAACTAGGCAGGCCGAGAGAGGGATCATGCTGCATGGGCAACACATGGTTTCTTTATTTTAGCCCAGGCTTTGTGCTATGGAGAGGCAATGTTTTCACATGCACCTACTGTGGGCAAACATTTGCAGCAAGAATTGGCCTTACCAGCCACACTCGCCACCGCCATGGATCGTAGTTATTGCCATATGACAGTTATTAAGCCTTTTTGAAGCACAATGTACCAAACTATCGTCTGTCAAGACGGAAAGGTGCCAATGTAAAAAAAAAAAAAAACTAAATCTTATTATCTGGTGTAATGTCACTGATCTTAAGTTTGGTGGCTATCATGATATTTAAACTGTTTGTATAATATAAGCCTTATTCTGCTTTGAGCCTGTGAAGGAAAAGAAAAGGAACCTCACAATGCTGTGGCTTATATACATATATATATATATATATATATATAATCAGCCCATTGCAAACAAACATTGGACAAATGGCACCAATACTAAAGAACAAACACGTATCAGTATATAGTAAAAAAAAAAAGCACTCTACAACACTAATCTTCCTGCCAACTCTATGCTACCAATTCCCAACCTGGACAATGGGAGAAAAAGAGAACAGAAAAATTACAACAGAAATGAGAAGAATATTCAACTTATCAAGAAGAGAGAAAAACAGAAATGATGAAATCAGAACTAAAGTGGGGGTTATAGCAGCACTAGATTCTGTTATAAAATAGCAAGTTAAATGGTTCGGCAACATAGCAAGGCTGCCAACTAACAGTATACCACAACAAGTACACATGACCACATGAACAGGCTGTCATGTAAATGATGGACAGAGGGAATAACAGACAATGGGTAGAGGGAATAACAGAGACGATGGACAGAGGGAATAACAAAGCCCATGGAAATCTCGATATATGAAGCCCATCTGTTTAAGCTTCACCTCAACACCGCAAGGTACAAGGGGAACAATATGTGGTGATGATTATGAGAATCCCATAGCACCTACAACACTACATCAGAACCCGCTACAAAAATACCCTTACCTTTTAAATATTATATGAATGTGCTTATTGTTTTCATTATGTCACCCATACCAATTGATGGTATGTGACAGCAGTTTTTTCCTGGCTAAGGAATAAAGGCCTTTTGCCAAAGGATTGAGAATATTAAAATGTCACAGTGGTTTTGAAAGAACAGTGATGGAAGCAGGGATCTGCGAGCGCAAAGATGGATCAAGACATTGCAGAAACTTGGACATGAAGATGTGTGAGCCGAACTGACAAAGGATTGAGAATATTAAAATGTCACAGTGGTTTTGAAAGAACAGTGATGGAAGCAGGGATCTGTGAGAGCAAAGATGGATCAAGACATTGCAGAAACTTGGACATGAAGATGTGTGAGCCGAACTGACAAAGGATTGAGAATATTAAAATGTCACAGTGGTTTTGAAAGAACAGTGATGGAAGCAGGGATCTGCGAGCGCAAAGATGGATCAAGACATTGCAGAAACTTGGACATGAAGATGTGTGAGACGAACTGACAAAGGATTGAGAAATTTGTTGGTGGGCTGAGATAAGAACCACATTCTAATGTTTTGCAAACGATCTACTACACAAGTAAGTAAGTTAGACAACAGATTATCCTGTCAGGGTAGTACAGATAGTATTGTCTATGACATCATCCTCAATAACTCTAACCCTGATATTAAAAATACTACGTCTTATTTATTTAGAACATCATTATAATACAGTGTTTCCCAACCTTTTTTGTGCTATTCCCCACCTGAGCCTTTCTAAAATTCTTATTCCCCCCCCCCCCCCCCAACATATGCATCAATTTTAATATTCAAAAATTGAAATGTTCACCAAAGAAACTAATTTTTTTTTTTTTTAGAAGAGCTCACAGTTCCCAGAGGGGCCAGAGCTGTGTGTCGGTTGTGTTGGGTGAAATTGGGGGGGGGGGGGGGGGGGGGAGGGGGGGGGGGGGGGGGGTGTTGTGGTTAACCCAGACAAGCTGGTTCCCCCGCCTCCCCCTTTTTTTGTGTCGACCCATAGTCTCACTGTGAGCTATTGCCCACAGTGGTCCACCAGGCCCACATCTAAGGTGAAGATGTGTGATGGGTTTTTATTTGATCATCCCGGCCCCCGACCAGACCAGGCGCACTGGGGAGAGAGCAGCAAACATATAATGGAGAACTGAAATTCAAGTACAAAATAATTTTAATGAAAGATTTTTCTATATTATTTTAATTATTAGTAATTATTTAAATTTAGTGAGATCCTTGCTGCAAAGAGATTTTATGTCAGGTTCCAATTTAGTTAACTTCAGTCTCAAGTCTCCCCGTTATGTTATATCCAGCCGATTTCTTCCATTTTCGAATTGCCTCCCTTAACAATCGAATTGCCCCCCTGTGGGCCGTGGGCCCCACGTTGGGAAACACTGTTATAATACATAATGACGTAGTCTCTCATCTGTGCCACTTTTTTTTTTCTTTTTTTTTCGCATATCCTTGTACAGGACATCGATGTCAACAGCAGCATCTTTCAGCTGTCTGTTGATTTCTTGGCAAGATTACGCTCAGTAGTTTGCCATTGCTTTCTGAGCGGCCCGGCTCAGTTATCTCGCAAGTCACCAGCGGGGGTCGAACCGCCTCCAGCTCTCGCCTGCTACAAGACTCTGCGTGATAAACGGGATTACGGAGAAAGTGTTGTAACCCCTCGGCCAGAGAGACCGGCATCTGTGCCACTACTAGCTCATATTATATTCTTTAAATTGCTTCTGTGATTTAGTCACTTTGATGTCATATGTGTCTTATATGAATACAAATAACGAATAACTTATGCTCGCTGATCACTAAGAAACTTCTCATAACAATACATTGATGTATTTACAATACATTTTTATATAAAAATCACCTTTTTGTTTCGTCATCCATATCTTTCAACATTTCTTCAAAATACTTCTGAGATTCAGTCAGCTTGATGTGAAACCTCTCAGTTTCAGACTTCAGCTCTTGCTCTCGGTGCCGCAACTGCTCGGTGACCTCATCCACTTTCTCATTGGTTGCTTCTACCCTTGAGGTCAGTTTACTGATCAAGAGTGCTTGGTCTTGAAGGCTTGTTCCTTTTCTTTAATGGAATTTTGTAAGACCTGCCAAGATGAAGTGATATCAATGGCAAACTGTGCTCAACGTTTACATGAATAGGAAACTGGGTAAAAAAGAAAAGATGTACTGTATTCAACAAACAATAAATGATTGCTTACATATACCGAGGCATTAGCAATTAGGCAGCTCAAACCAATTTTGTGTCAAAAGAAATATCCTACCAAAATATGGGGCTGGCATCATTATATTATCTCATACTACTTGAGGCATGAAAAAGGGCCCTTATAAAGAGGCAGTTAACATAAATATCTTAATATAAGTGTGTTTACAGATATTAAAATACAGATTGAACACTTCCGCTCAATCTTCTGCTGCCAAGACTAACAACAAATCTGAAACACTATCAAACTTCTGGGCCAACACATGCAGCCAGATTTGACACAAACAATAACTTATTCACACGCACTTCAAGTGACCAGTGACCTTGTATGTCATGTGGCGTCAATCAAGGTCATCAACAGCTAAAAGAAGTGTCCAGTCCAGTATTGCAAGTGGCTACAAATCATCATCATCATGTGCCTTGCCAGCTACCATGGCGATCATGCTTCTCCATAGACCTTAGTTTTTGGTGTTTATGGATCAATTCTGTTGATGATATTCCTCCATGCCATTGTCTCAGTTTGTCCAGCATCCTTTCTATTCACCTGCCCCTATTTCTTCTTCTGTTAATTATTCCAGTCGTCACAATGTTTTCCAACACCTCTCTTCTCATTACATGACCAAAGAACATAGTTCATCTCCTTCTTATACCTGTATGTAATATTCTAATTTCATTAGTTTCTTCTTCTTCTTCGTTCATCCGGATTTTTTTTTTCCGGATGTGACTGCGTTGTGCCTGTTTACAGCAGAGCTGCGTTCTTGCGCCGTTAGGCCGACACATCCGACTTCTGCGGGCATTTGTTGACCGGGTTAACCTTCCCGGGATTTCATTAGTTTAACCAATCCAAATGAAATCTTTCATTAGTTTAACCAATCCAAATAAAATTTAATTAAGAATTTAACCAATCAGTATCATGACTCCCCTTCTTTATTTGCTGCATTAATTAATTAATCCCACGAGAAGTTTCCCGCGCTCGGTTTGTGCAATCACATTTTGTAGGCCTGAGAGCAAGGAGGAATAGGTGGCCAATCTTTCCCTCACTTAGCAGGTGATGAGCCCAGGCGTTGAACCCTCGTCTGAGCATGCTCATGACATATCAGTGCAGTTCCCTATCAACTTCGCTGTATTACTACACATCATGAAATGAACCTACCAGCTGAATCTATATCTGTCGAGGTGTGTGTGTATGTTTGTGGCACAGGAGAAAAGTCATCACAGGTCAATAAAAATGCTCACCTCAACAACCTTGTTTCTGCCCCGTATCACTTGATCTTTCTCTCCAGCAAACTCTTGCAAGTCCATAACCCGCTTGTCTTGTTCTAGAATTTTTGCATTGAGTTCCATAATTTTGCGATCTTTATACACCATCTGAGCATACATTTCTTGGACCTGGCCCTGAAATGACCATTTAGAAACGTACTCATATATGTGTCTACAAGTTTTATAAAGTACATATGGCAACACCAGTATAACTATGCATCATATAGCATTTGTTCAGGCAATGCTGAACTGCATGTAAGTCGGCAGTTTTACATGGCTGTAATACAATTTCAAAACTCCGGATCAGAGGGACAGGCTGTAGCAAAACCAATGTTTCCCACAAACAACACGAGTAGCATATGTTGCTTGTATACAGTATAAAGTCATTGTAAAAATGATACAGTACATGTTCGGTAGACAGTATTTGACATTATTTTCTTCTTCTTCTTATAGTCCATGCCGTGCAGCATTTGTGATCATGTCTGTCCACAGTCCTTCTGTCTCTTATTCTTCCAATCATTTCTGATCCAGGCATTCCTTCTTGCTATGATGTCAAACTGTCCAGCATCTTCTCTTGTGGTTCTCCCCCCCACCCCAACCACCACCACCTCTTAACCTCCAACCTTCCTGTTGTGATGACACACTCCAGCTTTCCTCTCTCTTGACATGCCCACAGAATGTAGACTGTCTTCTTCTGATGTGAGTGACCAGTTCTCTTTGTGAGTCTACCTCTTTCAAGATATCTTCATTTCTCTTTCTATCAATCCTTGGTGTTCTCATCATTCTTCTATAAATATATGTTTTGACTTTCTGTTGCAATTATATCCATCTTTTCTTGTAACTCGATTTGTTTTCAGCGAACAAAACCATGTCATCAGCATAAGCAGATTGTTTGCATTATGCCCACCGACCAATATTCCTGGCATATCTTGTTTGGATCTCATTATTATTTAGCTGTACAAATTTAATAGATCATGTGATAGTACACACCCTGTATAAAAGTTCCTAACTGGTTGTCAATTCTTATGGCTGCTCTTTGTTACCAATACATATTATTTACTATTATCAGATCTTAACCACCAATGTTTAAAATGTCCAACATTCTGATTGTTTCATGTTTTACCTTGTCAAATGCCTTAGTGTAGTCAATAAAGCACAAATATAAATCTCTGTTGATTTCAATCATTCTTTCTGTTAATGCTCTCAAGATGTGTATACAGCATTGTTTATGCCTTTTCCTTCCACGAATCCAGTCTGTTCTTCAATTTCTGGTTTCTATTATTTTATTTTCTACTTAACCAGTATCATGTACAGTATTACCATTGTCAGATGCTAAACATTCACCAAAATTCAAACCCTTTAATTACCTTAGATGTAATACAGTAATGCATGTGTGCAATACCTTGATTACTTGGTCAACACACGCACACTACAGTACACCATATAAGTTTGCTATGTAGTACATTGTATGATATTTGTACAATAATAATACAGAATCCTATTTGACAGAATGTGTCAATGGACGTTACGCACAGCATGGATATAAACAGTTTGGATTAATTTAGCACTACAATAAACATTGCCAAATTACAGTATGTTTTCATGACATACAGACACAGTGGAGATAAAGTGTTGGAATAAAACAGACTTGTAATATGATCATAAACATTTCCTTGGGAAGATAACGTTTTGTTTCCCCTTACCTTCTACGCCCACAGGTGGCTTGTGAGTCTTCATTGTTGACAGCAATTTCCAGCAGTCAGGACAAGTGAGTGACCTACTCTGCTAATGGCAGAGTTAACCACTTATTGTACTGAACATCTAACCCCCCTGACCTGTATATGTCACATTCTTGTATGTTGCCCATTCTCTAGTAGTATGAATTTCACCATGGATCATACGTGGCAGGAGACTTCCAATCTTCATACGTCCCCCTTCCACAAATCTTTCTGCATCTTTAACTTAACACTCTCATAGAGGCAGGTTCCACCTGAGTTTTGATTTCTGGTGGGTTCCCCTCCCTATCTCTGCCGCGAAGCATGGCCACTTTTACTACCATCAATGACTGCTGTCGCCACTTGGCTGCATAGATGGGTCTTCGGACATTTCTCGATCCTTGTGATTGCAATAGTGTTGTCTGTCAAACAATTCATAGCGTTAATAGTTCAAATGGAGTTCTTAATAGGCAGGGAGGCTATTCAGTTCAGCACCTGACAGTAAAGGACATTTCAATCTTGGTTGAGATCGATTAGCTTTTTCTTGGGTGACAGTCTGATTAGGCTACAATTAAGGATGTAGCTGGGAATTTCCTTTCATCGAGCTGAAACCATGATGGTATTTCTCAAACTCTCCAGTACTTTAGAAGACCAGCAAAATGATGACTTAAATCAGAGCTCCGTGCAGCAAAGGATATGAGTTTTTCTCACCATGGTTGACACTGTTAGTATCCAATTCTGATGTTTCAAATATATTAGTGAAAACATGTGTATACTATTTCTACATAAATCATCAGCCACTGAAATCACCACCAGCAAAGCAATAAAGAGTTAATGTTTACTCATTTAAGCTAATGGACATGTACAACAAATAAGCATTAAGCCGTACAGAACTATGCAATATACAGAATCTACTGTGAAACATTAGGAAGCCATGATAGCAAGGTAACTAGCACACTTGCCTGCTGGCCCAGTGGTCATGAGCTCAAATTGTTTTGAATCTGGGATTTTTTAAATAATTGACCTGGGTTCCCAGGTCGACTCAGTCTAAAATAGATACCAGGAAACTTTGAAAAGCAGACAGCAGTGGTGCAGCATGGCACAGGAACTTATTTTAAATGTGTTTAAAACTGTGTTTATGGTTGAAGTTGAGGAAGTTAGTTTACTTGAGGAGGAGAGGAAGAACACTCACTGAGTGTCGATCGGTTAAAAAAATATGAGGCCAGCACCATATACAAAATATGTCTCTAGGCATAGAAAAAGGCCCTTGCTTATGAAACATTATACCTTGTCATCCCCCAGTCTTCCAGGCACTCCTTGCATTTTCTCCATAGCCTTTGTTTTCTCTTCTAACTGCTCTGTCAAGTCATTCACAAGAACATCTCGCTCTGCCAAGACTCGTTCCTTGGCCTCCAGCTGTCCTTCTCTCACGCGTATAATCTCTTCCTTTTCTGCAACCAGGCGGTCCTTTTCCTCAAGTTTGCGCTTGAAAAGTAACGTTTTGGCTCTGGCTGACTGCTGAGATATGGCTCCATCATCATGACTGGATCCATCATCAGCAGTCATCTCCTGTAATGGTGTAACATACCTAGTATTTATTATCAGATTATCTAAAGATCATGCTTAAACAGAGATTATAATATATGGGTTATCTAATGATCATTCTTAATTTAAGATTATAATACATGACTTGAGTGAGAGAGGAAGAGTGAAGGTGAGAGACAAGAGTGAGCAAGAGAAAGAGTGAGCAAGACTATAAGAAAATGAGGGTAAGACAGTGACAGTGGATGAGATAGAATGAGAGAGAGAGAGAGAAGGGGGGAGGGGAAGAGAGAGAGAGAGAGAGAGAGAGAGAGAGAGAGAGAGAGAGAGAGGAGAGAGAGAGAGAGAGAGAGAGAGAGAGAGAGAGGAGAGAGGAGAGAGAGAGAGAGAGAGAGAGAGAGAGAGAGAGAGAGAGAGAGAGAGAGAGAGAGAGAGAGAGAGAGAGAGAGAGAGACAGACAGAGAGAGAGAGAGAGTGTAAGACCCGCACCGAAACAGGTTCACCTAGTTTAAGAAATAACTAAATTAACTGGCACTATTAAACAGCATTAATAACCATGTGCTGGGTGATTTTATAAACAAATTATCCTCCTGACCTTTTGAGAGTCTTCCACTTCCTTCTTCCCATCCTGAGCTTGTGCATGCTTTTTGACAACTTTAGCTTTAGCTTGAAGTCGGGCTTTGGACAGCTTTGAATTTGTTTCCTGATGAAAAGATAAAAACTTGGTACATTTTTCATACATAAGAGAACTAAATACAACTATACAGAGAACCATCAAGTACTAACATCCTAAAATCTTCACTTCAAAGAGTTGGCTAAGGATGAACCCAAAAGAGAATTAATAATGACATCATAATATATGCATATTTGACAGGTTTATAATAAACAAACATTAGGTAACTTTATTTTCTTAAAAGTTTCTTTTTGTCACACCCCAGGTTCTTCTGTCCTTTTCCTTTATTGGGTTATACCAACTCACATAAGGCCACCTTATCCTGTGTTATCTCCTGCAGCACTCTCCATATTATTCATCTGTCTCTTCTCTTGTCCAAGTGTATTTAGGTCTCTCTCTACTTCATTCGCCAATGCCCCACCATCCCGTTAGCTATACAGAAAGCAACATCATGGGTTGGAACACTATTTTCATTCTTTTTAACTCACTTGGTGCTGCGTAAGATATTATGCTAAATATAATTGTGTGAGCATGGTGACACCAGACCATCAGCCAATAAATTAGTGGGGAAAAAAGTCATTATGCTGAAATGAGGCAGTCCTTTACGAAGCAGATGAAAACCAAAATTAGATTTGAGCAGTAAAGATCTTTTGGTTGTAATGAGGAGAAATGGACTTGAAAACTTGGTTTTTTTTTTTATTTGCTCGCTCACTTTCAACTTGAACATAGTCCACACTTGTGCTACTACTACTAGTAGTTGCTACTGTTAGGGCGTGCACTGGACTGATTTGTGCATGTGGATTAACTTTCCCAGTTCCCCCACCATCAGGCGACCTCACTCTATGTAACTTACGCCCCCAAGTCAAGGGCAAGAAGTCAAACATTTAAGTCCAACTAACCTATGTACAGAACAAACTCACTAAATCGAGAATTTACTGACAACAGGCAAACTTGGTGGTAACAGAACAAGAGGAAGACAAAGAGATTACCTAGATGGCTTGGACAAACAAAACTACACATACCTGAAGCTCTTTCTCTTTCTTCTGCAAAGCATCATCTCGATCTCTGACCAACGCTTTCAGCTGCTCAATCAGAAGTTGCTGCTGCTCCAGCTCCATTTGGGCATCACTTGTTGACATGGCAACCTACTCCAGTTACAGTTCTCAGCCTTCTCCACGTCTTCTGGCAAAGAAAAACAAAACAGTTATGGTAAATTGTTCATTCCTGTAATGGGTGAAAGTACATTTCACTAAACATACACCCCACCCACATATAACGGCAGCAGAGCTGAGGCTAGTGTGCATGCTTGCCAGTCTGGGGGTCATGTGTTCAAATCTCCTTTGAGGTAGTGGTCGTTTTTTTTAAATTGACCTGTGCTTCCAGGTCGACTCGGCTTAAAATAGATGCCAGGAAATGTTCTGGGGAAGTAAAGGTGAGTGATGTAAGACTGACCACACCACACCGCTCACTGAGTGCCAAATGGTTTATAAAATATGGGACCAGCACCATATATCTAAAGGCATGCAAGAGGAGGGTTCTTTACTTTTACTTTCTCTACAAACACACATACACAACTCTCTCTCTCTCTCTCTCTCTTCATCTGCCAGCCCCCCCCCCCCCCTCTCTCTCTCTCACTTTTGCGCGCGCACGCATGCATGCACACATGCACGGGCAGAGAGAGAGAGAGAGAGAGAGAGAGAGAGCGAGAGAGAGAGAGAGAGAGAGAGAGAGAGAGAGAGAGAGAGAGAGAGATATTCACTATACATGCTTAAATAAACATTTTTAAACAACACTTTATATTATTATTATTGGCATTATTATATATTTCAGAGCTACTATTAGTTTAAAAAAAAAAAAAAAAGACTACACAGCATATAACAAATGTAGCATAGATACCATTCACATGAATGTAAATATTTCACTGATGATGAATATTGGACAGACAGGCTGAAGGGGCAAAAAGATATACTGGGTTATTATAAAAACAGAATGGGACAGAATAAAAGAACAAGCTTTTTTTTTTATCTCCAAAAGGTTAAGCACTGGGTTCACAAGTTCGTCTAACATTCTGCAGAAGAAAGTCTGCTGTCTGTACTTGCTAATAGAAATCAGTGCCCCGGGAAGGTTAACCCGGTCAACAAATGCCCGCAGAAGATGGATGTGTTGGCCTAAAAGCGCAGTATCGCATCTCCACTGTAAACAGGCACAACGCAATCACATCCGGAAAAGACTCAGGATGAACGTAGAAGAAGAAGAAGAAGAAGAAGAAGAAGAAGAAGAAGAAGAAGAAGAAGAAGAAGAAGAAGAAGAAGAAGAAGAAGAAGAAGAAGAAGAAGAAGAAGAAGAAGAAGAAATCAGTGGAGTCCATTTCATGAGGCTGAATTAATCCCAGAGCTGTACTAGTTGAGGGAAACCCTCCATTACTGGGAACTGAAGCCAGGACCACTATGTTGGTAATTAAGTGTTAATTAGTTAGGGAGTGAAATAACCTCTACATTACACTAGCAATAAATCAATAGGAATAATATTTTAAATGACAGCAGTATGAACTCTGTTAGTCACAGCAATGAGGGAAATAAAGATAACAAAATCACACTGTATTACTTTAGAGGGAGTCAAATATACACACTGTGTAAACACAAAATATGTTGCCAGATTTCTTTAGTATGCTATGACTAAACATAAACAGTAAAATATCACATGGAATATTGTATGGTACACATGGTGCATCACTTAAGACAGAAAGGTTAGATGACCAACAAATGATCCTAACAAAACAAGGTACCCTATAAATATACAAGGTTACAAGAACACAGGAAGGGTTACATTTTATACAAGACAAGACAAAGTTAGTTAATTGCATATCCTTTACAGGACGTTGCAGTCACAACCAGCATTTTTGGGACTTTGTGATTTCTTGGCAAGTTTATGTTCAGTAGTTTACCATTGCTTTCTGAATGACCAGCACTCATGCTTTTGTATGGGAAACCAACACAAGGCGGTATACTTCCAAATCACCCACAGCTGTGTTTCGAACATGGTATGCAAGATTACAAATTGCATTTGTAACCGCTTCGCCACAGAGACAAAGTAAATATATGAGTGGGCTTCAAATGAAAACCTTAAAAATGTGATAGAAATTACAATAACCATGCCTGTCAGTCAAGTAAGTGTATCAGTGGAGTAAGAAGTTTCAAAACAGCATGACTTCTGTGACAGACTGTTCACAACCGGATCAGGCCCATTGAGTAGTGACCCCAGAGTAAATTTTTCTACAAGAATCCAAGCTCTTTATTGGCGCTGGAGGACTTGCATTAAATGCAGTGATTACTACATTGAAAAATAATACATTTGTTCTCTACTGTTTCCGAATATATTCCCTCCCTCCCTCCCCCACCCACACTTAAGGTTTTCATTTGAAGCCCTCTCATATTATCTATGGTTGAAGGTGCATGGTAGTCGCCAGTAAGAACAGGTAGAAGTTAGAGGAAGCCACAGCTTAAGAGGTTATGTTGTCTACCTCAGGCTTATAAGATGCTGGGTTCCATTTACCTTTTCCAGACACTCAGTTACTCTGGCAGTACCAAGCTCTTCCAGATTTCGGACCATCTATACAGGCCAACACAACACACAAATCACAACTTGCTGCTGTACCTGTCAGTCAGTGGTCCTGTGGGTGTGCCATGTCAGTTGATATGTCTTACTAATCTAGTCACAAGTGGTGTCCTTTGGTGTCGACCTGGCCATAGCAATTTTAAGCACACTATTGTTTTTTTGTTTTGTTTCTGTGAATGACACATAATTCATATCATTACCTTCAAATATCTACAAGAGCATGCACGCTCTCTCTCCCCATCTCTACGAGAGAGAGAGAGTGAGTGTGTGTGTGGATGTGTGTGTGTGTGGATGTGTGGGTGTGTGTGTGGATGTGTGGGTGTGTGTGTGTGTGGATGTGTGTAGTGGGGGAGGGGTGTGGTGGGGGAGGAGGGGGGGCTGTGTCTGTGTGTGCAAAGTATAAAACAATATACTCCATAAACAATCTAGTTCACCAAATACACAGGTGATGTCAATATCATGCTGGCCGCCTTTACTTTCCAAAACATTTCCTGACACCCATTTCAGGTTAGGTTAACTTGGGAATTTTGGTCAATTTTTAAAAATCCACCTCAATGGGAATCTGCACACATCATCACCAAGCTGGCAGGCAAGAGTGCCAGCCACTGTACTACATAGCTCCCATACAAAAGAAGTAAACAACAAAATGTTGCATAACCTTTGCAGCACATTGTGATCAACTCCAATCCCAGTTTGCTTTTGTAGACAATTTTATGTTCTGTAGTTTGCCATTGCTTTCTAAGTGACAAATCAACGAAGTCCAACTGTGCACAGGAAGTATAAGCACATTAAACTCTTTGATGAATCGGCCGCTGAACTTTACCCCAACTGCAGAGAGCCGTCACCAAAACATCAGTCTTGTATTAATATAGGTCACCACCCAAACGAGCGGCAGCAGCCAGTCTATCAGCTTGTTTATTTCCTGGCACATCCATATGCTCTGGACAGAACATCCATAAGCTATTGACCATCTTATTGAGTGGAATATACCAGCTTCTATTTTATATAGCTTGCCTTGAGAGGCTGTCCCAAACACAACATGTCATGCTAAACTACCCTCTAGCCATCGGAATGCCACTGTTACAGCCTCCACATCCATTTTCATGCTGGAAGTCATGATAATACACACCAAATCCTCCTTTTGTTGACAGCGTTCCTTAATCTTTGCAATAAAGTCCCACCCACTCTGTACTCTGTTTACCTCTCACCATAGCCCCCTGCATGTGTATTATAACATCACATAAGCATGAGTTGTCACTTATCAGATGTTGCAGGGACAGTTCTGTCTCATCCAATGTCCAATCCTGACACCCTTCAGTCCAATATAAATATCACTCTATGTAAGGCTGCCTTGCTAGGTGGCACCATCGCTCATTTGTGTTCCCACACTATCTTACCAATTTCACAGACATGTGTAATTGTATCTTCAGCCTGTGCCATCCAAGAACTGCCCCTCTTCAACCTGTGTCCCATAGGTATATAAGAACAATGTCAGTTGTTACAGAAGGAGCCAAATGGACAAGCTCAGTTAATGTGTGATGAGTGGTTGGTTAGAGAAGAAACCAAGTGCTCACAGACACTATTAAACATACTGTGAGTTGCTTGGTGTAGGAGACAAGTGCTCACCATCACTGTTAAAAATACTGTGAGCTGTTTGGTACAGGAATCAAGTGGTCACAGTCATGACTATTAAACACAATGTGAGCTGCTAAGTACACAAGAGGCAAGTGCTCATAGACACTTTAAAAAAGTCGCTTAAAAGTCGACAGGGTTGACTTCATTGCATTGGGTTTTTATCCCATATGGCTCAGTCTCTTTCCGCAGAGCGGAAAGCACCACAAAACACAAACTCTGTAGCTCTATACTGAACGTATGGTGAGTTGCTTGGGATAAAAGAGTGAAGTGCTCATAGTCACTGTTACCATGCAATTAATTGCTTAGCATAAGAGACAAGAGCTCATAGCCACTATTGAGCATAAGGTGAGTTGGTATAAAAGGAGCCCAATGCTAATTGTCACTGTTGGACAAGAGATGAGATGCATGGTATAGTAGCAGCCAAGTGCTCACAGCCACTATACAACATATGATGTACTGCTTGGCTACAGAAGGAGTAAAACGCTAGCACAACAACTCAACTGCACTTGCATACTACTCCATGGCAACAGATAGCACATTCATTATGGACACATGATCTTTTTTTCAAAAATTCATTTGAATCTGAATCTAACAAAATGCAGACTGAGAACCAGAATTAATTACAATAATAACCCTTGAGCACAAACTACTAACTCATGTCATCTGAGCATTTGTGACTGCTATTCTTACCATAGAGACAAGACATGCCCACTTTAATCTGAGCTTTAGTGACTGCCATTCTTACCATAGAGATAGATATGCACAGTTTAATCTGAACTTTAGTGACTGCCATTCTTATCATAGAGACAGACATGGACACTTTAATCTGAGCTTTAGTGACTGCCATTTTTACCACAGAGACAGACATGCACACTTTAATCTGAGCTTTAGTAACTGCCATTCTAACCATAGAGACAGACATGCCCACTTTAATCTGAGCTTTAGTGACTGCCATTCTTACCACAGAGACAGACATGCCCACTTTAATCTGAGCTTTAGTGACTGCCATTCTTACCACAGAGACAGACATGCCCACTTTAATCTGAGCTTTAGTGACTGCCATTCTTACCATAAAGACAGACATGCCCACTTTAATCTGAGCTTTAGTGATTGCCATTCTTACCACAGAGACAGACATGCACACTTTAATCTGAGCTTTAGTGACTGTCATTCTTACCATAGAGACTATGCACACTTTAATCTGAGCTTTAGTGACTGCCAATTCTTACCACAGAGACAGACTGCCCACTTTAATCTGAGCTTTAGTGACTGTCATTCTTACCACAGAGACAGACATGCCCACTTTAATCTGAGCTTTAGTGACTGCCATTCTACCATAAAGACAGACAATGCCCACTTTAATCTGAGCTTTAGTTGGACTGTCATTCTTACCACAGAGACAGACATGCCCACTTTAATCTGAGCTTTAGTGACTTGCCATTCTTACCATAAAGACAGAACATGCACACTTTAATCTGAGCTTTAGTGACTGAGCATTCTTACCAACAGAGACAGACATGCCCACTTTAATCTGAGCTTTAGTGACTGCCATTCTACCACAGAGACAAGACATGCCCACTTTAATCTGAGCTTTAGTGACTGCCATTCTTACCACAGAGACAGACATGCCCACTTTAATCTGAGCTTTAGTGACTGCCATTCTTACCACAGAGACAGACATGCCCACTTTAATCTGAGCTTTAGTGACTGCCATTCTTACCACAGAGACAGACATGCCCACTTTAATCTGAGCTTTAGTGACTGCCATTCTTACCATAAAGACAGACATGCACACTTTAATCTGAGCTTTAGTGACTGCCATTCTTACTACAGAGACAGACATGCCCACTTTAATCTGAGCTTTAGTGACTGCCATTCTTACCACAGAGACAGACATGCCCACTTTAATCTGAGCTTTAGTGACTGCCATTCTTACCACAGAGACAGACATGCCCACTTTAATCTGAGCTTTAGTGAACTGCCATTCTTACCACAGAGACAGACATGCCCACTTAATCTGAGCTTTAGTGACTGCCATTCTTACACAGAGACAGACATGCCCACTTTAATCTGAGCTTTAGTGACTGCCATTCTTACCATAGAGACATATGGCACACTTAATCTGAGCTTTAGTGACTGCCATTCTTAACCACAGAGACAGACATGCCCACTTTAATCTGAGCTTTAGTGACTGCCATTCTTACCTACCATAGAGACATATGCACACTTTAATCTGAGCTTTAGTGACTGCCATTCTTACCACAGAGGACAGACATGCCCACTTTAATCTGAGCTTTAGTGACTGCCAATTCTTACCATAGAGACATATGCACACTTTAATCTGAGCTTTAGTGACTGCCATTCTTACCACAGAGACATAAGCACACTTTAATCTGAGCTTTAGTGACTGCCATTCTTACCATAGAGACATATGCACACTTTAATCTGAGCTTTAGTGACTGCCATTCTTACCACAGAGACAGACATGCCCACTTTAATCTGAGCTTTAGTGACTGCCATTCTTACCATAGAGACATATGCACACTTTAATCTGAGCTTTAGTGACTGCCATTCTTACCACAGAGACAGACATGCCCACTTTAATCTGAGCTTTAGTGACTGCCATTCTTACCATAGAGAACATATGCACACTTTAATCTGAGCTTTAGTGACTGCCATTCTTACCACAGAGACAGACATGCCCACTTTAATCTGAGCTTTAGTGACTGCCATTCTTACCATAGAGACATACATGCACACTTTAATCTGAGCTTTAGTAACTGCCATTCTAACCATAGAGACAGACATGCCCACTTTAATCTGAGCTTTAGTGACTGCCATTCTTACCATAGAGACATATGCACACTTTAATCTGAGCTTTAGTGACTGCCATTCTTACCACAGAGACAGACATGCCCACTTTAATCTGAGCTTTAGTGACTGCCATTCTTACCATAGAGACATATGCACACTTTAATCTGAGCTTTAGTGACTGCCATTCTTACCATAGAGACAGACATGCCCACTTTAATCTGAGCTAACATTTTATTCATAGATCCCAATCTACTCTAGTTAACTGAGACAATGAAGATACTTAAGATACTTGCTCAGCCCACCTCAACACACACACCACCACCATCATCCCCCCCCCCCCCCCCATCTTTATTCTTTCTCAGGAGTCAGCATATTTCTTTTTTTTTTTTTTTTTTGCAAATACGGGCTAAGTAAATGATTGAAAATATAGGTGCTAGGGAGACATTTTCAGGCATTATGGCACGAAGATTTTCTACCTCTGCTTTATATCCTGTAACTATAATAATACTGTACTTGTCGTTTTATGGTGACTGCACTGTAGGTGTACATTCAAGAGCACTGGAACTACTATGTCTTAAAGTACTATTAGTATTAGTAATTACTATTATAATTATGTGTGTACTTAGTGACTGACTTGCGCTAGTAGTATTAATTACAGCAGTGATTATTTTATTCAGTTGTAGGTTCTGAATGAGAATGTCCACACTCCACAGCCACAAATAAAGTTGACTGACAGACGGCACTGAGGAACAGTTTCGTTACTGGTACTGGTAAGTAAATTAAATCTACCAAATGTAATAAAAATGTGGGTATGAATGAACTATGAATGTATGATTGTCAATTGAAATTGTAATCATAACTGTCTAGACTAGATCATCAAAAACTGTGGCCGGCATTTCTACATCTGTGCTTGACAGATGCGATTTAGAAAACGACATTACAATTTCTAACTGTGCCAATAACTCAACACAGAAGACAGGTACTCCTGCGGCCGGCGGCAGGGGCAGGTGTGGAAAGAACGTAGGAGGTGCAGGTAAATAAACTCACAATCTGGGTGAACGAACTGTGGTGAATCTGATCTGCAGTCGAACCATGGCATGTTCAAACTAAATCAGTTTACAGTAAATCATACAACTCTTAACTCATATAATCGCTCACTAATCGTGCTTTCTTTTCAACGTTTACAGAATGTCCTGGGACAACGCACGACTTACATTGCTTTGATAAAGTGTCTATTTACACCTGCATCCCTGACATTTTTCCTCCATCTTGCGACACTTGGCAATCACGTGACCGGAATATACGGTCAAAGCGTTATTTGACTTTTGGAGACATATCTCAGTTGCTTCCCTTCGTAAGGGAACGGTGGCTTTCATTGCGGCCCTATCCAAGGACATGGTAATTTATAAAAGTTGACTGTCTGCTAGCAGTAACACTGAATTAAAAGTCCATCCTAGAAATAATGAAGGATGAAGTCAAAACTCAAAGAAAGAAAGTAAAGAACACTCCAGAGTATATATTAATAGTTAGAGAAATACGTCACATGTGCAGAGTTGCCAAAGAGGAGTTGTTGAAGAAACAATGCAAAGAAATTGAGGATCTGGGAATAAAACACAACTCGAAAGTATTACATGAATATATAAAAATATTTACATAGAAAAAAATTAATATAACAGGAAACGGTTGTATCAGGGGGGAAATTGAGACATTATAATTAATAACAATTAATTAGTTTGTTAGTCGAGTTTCCAACTTCACGCCAACGGGTCGTCCCCATTATGCTCCATTCCCGTGCCAGCGAATATCACACAAAATGCTCCCCACTGTCCAATGTGAAAAGTGGAATAGACGGGAGTCTCTGAAATCCAACAAGCCCGCACAGGCATAATAAAAAGATGGACAGAGTATACATAAGATTTATTCTGGGACATTCATTGGCACCTTTCCGTCTTGACAGACTATAGTTTGGTACATTGTGCTTCAAAAAGGCTTAATAACTAAGAACCATGGCGGTGGCGAGTGTGGCTGGTAAGGCCAATTTTTGCTGCAAATGTTTGCCCACAGTAGATGCATGTGAAAACATGGTCATTTCCACCATTGTGCACCATCTAACGTCTCTCACGCTCTGTGTGTGCTTTATCTGCAATCATTTTCTCTTTTGTCTTTATTCCATTTCTGATAGTTTGCCCTCCATGCAACACGTTCAGCGGCGACTTGCTCCCAATGTGCATTATCTAATGCCTGTATCAATCATGTCCCGCTTACACACATCTTTGTATCGTAGTAGAGGCCGACCCTGAGATCTCCTACCCGTCTGTAATTCACCAAAAAATATGTCCTTTGGTATTCTACCATCATCCATCCTCCTAACATGTCCTGTCCATCTAAGTCTACGAAGACTGAGCATGGAATACACCGTCACACAACCTGATCTTTCCAATACTTCAGTATTTGTGATTGTGTCTTGCCACTTAATACCAAGTATTCTTCGCAGACACCGCATATGAAAGCTGTTTAAACGTTTCTCTTGGCGTGAGTAAGTTGTCCAGGTTTCACTGCCATAAAGAAGAGTACTAAGGACACAGGCTTGGTAGACGAGGACTTTTGTTTTGGCAGTAAGCTTCCTGTTCTCCCAGACTCTTTTTGCTAACATGTTCATTGTTGTTGCTGCCTTGCCAATCCTGATGTTGATTTCCTGATCGAGGGATAATTTGCTATTTACCTCTGATCCTAGATATGTAAAATGGTCTACTATCTCCAGTTCGGCGTCGTCAATAAAGATTGATGGTACACCATGTGCACCTTGTGACATAATCTGTGTCTTCTTTTTGTTAATTGTTAAACCAAATTCAGAACAAGCATTGGAGAATGCAGATAGTAGATGTTGTAATTCTTCCTCAGAGTGGGTCGTAATCGCAGCATCATCCGCAAAAAGCAACTCTCTGATTAGTACCCTCCTAATTTTGGTCTTGGCCTTCAATCTCTGAGCATTATAGAGGCCACCATCTGAGCGTGAGTGAATGTATATACCGTCATCCTGATCACGAAAGGCATATTTCAGTAGAAGTGAAAAGTATATTCCAAAGAGGGTGGGGGATAGTACACAACCTTGCTTAACTCCACTCTTGATTTCAAACTCTTCTGAAGTTGAGCCATCAAACTTGATTATACCCTTCATGCCTGTGTGGAACGATTCCACAATGGACAGAAGAGTTGGTGGGCAGCCAATCTTCTTTAGTGCTTTGAACAGACCCTCACGACTGACCAAATCGAATGCCTTTGTGAGGTCGATGAAGGCAATAAACAGTGGCTGATTTTGTTCCCGGCATTTTTCTTGCATCTGTCGCAATGAGAATATCATATCAATGGTAGACCGGTTCTGACGGAAGCCGCACTGTGATTCGGGGTAGACTTGATCTCCCAGGACTTGAAGTCTGCGCAGGACAATTCTGGCAAATACTTTCCCAACAATACACAGAAGTGAGATACCCCTATAGTTGTTACAGTCGCTCCGATCGCCCTTGTTCTTGTACAGCGTTATGATGTTTGAATCTTTGAAATCCTGTGGGACTTGTCCTTCTCGCCAGCATAGCTCTATTAGCTGGTGGATCTGTAGAGCGAGTGTGTCTTGCCCACTCCTGATCACCTCTATTGGAATCCCATCCTTACCTGGAGCCTTGCCAGATGCAAGCTCATTTATAGCACACTTAACTTCTGTTATAGGTGGGAAGTGTGTCCAGGTGGTCAAGAGTTGGCAGGGCCTCTATGGCGTTGAGGGCATCATCCGCTAGCTTGGTCTCACTTGAGTAAAGCTCTAAATAGTGCTCGACCCATCTATCCATCTGCTGTTTCTTATCAGTGATGATTTCTCCAGTCAAGGTTTTCAGTGGTGCACTTCTTTTGATCATTGGACCACAGGCTTTCTTTATCCCTTCATACATGCTTCTGATGTTTCCCTTATCACTTGCGATTTGAATGGACTCACATAACTTGATCCAATAAGTCATTTGCACACTGCCTGGCAGCCTTTTGCACATCCTTCCTAGCTTGCCTTAGCTCACTCAGAGTGTTACGCGTTGGTCTTTCCTTGTTTCTTAAGAGAGCTTATCTTCTTCTTATCAATCAAGGGCTGCAGAGTCTCGGCTGTTTGCCGCAAACCAGTCCTGCCTCTTATGATCCACAGTGCCGTAAACCCCTACCGCTGTTTTATAAATAGTTTCCTTAAGTTTACTCCATTTATCATTTACTATACAATTTTCTGATGTATCATTGAAAGCGTCTTCAAGTTGCTGTTGAAATTCAAAGCACTTTCCAGGATCGTGAGTGTTAATAATATTAATCCTGGGGCTAGACTTGTGTTTAGCTGTGTAGATTCTCTTTGGTCTCAGTCTAACCCTTGCAACAACCAAAGAATGATCTGTATCACAGTCAGCACTGTGGTAACTTCGAGTTAATGATGTATGGTTCAGATGTTGTCTCCGTGTGATAATGAAGTCCAGCTGATGCCAATGGCCGGATCTTGGATGTTTCCATGTGACCTTATGCAGCTCTTTTGTTTTAAAAAAGGAGTTTGTAATACATAGGTCATTTCTAGTGCAATGCTCCAGCAGCCTTTGCCCATTATCATTCATGCGACCGATGTTGTATTTTCCAAGGCACACTGGCCATGAACTCGAGTCCTTGCCCACACGAGCATTGAAATCACCGAGCATATAAATGTAGTCGGATTTTGGAACTGCCTTGATCACAGAGTCTAGCTGCTCATAGAACGTATCCTTCACATCATCAGAGGAAGCGAGTGTCGGTGCATATGCAGTGAGAATCGTGGCAAATCCACAAGAGGTTGCCAAGCGCAGTGATAATAATATTTCATTACCTCCAGCTGGGATATCAATCATTCCCAGTAGCGAATTCTTCACTGCAAAGCCCACACCATGTTGCCTTTTTTCTGCCTGCCCTCTTCCCTTCCAAAAAAAGGTGTAATTGTTTTCCCTGAGTGACCCTTCCTCAGCGAGGCGAGTCTCCTGCAGGCCAGCAATATCAATGTTAAGACGATTGAGTTCAGCATCAATCACAGCCGTTTTTCTCACATCGTCAATATTTGTCAAGTCAGTGGAAAATCCTGGACACATGGTTCTCACGTTCCAGGTTGCAAGCCGTAGCTTGAGGTTTCTATTATTCTTTTTATTAGTACCTGGTGCATTGGTTTTACAGCCTGCGATTCAGATTTTGTCCTAGCCCCAAGCACCCATTGAAGCAGGCAGGCTGTGGCGGATCAGCACCCAATTGGCCGGGGGCTGCCCAGCTTGAGGCGGGCGGTAGCTGATCAGTGACACCTGTAGGTGTCTCCCACCGTCAGAGGCAACGCGTGGCGCCCCATGTCTACGCCAACTGACAAGGACTTATAACCCGTAACAGTTGCCTCTCGCTTTGATTCCGAGACCGGTTAAGACCAGGGATGGAGGTATTGCCTCTCCATAGCACAAAGCCTGGGCTAAAATAAAGAAACCATGTGTTGCCCATGCAGCATGATCCCTCTCTCGGCCTGCCTAGTTCACTCCAGAGGAAAGTTAACACCTATACATCTGGAACAAGACAAGCTGCAGAAGCTGCCGGATCAGCAAAGCAATGCTCTAACTGTCAGCCTGTCGGAGCTTCGATCCTAGACCAGCTGCCAACCAAGGCTTAGGACCTGGTCTGCCCTGCCATGACTTATTTTGTCTTTGGGTTGCATTTCCTCGCACCAAGATAAGGCTTGTACCCTCCCAATTGCGCTCTTCCGCCCAAAGCCGTTGGCACAATGTTGGGTGTCGGGTTTGATAAGCGCCGCCCAACATTCGGCGCTGACAGAAAGCAGGTAGTACCGTCTACTGTCATACGGTAGCTCAGTCATATCTGACTAAGACCTGAATAAGGTCTAAGGTCTGTCCCTATTCTGGGACAACAGGATCAATAAAGCAACATTGTATAATACTCAAGATGGACCAAAAATATTAAAGGCTTTAAAAAAAAAAAGGCTGAAATAGAAAAAAAGCTTTTAAAAAGATGAAAGAAGGAAAGGCTGCAGGTCCTGACAAAGATAACAACAGAGATGATAAAATCCTTGTCCAGCTTTGGCATTCCCAGAATTAAGTAATGATATATATAATACTGGGTACATCCCCAAGGTCTTGAAAACATCCATTTTCATCACACTACCGAAGAAGCCAAGAGCTGTTGATTGTGAGGATTACAGAACTATTAGCTTAATGAGCTGCACAACTAAGATACTACTCAAGGTCATACAAGAAAGAATTCAACATAAAATAGATGTGGAAGTAGCTGAAGAACAATTTGGGTTCCGTAAAAACAGCGGCACCAGAGAAGCAATTATCTGTTTGAGGATGTTGAGTGAAAAATATATAGAAGTTCAAAAAAGTATATATGTTTGTTTTATAGAATACAAGAAAGCTTTTGATAGAGAATAACATGAACGACTAATTACGTGCCTTAAAGTTATAGGAGTAGACGGAAAGGACATCAGACCTATTAGTAACTTGTACTGGGAACAAGTGGCGTCTATTAGATGCGGAAATAACTATTCGTCGCCTACAGAGATAAAAAGAGGAGTACGGCAGGGATGTGTGCTGTTCCAAAGCCTCTTCAACCTATACACAGAAAGCATTTTTAAACAAATTGAAATGCCTGGACTTAACATCAATGGAAGAATCATAAACAATCTTAGGTATGCTGACGATACCGTGTTACTAGTAGAAAGTGAGCAAGAGTTACAAGACCTAGTGGAACAAATAAACAGGCACAGTGTAGAATGTGGCTTAGATATTAACATCCAAAAAACAAAAGACACGATAATTAGCAGTGAACAGGATAGGTCTCAATGAACATCACAGTAAATACTAGAACAAGTAATAAGTTTCTCCTATCTTGGACATATAATAACAGATGATGGCAGAAGTGAAATAGAAATCAAGAAGAGAATAGGAATGGCCAAAAATGCTTTCAACGGCATGAAATCAGTATTAACATCTAGAGAGATTAATTACGCATTAAAAATGAGAATTGTCAAATGCTGCGTATATTCAACGCTACTGTATAGCGCGGAAGCCTGGATATTGAACAAGGAACTAGAAGTCCCATAGGAGCCCTGGAGATATGGATATACAGACGAATATGTCGTATTTCATGGAAACAAAAACAATCAAATACAGAGGTTCTAGAAAAACTGAGAATGAAGAGAGAGTTGATGAAAGAAATAAAGAGGAGGCAAGTGAAATATTTCGGCTACGTTAAAAGACATGATACTCTTATAAAAACCATACTGTAGGGAATGTTGAGGGCTAGCGAGCAAGAGGTAGACAACGATACAAGTGGGAAGATAACATAAAGAGATGGACGAACATCAGCCTGACAGAATGTACAGTCAAGGCGAGAGACAGACAGTTTTGGAGATCCATTGCAGCCAATCTTCATTGCGGAGACGGCACCTGATTAATTGATTGAACGATTGATTGATTGATTGATTGATTGATTGATTGATTGATTGATTGAAGTCAAAAGTCACATACAACAAATATCAAAAGACAACTTCACTATTTATTTACAGTGATGGGGCGCATGACGGCAAAACTGGAAGAAGAAGAAGAAGAAGAAGAAGAAGAAGAAGAAGAAGAAGAAGAAGAAGAAGAAGAAGAAGAAGAAGAAGAAGAAGAAGAAGGAGGACGAGGAGGACGAGGAGGACGAGAAGTAGATTAAGCATTAAAACATATAACGGCGTGCTACTGCTAGACCGACACGACCTCCTCTGTCTTTCTGTCTCCCCTTTGTTTCTCTTGTCCACGTTGTGGACGGCACTCTGTCACCTGCCTTAAAACGGTTTCTTTAATTGAAGGAAAGAAGTGATTGAAGTAGCCGACATGAAGTACCTGCACTCTTTGTTATGTGGGCGGAGTCGTAAAACCATTCCTGTAAAGAGCAAATTGAACACATGCCCATAGTTAACATTGATAATATGAAAAATCAGTAAACCTTTATTGGCACACGTGTAGTCATCTTTAGTTTCATTTAAAGCAGTGATTCTTAATCTATGTGACATAGATAGAAACATATATTGCTAGCTCGTAATGATATTGATATTGAAGTTAGAATAAAAAGTAAGTGAACGTGAGAAGGAACAAAGCGAAAGCAGATAAGTAAGTGTAGTAATATTTCTTCTACTAGTAGTAGTAGTAGTAGTAGTAGTAGCAGCAGCAGCAGTAGCAGTAGTAGTAATAGTAGTAGTAGTAGTAGTATTAGTAGTAGTAGTAGTAGTAGTAGTAGTAGTAGTAGTAGTAGTAGTTGTTGTTGTTGTTGTTGTAGTAGTAGTAGTGATTACGGTTGTAGTAGTAGTGGTTGTGCCGGCTTCCTGGCCTAGAGGTTAGCGACTTTTCTCGTAATCTCGTATATTCTCGTAAGTAACGTGACGACGGTGAGAATCAGCGGTGGTTCGGATCGCATCGGTAACTTACGGGGTATGTGAGCCGGCCGCCCAGAAAGAATGGCAAACTACTGAGCGTAATCTTGTCAAGAAATCAACAATCTGCTGAAAGATGCTGGTGTTTACAGCGATGTCCTGTAAAGGATATGCAAACATTTTTTTTAGTAGTGGTTGTGGTGATTGCGGTTGTAGTAGTAACGGTGGTGGTGGTGGTAGTAGTAGTAGTAGTAGTAGTAGTAGTAGTAGTAGTAGTAGTAGTAGTAGTAGTAGTAGTAGTAGTAGTAGTAGTAGCAGTAGTAGCAGTAGTGATAGTAGTAGTGATAGTAGTAGTAGTAATAGTAGTTAGTGATAGTGGTGATAGTAGTAGTGGTAGTGGTAGTGATGGTGGTGGCCGTAGTGGTGATTGTGGTGGCAGTAGTAGTGGTGGTGGTGGTAGTAGTGGTAGCGGGAACAGATGCAGACACAGTATTGATAGCTGAAAATCAGAGGCGTCACTAGGGGGGTGCGGGGGGTGCGGGCCGCACCGGGTGACACCATCAAGGGGTGACACCAAAATAAAAAAAATTGCAAATTTGACAAAGCAGACATAGCAAAATAACAAAAATTTAACTTTGTCCGAGTTTGTCGAAGTTCTTTATTTATGTTTTACCTGAAGTATTGAAGTTATATTGTTCAATTTGTTTTCTTTCTTATGTCCTTATTAACTTTTTGACTTATTTTACAAACATTACTATATGCGATTATATATGGTACAGGAACACTCGGAAGAAGACCATGGTGAAAGTCTAGAGGGGTGACACCAAGTGTTTACCGCACTGGGTGACACCAACCCCAGTGACGCCACTGCTGAAAATGCAAACGATCCTCAACTGTTGGACATCATTTATCATGTTGTCGCCCTATCTTGCGAGCAACAAATATAAATCTGTGTGTTTACCACTCTTTTGAAAGAAAACGATGCATTTTTACGGACAGATTTATAAAATCACTAGTTCAGATCAGGTCTATTTACCAAACTTCTTTCATAAAATAATAAAAACCGATATTTCGCTTCATCCCTCTCTCACCCACACCGTGTGTACATGGAGGTTTCCCCCCTCCCGATAACTTCGCCGATTTTTAGCTCAGCCGGAACAAAAACGCGAAATTATCACGGAACAATCAACCAGTTGCCGGATGCTGTCTCCATCTTCAACTGATCCTGCAGCTCCACAGGGCGCCAAACGGTAAATTAGCTCAGAATACTGAAGGAAGTCTAATGCATGCTGATCAAGGGTGTGGTCACTACGGCTTCACCATCTTGCAGGTGTCTTGGACAGTTTCACTTGACCTACAACGACGCACACCGCATTAGTGCGAAGTCGTGTATTTTGGAACGGCTGCATTATTTAATAGTATAATGCTTTTTTAAATTAATATTTAAGTATTGTTAATTGAGGTCAACATGGCCGAATGGATAAGTTCTCTCGTTCTTAAACATCAAGTGTGCTAATGCCGAGGTAGGGGATTCAACCCCTACCGGTCAGTTGGACTAAAAGGTTGACTACTCGTCCTTTACTTGGGGAAGTAAATTACAAGTACCTCAGAAGTCGAAGTGGGTTCGCCTGGTGACGACCGACACTGGTAATAGGGAAAGCTAATCCACACGCAAAAATCAGCCCAATGTTACTAGAAGTATTACACAGAAATATCAATTGCGGAGCCCCTTGAAGCCATCAAGACAATTAATAAATAAATACACACGTATTGTTTGGCGCTCATTTGGGGGTGACAGGTTCTAATCCCGGTAGGTAACTTTAGCTTTACTTTTTATGTTTAGTGCAGTGGTTCCCCCCCCCCCCCCCGGTTTCCAGGGGGAGGGGGAATTAAGATTATTTAAGATCGCATTAATACAAGAACCAGTTACTTGATATTGTTTTTCCCTCTAAATTTTACGGTTCTGTACTTCTCGCCCTAATGAAATTTGTTTTATAACGTAAGTAGATCCGCAAATCACGTTTTATGTAGATGTCTAGACTTGTTCTAGTATGTGTTATTAAATTTAGCTTCCATTTTTATGTATAATGTGTAAGTGTGTGTGTGTGTGTTGGGGGGGGGGAGTGGGGGGATTTATAGGGAGGAAATTCGAAAGGGGGGAATGACGTTCTGAGCATATAGTAAAGGGGGGCATGGGCCAAAAAAGGTTGAGAACCACTGGTTTAGAGCGTCCTCTAGTCTCTAATTCTCTAATTCCCTGCTTCTATGAGAGCCAAACAATACGTGTGCATTTATCTAGAACTACATCTGTATTGAAAGCGAGCGAATGCCCCTAAAAATGGATTTTTATCATCTGTAATCGTAGCACAACGAAACAAACAAGTTGGTAAAAGATACCAACCACAATTATTCGCTTTCTGTTATGAACCCTGAGAATATTGGCCCTAGTTACAGGGCTTCGTTCTGCAAGAGTTTAAATTATAGTGTGGTTTTTAAACCAAGGTGATACACAGTAGTCTTTCGAGTGACCATCTTCTAGAGACAGTCACTATCGTGCGGCTATGCGACCTGTCTTCCGCCTTGAGTACCACTTGACATCGTGAACAGACGAAAGAAAGGAACGTGTTGAAAGTACTCGAATAAGAGTGTGGGCTGGAAGGCACTACAGGCGCGGCATGAAAGGCTAGGAGCGAACCGGTCACAAGTTAACAGATGGCGGTGAATAGGTATACATGTAGAGCCATTTGAGAGCGTGGAACTTCTTTCTGGCTAAGTAATCGTTCTCTCGAAAGGGCGTAACAGTTTCCGTTATATGTCCGGAACAAGGGGGGATAACATTCGTGTTAATGCCAAAAAGCAGAAGTAAAGTATGCATAGGAAAGTAAGTAAAAGACCCGATTGCCGTGCACTTGGGCATAAGGTTTTTATAGGCCATATTTTTATAGACCAGTCTGTACTGAATGGGCGATGTAGCCTGTGTCAGGCCTGTCGCCCCTATTTCCCAAAGACATATTGTACGCCGAAAATATAATGAGAAATGTCAGAGATGATATAACCAAGGAGCAATTTTTTTATGTTGCATACCTCTTACAGGACGTTGCAGTCAACACCTGCATTTTCAGCTGCCGTTGATGTACTAGGCAAGATTACGCTCAGTAGTTTGCCATTGCTTTCTGAGCGACCGGCTCACATACCCCGAAGTTACCAACGCGGTGAGAACCGCTACCGATTCTCGCGCAGGTTACGTTACTCACGAGAATATACGGGATTACGGAGAAAGACGTTAACACCTAGGCCAGGGAGAACGGCCAAGGAGCAATATGATGACCTAAATATCGGTGGTCATGACATACCAGAGATTCGATATGCTGATGATACAGTATTACTATGAACATCACAGAAAACCTAATAATAGCCTCAATCCAAAAGAATAGTGAAAATCACAACTTATATCTTAACATAGCAAACACAAAAATAATGTATACAGATCAAACTGATATGGAGAAATAAATATATGTTAATGAGGAAACAATTTGAGATGGTGGAAAATTTCTTATATCTTGGAGTCAATAATTACCAACAGTGGTGTCACAATGAAAGAAATTAAAAGACGAATATCTATTGCTCTTCAAAGACTAAAACAGCTGAATTAAATTGTCGCGTGGGAAAAACAGACCTACAAAAAAAATTAGAGTTTTAAGAGTATGCATCTTTCCCTTTGCAACATACGTCTGTGAGACCTGGACACTTACTAAACAAGCTGAACAGTGCATAAATGCCTTTAAATATAAATGTTATGGACGGGTTCCAAGAATATCTTGGACACAGAAAAGAACAAATGCATCCATACGACAAGATCTGAATATTGAAGAAGGTTGGCTACTAAAGACGATAAAACAAAGAAAATTGATACATTTTCGTCACTTTAAACGTTATGAAAGTTTGGAGAGTATAATAATAGATGGGTATATGCCTGGGAAGAGATAAAGAGAAAGGCCAAAGATAAGATGGGTGCAGGATGTGGCGGATGATCTCCAGATGGGTGTATCGGACGCTGGTAGTTAAAGGTTGCAGCATGATATTGATCACATTCCCCCATCTAGTGTCGATGTGTCTAAACATATGCAGATAGAACCATAGACCTAATTCGCACCTAATACGACTTAAAGCTTTAGGGTTCTCCGTGGCGAAGTGGTCAAGCCGTTTGACTCAGGCTCCGAAGGTTGTGGGTTTGATTCCGGGCCGCGTCCTTCGGTTTACGAGTGAAATTTTTCGGAGACTCCTGTGGGTCGTCGCTAGAGCTACGGAGTTCGTGCTTGGTGCGACGCTTTCCACACTGCGGAAAGAGACAGAGCTTTATGGGATAAAACCCGGTGCAATGAAGTCGACCCTGTCGACTTTTAAGCGACTTTAACAGCGTTAAAAGGGGCATTACTTTACCTTACTTTGCGTTACTTTACTTATAATGACTGTTTAAATTTAAGGTAGTTTCCATTTACGTTGCTTCTTCTGATTGTTTACGTAGTTTACTTTGCTCCTATTATGAAATATGTGTCGTGTTTAGTTGAGGTTTGCAGTAATTCTAGAGAAAACTGCCAACCACAATAGCACATCTGTTAAAGCAAAGAAATACCGGACATAATTGCCTTTATCTGACTCTGGTCAATGCATAGAAACAGAACAGGAAAATGCAGGGGAAATATGGAAATGTCCCCAGCCAACTAATTTCAGGATTCTATTGAATGAAACAAGTGAAGACAGATAAATGAAAACAGTTGTTATCACCCCTTCTGCCGTCTGCAGACCTGACTTAGAAACCCCACTAAACTTCCGGGTCAGTGTTGTTTAACCCTCAGTCCAACAATTAACGCTGTTTGTTTGGAAGTGTTAGCCTTGTAGAGGCCCATACAATTCTATTTGGTGTGAGAAGTTTCGGGGAGTATCATCAGTGAACGCTCCAAGCATTCAAGCTCGCTGCTTGTTGTCAAACTTTTATGCGGGTTTCCAGCGCAAAACAGGACAGTCCAGCATTGTCTAGTGGCTGGCCAACAATGCTGAGTCACTGATGAGATTTCTTCAAGGTATCTCCGTGAAATTGCAGGTTTGGTGCCACAGTTCGAGGGCACTAGTATTTGTTACCCCAGGGGCAAGTTGAATTTGACCCCTCCGGCGGGCCATAGAAAGTGCACTGCACAAGACCGAAACAATGCCAGACACGATGCAGCCAGTCTCCAACCGTGGACTGGAAAATCTGGGTACAGAAACATGTCATCAGCCTGTTCTTACATGTGCGGCCTCATTCAGTTCATTCATACTGTACCAAGAATGGTTAGCCGTGGCTGAGAGGTTGTGATATCTGTCTCAGGCTCAGAAGATGCCGGGATCGTCTCAACATAGGGCTGGGAATTTGTTCAAGAACCACTGGTATATAATATCATATGTCACACATTGGTAGTGAGATCGGATACCCAACCGTCTCGGATAAGGGCGAAACACAGGAGGTCCCTGTCATTGTATGCATTACAAAAATCCAATGGCAGTTGACAGTCGCGAACAGTAGGCCGTAAAGCGTCTGCCTTGGCGAAATTGTTAGGAAACGACCCCTACCCACAGGTAGATAGAGCCCGTTACATTAACACAAGCAAACAAATATAGAATAAGGTACAGGGTGTGCTTTTAATGACTGTGCAGTGTTTGAAAATATTGCCTGTCCAAGTTTTGTATTCACCCTCTGTAAACTTCATGCAACATAATAGGTCTATACAAAACTTGGACCGGCAATATTTTCAGACACTGCACAGTCGCTTAAAAAAAGTCGCTTAAAAGTCGACAGGGTCGACTTCATTGCACCGGGTTTTATCCCATATGGCTCGGTCTCTTTCCGCAGCGCGGAAAGCGTCGCACAAAGCACGAACTCCGTAGCTTTTAGCGACGACCCACAGGAGTCTCCGAAATATTTAACTCGTAAACCGAAAGGGTGCGGCCCGGAATCGAACCCAAAACTTTCGGATAACGAGTCAAACGGCTTGACCACTTCGCCACAGAGACTCCCTGCATAGTCATTAAAAGATACACCCTATATTTCAGTTTTCGAGAAACTTGGGCCGGCCCAACGAGCATGAAATGCGCACCAAGGACGTGCACGAGTAAAAGAGGCTTACCTAATAAAGACAGCCGGCTCCGTGATGAAGACGTTACGGACGCAGTTCATAATCTCGCATACAGCGTTCGAAACACAGCTGTGGGCGATTTCGCAGCAGATCGCCTTGCGTTAATTTTGTTTATGTAATGGTATGGGTGCTAGTCGTTCAGAAAGCAATAGTAAACTCATCATCATCAAGTGCCGTGCCGACTGGCGTAGGCGTTCATGACTCTCCACAGATCTCGGTCTTTGGTTTCTGGATCAACTCTGCCATTGATATTCCTCCGTGCCACCGCCGCAATCCATCCAGCATCATTGCTCGTGGTCTGCCTCTGCCTCTCTTCACCTCGATCTTTCCAGTTGTCACGATGTTCTCCAGCGCCTCTCTTCTCATCACATGACCCCCCCCCCCCCAAAAAAAAAAAGCTGTTTGTCTCTTTCTTATTGTTGTACATTATGTTCTAGTTTCGGCAGCCTCTTTAAAGCATTCGTCGTTAGTTACTTTGGCAGTCCAAGGAATTCGCAACATTCGTCTAAGGAACCACATCTCTGTTGCTTCCAATCTCTTCCTAATGTGTTCATTTATATTCCAAGATTCACAGCCATACAGCAAAACAGGTTCTATATAGCTGTTTAGCACTCTCTGTCTTACATTCAATGATAGTGACTTATTGCATAAGATATTCTTCAAGTTTTTAAATGCAGCCTATGCTTGCCCTATTCTGCTCTTAATCGCTATTGTGCATCTTCCATCTGTTGTTATAAATGTCCCTAGGTATTTAAAACTATCCACTTGGTGAAGAATTTTCCCTTCTATCTCTATTTCACATTTGGGTGTTCCCTGTTTCTTTGATATCACCATTGTTACTGTTTTCTTGATATTCAAGGAGAGTCCTTTCTTTGCACTCTCTGTAACTAAAATGTCCAACAATTGCTGTAGATCTGTTGCATTATCCGCTATCAATACTGTGTCATTTGCATAGCGTATATTATTTATATTATAACCTCCAAATATTATTCCTGGCTTTTTTAAAATCTCTCTTATTATTACTTCGCTGTAGAGGGAGATGAGAACCGGTGACAAAACACATCCCTGTCTTACTCCCAACTTTATATGTTCATAATTTCCTTCTTTATTTCCCATTTTAATTGCTGCTGTTTAGTTCCAGTAAATATTTTATTAAAATTATTATTCTGAGATCTTTCCCATCAATGTTAATATCTTCCAATATTTTAATCAGTTCATCATGTTGTACTTTATCAAATGCCTTAGTATAATCTACGAATCTTTGTCTCTACTGATCTTTCTAATAGAGTTCGTAATGTGTATATTCCATATATAGTATAGTAAAATACTGAACGTAAAACCTGCCCAGGAATCACGAACAGCCAAAATATGATGGGGTTGACTGCAACGTCCTGTACAGGATACGCAACTAGCTTAATTAAGACAACATTCCCCGACAAGTGGGGTTCAAGAGCCGGAAATGTGCGCCTAACCTCTTATGCATTAAAAGAAAATTAGTTGTAGGTCCTTTAACAGGGCGTTATATTCAACCCCATCATTTATTTATTGTAATTTACTAGGAAACTACTGAACGTAAATCTTGCCAAGTCACCAACAATAGCAGTAAAATGCTGGAGTTGGCATCCTGTTAACAGAATATGCACACACGCAAACAAAAACATTTACTAGCCATTTTTAGTTCAGTATGCAGTTATCTTGTGAATATATATTGTAAAATTATATCCAATCTTCAGTCACAACGAATACATTCAAACGTTTCGAGGAAATTTCTATCCGTCTTAAAGTGTGCTTATCCAACTGAAAACACGCCATTTTTGTTTCGCTATATACAAATTCGTGCTTTTCATTGAATAAGTGCGTGTAGGGGTTTATTTTTGTGTGGTTAGTCTGATGAAGAAAGTAGACATTTGTTTTAAACGTTGCTAACATTTATTTTATTTTTCTCTCAATGTGACTGAATAGAACAGCAATTCACTTATACAGAGCTTTTCTAATGAACCATTACCATGTCGCCAATACTTCTTAATGATGTCTTAATTTCTAAACGAAGACTACTAATCTTCACTTATCATATCTTAAACACCCCGGGAAGGTTAACCCGGTCAACAAATGCCCGCAGAAGTCGGATGTGTCGGCCTAACGGCGCAAGAACGCAGCTCTGCTGTAAACAGGCACAACGCAATCACATCCGAAAAAAAAACTCCGGATGAACGAAGAAGAAGAAGATATCTTAAACATATATAAATGAATACAGTACTTAATCACGTATAAACGGATACTGTGCTTCACATTATTATTTCTTAATGTGATTGCTCATCCCATCCTTGAACTTTTCAGTTATCTCACAATATATTCCCAATATTCCCGTTTGCCCATCCCTTTATGTGATCACTCAACTCAGTTCTGACTATACAAGAGGAGCTGTTATTCTTGGCGGGGGACCGCCTAAAATTAAATGTATTTGTTGTCTGTTCGACACCTGCAAGGAGAGTAGCAGACGAGATCCTGCTGTAGAAAATGATTGTGATTATGGGAAATTTAAGTGGCGGGTACCGTGTGTCGCCTGTGGAGTTGTCAACAATTTGACCATCTTAGCTTTATTCAAGAAACTGCTAGAATATAAAACGCACATTCAGGACGGCTGTTGAGCCGCAGTGACCCTATGTCACATAGCATTAAACAGATGAATTGAAGGCCAAAATGTTACACAGAAACCCAATGGTCATTTTCGTTTAGAGTAGTGATTCCCAAATCTTTTCGGGCTGCCGCACCAGTAGCTTTGATAATACTGTCCTAGCGTTCCGATATATCAGGAGAACCTTTTTTTTCTGCCAAGGGCCATTTGGTTATTTATAAGATCATTCACATGATATACACAACTGTCAACTTAAAAATTAGTCTGCTGTGTTTGGACACACATTTAATTAACTCACTCCTAGTGCGATGACTTTTCTTTGGTGAGGCGTGTGATGGTAGGTGGTATTGATGATGTTGCTACTAGATTAAGATTTATCGATGTTAGTGTTAGCTTACAAACCTTCTAGATGTATTGAATTTCGAAGTCCCGCCTGCTGTTGCCATAGCAGAACAAGACGAAATGATTTCTAGGGCCTCATACTGCCCGCGGGCCGGATGTTCCCAGCCCCTGCCATAGATAAACACATACAGATGGACACTACTTTATTGCTGTTATTACCACTGCAATTTCAAAACCTGGCCGCCCTCTCCGCGCCTTGAATGGTCCAGCGCCCCCTGGAGGACAGTACCGCTCACTTTGGGTGCCGAAGTTCTATAACATTGAATCCACGACGCTTTTTTGTCCTCCCTGACTGGACTACATTTTCCAAATACAGTATTTACTAACCTTACTCCAAGTCTAACGGACACCATGGCTTAAGGGATAGTGAGACGTGCAATTTCATAATTCACATTCAGACCGAGTCGAGGGTTTAGAAATTAGCTGCGGACAATTTGGAAGCAGACTGCGTTGCGTTGATTTCGATGGTATGAGGCATCGATTGTTCAAAAAATAGTGACAGACCACTGAACTAACTGTCTGTAAAAAAAAAAAAAAAAAAACTATCATCTACTGTCTATAGTACCCTGCAGCGTAGTGTAGGGGGTTCTTCGGCCTGATTATTTACGGCTGCCTGGCTAGTTCAGACGCCGCCAACTGTGCTATTACGTGTAAATTGCAAGCAGTCAGTAGATGCTGGTGTTGATTGCAACGTTCTGTAAGGGATATACAACTAACTGCTTTTAATTCCAAGTATGTTACGATTTAGTTTTTAAATCTATTTTAAACATCTAATTTATGAATTAAAGTTAAAAGATATCCAATGTTGCATTTAATGTTCATTACTGAATGAAGCAGAGACGTGAACAATGATAGAACGAACGAACGAACGAATGAACGAACGAACAAACGAACTTTATTTTCAAAGGGTCACAAATTGGGCACGCAGGCCCGTCTTACATTCGGCCCCTCCAATCACTCATCTTTCGTTCATCATTGTGCATATTACATTCAAATAAATGTTGTAAACATAGGCAATGCATATTACAATGTTGTGAGATAGGTAGGCAGACAGGCAGACACACATTCATAAACACATACATGCAATCTTGCATACATAGTTACATCATTTACCCACACATAAAGAGAGAAACAGCCAGGCACGAGACAGCCCCCTCCCCCCCCCCTCCCCAAGTATTTATTATATGTTTTACATATTACATTCAGTCGGATGCAACGGAGTTTGTGCACTATGCTGCTATTCCCGTTGTGTGATTTGTGGAAGAATACTTATGGTGATAACCGTTCTGTGATGAAAGTGGTCCTTCACCAAAACCGAAATGAAACCAATCACAAGACCTAGTGTTCCATTTTCCACTCCTTGATCATCATAGTGTGGCAGGGCCTTTGCAAGATGTCGCTCTCATCATTGTCCGCCAACAAGTTTCTAGATAGTTTGACATTTCCTCTACCGCATGTACTCTCATGCTCGAGATGTCTGCAATGTCGTGTGTTTCTCTTCATCCTGGTCAACGCCTGATTCCTCTTCGTTCACTCTTCTTTCACTGTGATGTTTACCTGATTCAGTGCCAAGCAAGAAGTAGGTTTGGACCAAAGATGGTACATAATCACATGAACAAGTATTATAATGTCAATTTCCGTTGACTGGGCATTGAAATTACCGAAGATACCAAAAGAAATAAATCGATGACCCTAGTGTGGCGATATATCGTCGAAATGGGAGGTCACATTTGGCAATACATTATCCTTCGACACTGCATCAGTTAACACGGCCAAAGTATTTCATATTGCAAGACATGATGGGTGGGGTTTATAGGCCAATTATCTTCGATGTTCAGATTTGGTGGAATGTCATTATTGTTCTTCTTCTTGGTCCACGATGTTCTAGGCTGTAGCATTTCCAGCTCAAAAACCCGGAGTGAATTCAAGCATGCGCATTTCACATGAATATCTTTAGTGATGGCGAATTAATCCCGCATCCGCCGGTGCCACTGAAAAGATTAATTAAATGAGTTGAACTGCGGTAAAGTTGTGACAATGTAACAATATAAAATAACACGAAGTAATGCAGCTTTAACTCTTTCTCTGCCATGCGCCCATACATCGCCACAATTGACCGACAGTGACGCCCATGGGCCCTTTAATCGCCACATTTTAAACAGTGGTTTATTTGTCCCTTTTCTTATGTTTCCGCAATTTTTAGTTAATTTCGGAAACTAAAAATGAGACAGAAATATTTCCTCAGTTTGAAGCAGGCCGCTGACAACCATATTTGGCCGTTAGAAAGCACTAGATTCTTGATTCGAAAAGATTGTTTTGATTTGAACTTCGAAATGACAACACCTTCTGGTTTTGGACCTCATATATTTTAATAAAATTACCGTTTTAAACAATTTTATATTATAGTTATAGTGATTTTCAAGGACTTTGTGAAAGATTCTAAAACTTAAACCACGTGTAGTATTCAGTTAGTCGGTTAGATTGCAAGCGAAACACTGCAAGCGACAGTTCGTCATAATATGTCATAATATGATGGCACATATCGAATTATGAATGCACTGATGGGCCACATTTATGCCCCTAAATTTGTTTTGCCTATCACAAAGTATTTAAGGAGTATTTAAATAATTAAATTTAAAAGAATAATAATTATAACTAAATAGAAAATAGTGTTTATATTCTTCTTCTCAGTACAGTCTGAGTGGTGTGTTACTGACATTTTCCACTTTGTGTGAAAATTATGCGCATCAAAATATTATGGTTTAGTTATGTTTTATTGGTGTTGTGGTGCAGTTCTTGTCATATTATTGAATAAAAGTGGTTTGTGTAACAGTATTCAGCAAATTTAACTCGATTAGTTGCAGTGGATTATAAATACAGCCTTGGTAAGTGAAATTTTAAAATAATTTTTAACTCTTTAATTTCAATTGTTATTATTAAACCTCTCATTTTTGTCATAATATTTCTAATCTATCAATTAATTATTAACACTGTCATGTTCCTTGTGCAGTCCTCTTTAATTTGATATATAATACAAACTATCTGCTACCTTTTTAACCATTTTAAAAGCATTATTGTGACAAACCCCTACTTCCAATTTTCTGCCATGAAATTCTGTTTGGTCAGGACCCAATTTTTGTTTGGCACCGAAAGAGTTAAAGAACAAATTACGGTAAACAAAGGACGTTGCTGCGACTAGCCTTCATCGGCAATTACATACATAAAACACAACATATAAACATGGAGAAGACACTCCTTGTGGGTGTTGTACGATAGATTCTTAATACTTTATACTGTGGTGTTGGTGTGACCAGTCTATGTCTCGCTTCTCTTGATAATTCCACATTGTTCTTTTATTATGTAGCCTCGATATTCAAAGCTTGTGACATTTTCAATGTCTTTATTGTTGAAGGTGAGTTTTGGCGGGCGTGTGCTGGCAGAGTGGCGGGCTACAAATCAAAAATCAAAAATAGAGAGTATCTGTTGGCCCGTACATGCTGGTGTGGTGGGAAACAAACAAGCTGAAGATTGGCTGGGTCTACACCGCTGGGTGGGATATTGGGGCATGATAAGGCAAACGAGGTTGGGGGATCTTTGGGATCGTGTGTATATTCAGAAGAAATCACTGCCTGGAGAGAATGGTTCTGCAGGGAGTGACCAGAGGATCTGGCCGGCATTCAGGGTTCCTAGAAAAGGCCAGACGGGCACATAATTAGATTGCTGCTAGTACCATTAGTATTGATACTCTTCGCTTGCTGTTGAAGATAGGAACTGCATGCACCGAGAGCTGTGAGGTCGGTTCTTGGCTCAACTCAACTCAGCTGTGTCTGCGGGCATTATTTTTGTTTATATCCTTAACATACTTCTCAAAAGTCGCATCACCACCGCCTCCAACTTGCCACATAATTGCATTTCTCACTGTCCAGAATTCGCATCCATAAGAGAGCGCACTCCATACACAACCTTTCAGAAGCTAATATTTTACTTGTACTATTTCTGTTTTTCACGATGATGCTCATTTTTGTATTTAAAAGAAAACATCTGTGAGAATTCTGATTCTTGTCTTTGTCTCCGAGTCAAATCTTCTGTCAAATGTCACTTTGTAGCCCAGATATTGAAAGAAACTGGCCTATTTTATGTGCCTACCTTTCCTATATAGTCAAACCTCGGTTTTCGTCAATAATCTGTCCGAAAACAATCGACGAAACCCGAAACCGACGAAAACCGAGGCAGTTATTTCCATAAGGGACGCAGAGGTGTTTCCAAGGCACCAGGGCCAGGTTTTATACTGGCCAAGACCTACTAACACGTCCTAGTCGTGCGTCCTGGGCAACAGTTCCTTCGGGGTCCTGGCTAAAGTAGTAGGATCGCTGATTCTTCCGAAGTCGGAGAGTATCTGCCTGCACGGCGAGGAACCACCAGTCTGCACACCAATAAGCCAGACATGGGACAACGGATACTCACGCAAACCTCAGGTCCTGTATGACATCACACTGATGTTGGACAACAGGATGCCTTCATCCGACATACAGGACTTCACGCTGGAGTTCATAGCCAGCGAACGCAAGCAAGCATTTCCATATGCATCAATGTAAATCCAATTAATTAGTTCAAGAAATCAAAAATACATACAAAAACACATTTTATTGAGAATAAATATAGTGTTTAATATTATTTTTCGGCCCTAAACGTGCCTGAACTTGCACCTTCGTCGTGCCTAATAACACAATGTATGCCAGTGCGCCCCTTGAATTTTTCAAACCATAATCTGTTGGCCTTTAAATCACTAAGTACACTAGCATTCGTCCCAGTCATTTTCTTAGTGAGATCGGCATACAACTGACTGACCTTTTCACATATGATTGCCCCCGAAATAGAATCGCCATCTAACTGTTTTTTATGTATCCAAATTAATAATAACATTCATATCTTTCGCTACATCCCCCCCCCCCCCCCCCCCCGCATATCCTTTACAGAACATCGCTGTCAACATCAACATCTTTCAGCTGATTGTTGATTTCTTGGCAAGATTACGCCCAGTAGTTTGCCATTGATTTTTGAGCGACCGGCTCACATACCCCGTACGTTAACTACGCGGAGAGAACCGCTACCAATTCTCGCGCACGTCACGTCACGTTTTGAGAGTATACGGGATTACGAGAAAGTCGTGTAACCCCTAGACCAGAGAGACCAGCTTCGCTACATTAGCCTCTTTATTGCTCCCTTTTTCGCCACAATAAAACTTATCGTGGATGACGAATTCCCGTGTATGCGGCTGATTTCAGCAATCTTAATGCCGCTCTCTTTTTATTATTTGTTGCAAGTGATGCTCACAAAACGAAAAACAACGCTAAATTGAGCAGAAGAACTCTTGGGTCCCTTTGTTTTCGCAAAATTAGCAGTGAGGTCATGTGGGCACATAGACGAAAACTGAGGCGATCGACGAAAACCGAGGCAAATTTTTCGCTGAAAATATCGACGAAAAAGCAATGAAACCCGATTTTTGACTGTATATATAAGACATAGTCGAATGAATCTGTATTTTGCTGGAAATAACCAACCATTCTATTGTGTTCGTGGTCTATAATATTAATTTATTATATGATCTCTAGGTACATGCGGCTAATACTATCTATTGGGTTGGCCTGACATGTTTCCATAACAAGTTATTTCATTTGTACCTCTCGTCTAACGATCAGTCCAATGATGTTTACAGTTGTTAATTATCCTTGATACAACAGAACAAGCTATATATCCAACCATCCCTGTATAAATCAACCGAAATGAGAAATTAGCGTTCTGTGACACTTATGTTCGGAAAGAAAACCTTTTGCAATTTTTCTGTCAGTCCAGCATTGTTTGGTAGTTATTAAATTTTTCCATCTTCATCTGCTTTCGCGCATATCCTTTTCAACATGTCTCCCTATACGCTCTCTCATACTTTGTTTTGTGTCCTTTGATATCTAATTTCCCGAAGTCATCGTTTAACGACACTTCAATCAATGGGGTCAGAATGAGAACACTATTTGTCTGGATATTTTTGCCTGAAGCAAAAGTCACATGGAGTCCTGCATTATGCTGAAGCACCTCTACACGCACCCTGACTGGGGGAAACATGGATGACATTTCACAGCAGTGTGATGAATTTCACACAAGACTACACCTTATGTTGGCTCATACACTTCACACAGTCCTCTATTTTAGTGTTATCCGCCCCTGTTGCAGGCGCAATTACTCGCCTGATTACTTCCCTTGTGATATTTGAGATTCATGCCTAGCTAATTGCTGAAAATAGAAGCGTCCCAGACTGATACTGCAAGACATTTGATTTCTCGCAAATGGCAGGCTCTTTTTGGGGAACAACTGTACAAGGGTGTATTATTTCTCTTGAGTGTTTAGTTGTATGGTCTTTACAGGACGTCGCAGCCAACCCCAGCATGTTTGGGCTGTTAGTGATTAGTGATTTCTTGGCAAGTTTACGATTTAAGTTAGTTAGTTAGTCGACAGATCATCCTCGTTGCACATCGAACCATTCAGTCCATAAGTGCTCGGATCCCCTCCTCAGCAAATCCCGCAGCGTGTAGCGGCTAACGACGCCAGTTCTGTGTTGGTTTATCAATCTTCTTTGGCTTCCTGCGTAGTGTTCTTGTTTGGCCACCCCTCTTTTAATTTGCTGCTCTCGCAGTCTGGCCATTGTTGTAGATTCACAGTCATCACTTGGTTCTCGCAAAAGTCTCACTTCTCGTAGAGCATTCAGAATGTCAGCCTGGTCCATGGCGCGTCCGCCCTCCACAGTAGCCTCACCTGCGAGCTTGTCAGCCCGCTCATTTCCTTGTACTCCCGCATGCCCTGGCACGAAGATGAAACTAATCTTTGCCAGCCGAGACCGCTTCAGAGGCAGCAACCATTCTCTTCGGATCGACCCCTCCTCTATCCTCTTGATCATGTTCATTGAGTCGCTAAGGAAACAAGCCCTAGTGAATGTCTGTGTCTCGAGCCATGTTATTGCTTTACTTACTGCCATGACTTCCATGGTCAGGCTACTTGTGGTTTCAGTGAAAGCACCAGAGTCCTCCTTCACAATTCTCCCTCCGGCCCGAGCTGTAAAGGCCCATGAGCTTCTCACATGTCGGACGACCGACCCATCTGTGTAGATGACCGTGCCACCGTCTAGCGAATTCTCGAAAATCAATGCTTGTACTTCAGCCTCAACAGCAGCCGGATTTTCTTGTCTGCATTTTCTATCTAGTTGGATGCAAACTGAAAAGAATGTGCAGAAGTCTGTTGGCACTTGCACCCACTCCTCGCCAGGTTCTTAGTCCTCAAGTGAACACACCTGTTGAAGAATGTCTTCGGCTTGAGCCATCCACGACCGTCCTCTTTTTAACCTGCTGCCCTTCACCTTCCTAATTTCACTATGCAGTGGATGTTGTGTGTTTGCGTTAATTCTGAGGTAGGCGCGTGCCCTGCAAACTTGTATTCTCTCTTCAATGGTTGGAAAATCAAGAAGGTAGCGCATCGCCCTGCATGCTGTATCTCTTGTACATCCAAGAATAATGCGCATAGCTTCATTCTGTATCCTTTCCATCCTTTCTATCTGCTTATGGCTGAGAGTCAGGATTGCCATTGCATACTCCAAAACAGACATGACCAGCCCCTCGTACAGAAGACATAGATGGCGCTGCTCACAGTTTGCTGCCGCCATCACCCGCATCGCTGCCAAACCCCGCTTGGCCTTTGTTATCACCTGGTCTATGTGCACATTATAAGCAAGGCTTCGATCAAACCGTATCCCCAATTAATTCATTGCCTGCGTTCTTTCCACCATCTCTGAACACAGCATTACAGTTGGTGTTGGATTGTTGACAATATGATTATTCAACGAGAACCAAGTCACTGTTGCCTTTGTTGGGTTGACCATTGCCCCAGCTTCATCACACCAAGTACTTATGCGATTGAGTTCGGTTTGTAGTTCCACAGCAACCTCCTCTCTATCCTTACCCTGACGATACACTAAAACATCATCGGCATATGACAATGTCCTGCCAGGTCCAGTGATCTGCTCACTGGTGATTCTCACTGTGTAGGCGTTGAACAGTACCGGAGATAATGGTGATCCCTGTGGTAGGCCAGGATATATTGTTGTTGGTTCCGAAGTCCAACTGCCACATCTAAAAACTACTTTCCGTTGGAAGAGGGCTGCAGCGATCCAACTAAGGAGGAATGGACTTACGTTTAGTTCAAGAAGCTGAAACAGTAAAAAATCCAGTGGTACTCTGTTGTATGCGTCCTCAAGATCAATCGCTGCAGCAACGGTTTCAGTGCCTGAGTGGAAACCTTCATAGACATAAGGGCAAAGACTGCTGCATTGGTCCAGGTTTCTCTTTTTGGACGGTACCCACCCAGGGTAGGTGGGAAAACACCTTGCCTCTCTAGTTGGCTTGATATTTTCCTGGCAATTACCTTCTCCAGCAGCTTGCCTATTGTATTCTGCATGGTTATAATTCGATATCCCTGAATTTTTTTGTGGTCTTTGTCAGGCTTCGGCAAGGGAATCAGATAGCTGTGTAACCATTCCTCCTTGATGCTAGCACTCCCTATACTGTTGTTGTACGATGTTCAGTACTGAACGACCGCCGGCTTCCTGGCCTAGAGGTTAGCGACTTTTCTCCGCAATCTCATATACTCTCGTAGGCAACGTGACGACGGTGAGAATCAGCAGTGGTGCGAATCGCGTCGGTAACTTACGGGGTATGTGAGCCGGTCGCTCAGAAAGCAATGGCAAACTACTGAGCGTAATCTTGCCAAGAAATCAACAGTCAGCTGAAAGATGCTGATGATGACAGCAATGTCCTGTAAAGGATATGCAAAAAAAAAAAAAAAAACTGAACGACCGGCATTGTGATACTTAGATACTACAGTAGTTAATCATAGTATGAAAACCAACACAAAGTGATCTACTTCCAAATCGGCCGCAGTTGTGTTTCGAATTGCGTTCGTAAAAATTTCGCTACAGTCTCTTAAGTATGAAGACAACATGCAGACACAAAGAAATAGAATGAATATAATAGAAGAAATAATCGAGTAGATTAAATATATACCATTGACGTGCAGATGTAGATTAAGGTGACCATCTGCTGATAAGTACTATGAAGTTAAAACTTAAAAGATACATTGTCTTGCAAACAAGAAATCTGCACAGGGGTAGTGCAGGATATAGCAACAATTAAGGAGCAATCTATTGTCACGGCTTCTAATAAGTTTCACAACAAACGAAAGTTACTTAAATGCCACGAGTCGTCGTGGCCGAGTGGTTAAGGCGATAGACTAGAAATCTATTGGGATCTTCCCGCGCAGGTTCGAATCCTGCCGACGACGTAATTTTTATTTTTATAATTTTTTTTTTTTAAAATTGTCTTATCATGCACGTTCTAGAAAAACGGAATCAAAGGACAGTTCGTAAAAGAGATAAAGGAAACAAAAATGAAAAAAGGCAAGTGAAATATTTCGGTTACGTTCAATTAATCAGGTGACCTCCACAATGAAGGTTGGTTGAATTGGATCACCAACATAGTCAACAGAAGTTAGTACGGGAGACCGCTGGTACCAGATTAAACTTATTTGCAATGATTCATGTATAGAAGTCATTGTGAAAGGGAAAGACACTTTTACGTGCTGATAACGCCCGAAACCAATAAAACAAATTAAAGAAAGGAGGAAAGGAGGGTAGATTTAAACAACCGCAAAACCTGGGCTCGTCCGTGTGTAACCGAGACATGTAATCAAAGTAAAGAACAGTAACACTGACATCTAATTAATAAGTATGTCGTATGAGACGACTAAGGAAGGTGGGTGCGTAACTGGCTTCCCCACCCCTTAGCTGCAAAATCCATGCAATCATGAACAAGTCTGAAGAAAAGGAAAGAAAAAGTATCAGGTCTTGCAATAGTAAATAAAGAACGTGAGTACGTAAGTTGGCAGCAAATTAAAATATTTGGAAGGAATCAACAAAAACTTAAAGCATAGATAACGCATCGAAACTTTTACAAAACAGAGGAAGGGAAAAATAAGATTTAAACAATAGCAGAACCAAATCTACTAAAGCCTGAGCCCATCATATACTATCTGCTGTAGGGCCAGGTACTTATTAAAGACAGTGACCATACCTTTTGTCTTAGTTTCTTTTTTCTTTACTTCTGAGATATACCCTATGCCTTGTTGTACAGCAGTACCTCTAAAAATGTGGTTTGCCACGTAGAAATAATTTAAATTTCTTGTTATTAAAAATAGAATCAATTTGATTTTCTGTATTGTGGTTATTTCATTATTCTTTTATGTTAAAAAATACTTCGTCTTCTTCTTCTTCCTCTTATTCTTCTTCTTCTTCTTGCTCTTCTTCTTCTTCTTCTTCTTCTTCTTCTTCTTCTTCTTCTTCTTCTTCTTCTTCTTCTTCTTCTTCTTCTTCTTCTTCTTCTTCTTCTTCTTCTTCTTCTTCTTCTTCTTCTTCTTCTTCTTCTTCTTCTTCTTCTTCTTCTTCTTCCTCTTCTTCTTCTTCTTCTTCTTCTTCTTCTTCTTCTTCTTCTTCTTCTTCTTCTTCTTCTTCTTCTTCTTCTTCTTCTTCTTCTTCTTCTTCTTCTTCTTCTTCTTCTTCTTCTTCTTCTTCTTCTTCTTCTTCTTCTTCTTCTTCTTCTTCTTCTTCTTCTTCTTCTTCTTCTTCTTCTTTCGTTCGCTTGAAATATGTCTATAACTGCAATGTTGTCTCTTGTCTGAATTTAACTGTTTGTTTTTTGTTTAGTTCACTCAGCGCTCATAGAGTTTATCTTCCATTGTCGTCGCTCTAGGCCAGAAGGTTTGCCTAGATATATCATATTTTGGGCAGTCTTGGAGTATGTGCTCTGCTGACTGCGACGCCAATCCACATGTGCACTTGGCTGAGTCACCAATCTTGAATTTTGTATATACGTGGTTGCGTAATCTATTGTGTCCTGTTCTGAGGCGCAGAAGAATGACTTGTTCTGGTCTGTCCATAACGTGGTAATCATCTTGAGCAGGTTTTTGTGGCTTTCTGACTGATTTGATCATTCTTTTCTTTTGGTGGTATGTAACGGGAACATCAGGCTGTTCTTCTTTTGCTCCTTCCTTAGCCTATCGTTCAGCTCTGTCTTTTCCGGGTATTCCACAGTGGGGTGGTATCCATTGTATGGTGACCTTATGCAGACTGCTAAGTTTAGAAAGTAGTGTCCTTAGTACTGGCAATTTCCCAGACAGGAGCGCCTCGAGTACTGATTTTGCATCTGTCAATAGCACTACAGGTTGTGTACCATGGCTGGTATTTAGTAATTTCTCTGTTGCTATCTTGATTGCTTCAATTTCAGCATCATAGTTATGGCAGTAATTTCCTGTTGGAACTCTGACCGTGTCCCTAGTATTATTTGGGTATTCTATGTACACTCTCGCTCCTCCATTTCGAAGAGCATTTTGTGCTGACCCATCTGTGTAGACTCGGATCCTAGAGGTCCTGTGGGTATTCTTCATCAAGGAAGCTGAGAGCGGCTGTTCTGCGTTGTACACTGAAAAAAAAAAAAAAAACTTCCTCCTATGGGATAATTTCCTGCCCAAAAATTGTGTGAATAATTTTTCATTTTAATTCATTAGTCAATGTTTTCATGTGTTCCCTCCATAACACGTATTACCCGATTTTGGCTTGACATTCAGGTCACCCGTGACAATTATATTACAAGCGTTTCAATTAGTATAGTATTTGAAGTTTTGTGTAACATCTATCTTTAACTAATTCATCCTCGTCATTTGTTGGTACGTAGCACAGGATCATGTTCGTGTTTACCCCCCTCCCCTTTCCCGTTTTTTTTGTGTGGTTATATATGTTGCTGTTGTTCTAACACAATCCCACACTATGTTATTGCTCTCTCTCTCTCTCTCTCTCTCTCTCTCTCTCTCTCTCTCTCTCTCTCTCTCTCTCTCTCTCTCTCTCTCTCTCTCTCTCTCTCTCTTTCTCTCATTCTCTCTCTGCCTCATTATATAGTATAAGGACCACTCTTTCACAGTGAAAGATATTTATCTTTGTGTTATCGCCTATGTTTAGAAGCTTTTTGCTTGCTCTCATCCATTGTGTTTCGCACAGTCCCCCAAACGTTAATCTAATAACATTTCATTTTCCCCTATTACTTGCGATATTTTCTTCAAACCATACATAATTATAACATTACATGTGCCATTTCTGTAGATTTTCCTAGGAAAATAAAAGAGGTAAATCGGCGTCCAGACACCTTACAGTTTTCTTCACATCGCGCCATACATCTTCTATGAGAAAAGTATCCGTTATTCTTGGTTACCTGGGTTGTGTTTTTTCTCTCATTTATTAGCTTGCTCGCGATTGGCTGGTTTGAGCAAGTAACTCATTATGCGGGATGAGATAGCCAGTCTCACGCCAACCCTCACTACTAGCCTCTTATGGCATGTATAGTAAGTTAAAGTATTACTATTCTTTGCTTCTCTTATGGGCAAAGGTTATATTTCAAAATCCTCCCCCCCCCCCCCCCCCCCCCCCAAAAAAAAACCACTGAATTGTTGAGAGGGGTAGCAGTTGTTGAGAGGTTACAGTGTCCGAATTCGACTCCTGCGTAGGGTTGGGAATTTCCTCATGGATTATAGATACGTAATGCTATCACAATGTAATATACAAGTAAATGGAAGTATTCTTCAACAAGTGAATCGGTACAATTATCTTGGAACAGTCATAACATCTGATGGGAGATGCCTTGAAGAGATTAGAACAAGAATCGCCATGGCGAAAGTAGCTTTTAGCAAGATGAAAAACATTCTGACCAATAAAAAGATGTCAACTGAAACGAGAAAAAGAGTGTTGAGGGGATACATAGAGCCTGTTCTTTTGTATGGATGTGAAACTTGGACAATGAGCAGTCAAGCTGAACAACATCTGATGGCTGCAGAAATGTGGTTTCTGAGGAAAATGCAAAGAATACCATGGACAGACAGAAAAACCAATGACCAAGTACTACAGGAGACAAGTGAACATCGTAAACTGATTAGAGAAATTAAACGTAGACAGTCAAAAATTTTTGGACATGTTATGAGAAGAAATGGATTGGAGAACTTGGTGACAACTGGCAAGATCGAAGGGAACAGACCAAGAGGAAGACTGAGAGGAAAATACCTGGATGGCTTGGCCACATGGCATGGACGAGACAGGAACACTGAGCTGATCCACGACACTGGTGATCGAGTGAAATGGCGAGTCATGACCGCCCACGCTTTCCGGCATGGCACATGATTGATTGATTGATTGAATGCTATCACACTGTCCCTGGTCTCTTCTGTGCTGACATCGGATACCTAGCCTTCTCGGATAAGGGCGAAAAAACGGACGGTTCCTGCGCAAGTTGAAAATCTTACAGCAGTTGGAAATCGCAAAGAGTAGACTCGCTTCCCTGGCAAAATTGTTAGGAAAAGTAAAACCTACAGGCGGCTAGATAGAGTCCGTTACATTGAATGGGTTCTGTCTAGAACAGTGGTTCTCAACCGGTGGGGAATCCCCCCCCCCCCCAGGGGGAATTTTAGGGTTTCCGGGGGGGGGGGAATTAAAACTATTTCAAGATTGCGTTAATACAAGAACCGATTACTTGATGTTGTTTTCCCCTCCATACTATACGGTTCTGTACTTCTAACCCTTCTGAAATTCGTTTTATAACGTAAGTAGGCCCGCAAATCACGTTTTATCTAGACGTCAAGGCTTGTTCTAGTAGGTGTTATTAAATTTAGCTTCCAATTTTACGTATACTGTGTAGGGGCGGGGTGGGGGATTTATAGGGAATAAACACGAAAAGGGTGGGGTGACATTCTGAACATATGGCGAAGAGGTGCATGCGCCAAAATAAAAGTTGAGAACCACTGGTCTAGAGGAAGGAAACCTTACACAAATGCATGCCGAAGTCGGACACACTGGCCTCTAAGGTGCATGGCTAGGTGTGACGCATTCACCTCGATAGAGGAACGGAAATGTAGAGTTATCTAGAGATATCGCTACAAACGCCACCTCTCTCGAAACCTGATGATGATAACTTAACGAAGCCGTAGCGCTCATGTGAGAGCCAATCTGTCATGTGTGTTGAATTCAGGTGATCGGGTGGGCGGGGATACCCCGGGTAAAGGCAGTCGTAGTCCCGCCTGGAACCTATTGTACAGCTGCCCAGTTCTTAATGAGAAGTGGGGCTATTAGTTCAATCAACCGTTGGCCACCAAAAACCTGACAGCGACAAGAAGGTACAAGATCATGAAAGGACCCAACTCTATGAGGCGAGGCGCTGAACACGCTTTAATAAATTAGACGCCACTGGAATAGTTCATTGCCTTGAGGTACTTGAAAGTGGAGCCGAGGTCCGGTTTGTTATGAAGTTCGGCTGTTAACTTTAGCTGTTAAATATTAATGATTAAACTGTTTAGTTGGTCAGTGGTCGGTTCAATACTCACAGTTGTATCATCACAATAAATTTAAGCTTAAAGAATTATTGTGACAGATAACAGTTAATTACGATTTTGTCAAGACAAGTAATTATTTGCTGTGACCATATATTTAGTAATATCTATTTGGTCAGATACCAGTTATAACCGTCGACTTAGTAATAACTATTTGGTCAAGACAAGCTTTATCAGGATACATTCTGAGGTAAGACTACTTATAGGCTATATATATATATATATATATAGTAACTATGGGCAATGGCTTACAGTTCACACGCACCATTTAGCATAATGGGAAGGTGAAGTTGTGGATCCTGAGCCAAGCGTATGATGAGGAAGGACTAAATTGAGTTTGTCAAGATATTACAAGGACGCTCACCGAAAGGAGCAAAAACACACAGATACAAACGAACGTTTCGATCAATTTCTTTTACGTAGTCCCCGAGGTAGACCAAGAAGACGGTGGAGAAATAATATATATACAGTCATACAAGCACTTGGAATCAGCGACTGGCAAGAGAAGGTCAACCAGAGAGACGAATGGAGACGGATTGTATCTGCAGCAAAGAACCTCAATGGCTCGGAACGCTGAAGAAGAAGAAGAAGAAGAAGAAGAAGAAGAAGAAGAAGAAGAAGAAGAGAAGAAGAAGAAGAAGAAGAAGAAGAAGAAGAAGAAGAAGAAGAAGAAGACTATAAAGACTTTAGTCGAAGCGTTCGCTTGTATCTGTGTGCTTTTTTCCTTTCGTTGAGCTTCTCAGTTCTTCTTCTTTCGTTCGCTTGAATTTTGTCTGTAATTACAATGATGTCTCTTGTTTGAATGTAACTGTCTTTTTTTTTTAGTTCACGCAGTGGTCCGTTCAGTTTTTCTTCCACTGTTGTTTTTCTAGGCCAGAAGGTTTGCCTAGATATGTTGTATTTTGGGGAGTCTTGGGGTATGTGATCTGCACCTTTACACATGTGCACATTGCTGATTCGCCAATCTTGAATTTTGTATACACGTGGTTGCGAAATCTATTATATCCTGTTCCTAGGGCGCAGAATAATGATTTGGTCTGGTCTGTCCATAAGGTGGTGGTCGTCTTGAGTAGGTTTTGGTGACTTTCTGACTGATTTGATAATTTATTTGTTTCAGATGGTGGTATATAAATGATACATGTTCTTCTATTGCTCCTTCCATAGCTAATCGATCAGTTCTCTCATTTCCGGAAGCTTCTTAGTTATATGTTGTGTTCGTTCGTTCGGGAGTCTCCGGGACGAAGTGGTTATGCCGCCTGCCTCGAGCTCCGAAGGTCGTGAGTTCGAATCCGGGCTGCGTCGTTCGGTTCACAAGTGCAAATTTCTCGGAGACTCCAGGGGATCGTCGCTGGAGCTATGGAGTTCGTGTTTTGTGCAAAGCTTTCGACAGGCCGCCCTGCGGAAAGAGACCGAGCCATATGGGATAAAACCCGATGCAATGAAGTCGATCCTCTTGTCTTTCAAAAACTTTCATTGTCTTTCAATTGTTGTGTCCGCAGCAGTCACCTGTTTTATGGATATCATGTTAGTATTTGTGCAGTATTCTCTTGCCAGAATCCATCCATCTTAAACTTGGTCTTCTGTTAACTGATTAATTGCCATGGGATGATTAATCGTCTTAAAGGACCTCCCATATCTGCCATGGGCTTATATCGCCGAAATGCTGTCATTGCAAAATGTTGTCTCAATTAAAATATCAATACCGTAGTTTTACGTAAGCAATCTCCTTTATACTGATATATAATACGACATGTATGCTACCATATGAACAACTTTTAGGTCATAACTGTGACTCACCCCTACTTCCAATGTTCTGCCATACATTGTATTAGGTCCACACTTACCTTTTTATTTGGCACTGAATATAGTAACTATAAAGTCAGAGCTTTTTCGGTTGCAGGCATAAATCAGAAGTTGACTGGTTTGATTCTCACGAGGCACCTTACCCGCTTTCCTGATTCCCGTTCTACAAATTCAGTACTGGAACTGGTACCGATTTGATTCGATTTCACCTTTACCCCTACCCCGTTCAACCTCAAGCAGAAGTTATCGTAGGGTCCATCACCGGCCCAGAATGATAGTCCTGTGACTAGTCAGCCACCATAGCAGCTGCCCATGGTTTTACCCTCACAGTCTTATTAATCCGAAGGTGATTGTTGACCATATGGGGATAACTAATTATAGTTCATGTCGTGTGACGTTGGCACACATGTCTGTTCACTGGCCTCTGTCTGATACGTTGCCAAACATTTCTGATACTAATGTTCCGCCATGCAATAATGTCAAACTGTCCAGCATCTTTTCTCTTGGTCTCTCGCTGCCTCTCTTCACCTCTAACTTTCCTGTTGCGACGACATATTCCAGCTTTCCCCTTTTCATGACATGCCTATAGAATGTGAACTGTCTTCTTCTGATGAGAGTTTTGTTTGTTTGTTTGTGAGTTCGCCATTTTCAAGATATCTTCCTTGCTCTTTCAATCCGTCCTCGGTGTTCTTGCCATTCTTCTATAACACCAAAACTATATTACACCTCTAATAGCATAATGTAAGCGTGGTACCGATGGTGTTTTTAATAGCATCACGTAAGCCTGGTATCGATTATATTTCTAACAGCATCATGTAAGTGTCGTATCGATTATATTTCTAATAACATCATGTAGTGTTATCATAATTTTATCATTTTCTTTGTTATCTTGTCAGGACCTGCAGCCTTTCCTTGTTTCATCTTTCTAATAACCTTCTCTACTTCAATAAGTGTGGTAGCGATGCTATTTCTAATAGCATCGTGACTAAATGTGTCTAGACTAGTGAAGGGTGTATATTTTCTCAAGAATTTAATGTCACACGCGAAGGGTTTCCTCTCTTGCTGTTTAGACAGCGTCGATGAGAAATAAATTCAAGGATATTGATTGACACTCATAGAAGTAGATAAAAGAAAGTGAAATATGAGTACACACTAAGTTTAAAATTAGTTTCATATCCTTTACAGAACGTCGTAATCAACCAAACCATTTATTTGTTGTTTGTGATTTTCTTTGTCCTTTTACATGCAGTAGTATGCCATTGCTTTCTGAACTGCTTTGTGAAAATCAACCTTGCGATCTGATCCCAAATTGCCTGAATCCGGTGAGGATGCCAACTATACCTTTTTGTGGGTATCTATTAAACTTCCGGTGCGATGATGCCGAGGTAGGCTGTTCAACCCTTACACCCGCATTAATTAGACCTAAATGTTTACTTGATGAAACGTCGTTAAGAAAGCAATCGCAAACTGGTGAACGTAATGTTGCCAATAAATCACAAGCAGCCACAAAATTATGAGGCTGACTGTGACGTCCCGTAAATGATATGCAGCTAACTAAACGTTGACTTCTCGTTCAGAAGACACAAGCAAACTGCTGACCGTACAGCTGCCTAGAAAATCAATATGAGGTTGATGGCAACGTATTGCAAAGGACATTTTGTTGTAAGTTAGCCATGCGTCGAAATAAACATGTTCCCTCTGCGAGACACTGTCTTTATCTAAAGGTGGCAGTCTCAAATTGCGGTGTCGAAACCATTATAGCTTTCAATTGTTATATTGTCGAGTGTGTCCTCTGATTATTTCTCAACTTTTATAAGTGTCAATCAATAAATACGAATATATTTATCATGCTATGTCAATGGCCACAAAGGTTCCACATAATATCCTATTTCGTAGATCAGCGTGGCCGAATGGATAAGAACGTGTGTTCTTGAATATCCGGTGTGCTTATGCTAAGGTAAGGGGTTCAACCCCTAGACTGGACAGTTGGACTAAAATGTTCGCCTGTCGTCCTTGACATGGGGACGTAAATTACAAGTACCTCTGAAGTCGGAGTGTGTTCGCCTGATGGCGAGGGACACTGTTAATAGGGAAAGCTAAACAACGCGCACAATTCAGTCCATGCACTCAACTAAAAGTGTGTGGACTAAGCTTGAGTTCAAAGCGAGCTAGCGAAAAAAAAAATCCTTTCTCTGTGTGTTACTTTTGCCTTAATTCACCCCAAACAAACGTCACCAGCTATATTTAGGGTCACCAGCTATATTTAGCACTGACGGTGATCTCCTCTGTGTTCGGGTACAGTTCGTGTCAGTGCGTTTCAATTGCCCCACAGTGTTTCTTTGGGCGTTGGCAACCGTTTCTGTGTGAGTGAGTATGTGTGTGTGTCTGTCTGTCTGTCTGTCTCATCATGATTTTTCTGGAACTGGCAGCAGCAGCAGCAGCAGCAGCAGCAGCAGCAGCAGCAGCAGCAGCAGCAGTAGTAGCAGCAGCAGCAGCTGTCCACGACAAGCCAGAGTAGCGTTGCCTTTTCTGCAGCAGCATCGTGGCATCTGACATTCTGCTAGACACTGTTCTCATAATCATGTCATCATGGTGCTATCGCTGACTGAGCGTCAGGACAGATGGGAGATGCCGACGACGACGACATTCACCATGTATGTCGGCAGGACATCCTCCCGCTGAGACAAGACCACATGGCTGCAAGGCCTCGCGTCTCGCGTACAGACAGATCATCATCATTCTTTTCGTATACTCCTGGTCTCAAGAGTTGACAAGCATTTCATTTGGCCAGTTACAGTTGGGGTGGGGGGGGGGGGGGGGGGGGGATGTCGCCGAGAGCAACTATTGCACACCGATAAAATTGCGCACCGAGCTACGGCGCAACACAGGGAACCTCTGGATGTGACGTCATACCCTGGGATTCCGGTTGTTTGGGGTGAATTAAGACAAAAGTACCCTCTGTGTATTCATCACCATGTTTCGTCATCTCACACGATCACCAAAGTCGTGGATCAGCTCCGTGTTCTTGTCCTCGACCATGCGACGTGGCTAATCCATCAAGATATTTACTTCTGTGTATTACATATGCGAAACCATAAGTGATTTTTTTAAATAAGGGAACTCTTCAGATAGGCTACAGCACTAAACGGAGAAGATGATTTTGAATCCCGTACATGTATAACTTTTTGAATGTCTATGTTTATGTACTTCGTCTCTTGAGACTTCTCGCCGTGTCATTGACTAGCAACCAATGCTTTACTTACACTGTAAACTGTGTTTGTTGTTCGTGGATAAGAGGATTAAAGGCTGAGATGAATTAAATGTAAATATCACTTGGGGAACCCTTAGAGGCCACTAAGACAGTTCATAAATAAACATGCATTAAATGTTTGGCACTCATAGAAGTAGAAGAAAGAAGTAGAGGCTCTAGCACGCACTAGTTAGTTGTTTGTGATTTCTGGGCAAGTTTACGTTCAGTAGTTTGCCATTGCTTTTTGAACGACCAGCACTCATACCGTTGTATTAAAACCAACCCCAGCGGTCTGCTGCCAAATAGCCTGCAGCTGTGTTTCGAACGAGGTATGTGGGATTACTGAATTGCGTGCGTAACTCCTTCGCCACATAGCTAGCCATAGGAGGTGATAGAATCCCGGTCGGTAACTAGAGTTTGTAATTGTTATACTGTCTAGTACGTCCTCAAGCCTCTACTTCTTTCTGCTACTTCTATGAGTGCCAAGCAATACATGTGTGTTTATTCATGGGCGAACCATGGGGGTGAGATGTAGGAGATGACAAAAAGAATGGAAGGCTTAGCGTGAGTTGGTTGAGAAGAAGTAATATATATATATTGTTACTTATTTCGCTCGATTTTGCCGACATGTTTGTATTATCTTATGTCATTTCATCTTATTGTTGTCTATTAGTCATTAGTCATTAGTCGCGGTTCCAACATCACAGCAAAGGGTCGTCCCCATTATGTTCCGTTCCCGTGCCAGTGAATATGACATAAAATGTTCCTCACTGAAAAGTGGAAAAGACAGGAGTCTCGACAAACAACGGCCCGCTCAGGTACACTGTGCAAAATGCCACCGCCAGAATGTCACCACAAAAGTCCTCTACGAACAATACCGTTCATCCTTGATGGAACTGGCAGTCACTTTCCCAACCAGATGTTCACCTACAAAGTCTCGATGTTTCTAGATATTGTTGTTCAGTTTCTAGATGTTTTCTCGCCAGCCACGCCATTTTTTCTCCGAAATGTAGATCACACAACAAAACAACCTCGAACAGATGTAAAGAAACATTTCACTGTACATAATGCCGTCGCTAGAATGCCAACACAAAAGTCCTCCTCGAAAACACAGTTCATCATCCATGGAAACGGCAGTCACTAGCAAAACCAGCAGCCACACATTTCTGCATAAGGCAAGAAAACCGGTGGCTTCTGTGACACACCAGCCGCCATACATGCAGATATGTTATGGTTTAGTAAGACATATCGAGTCTAAGGTTCGAAATCAGTCGCGGGCGATTTGAAGCAGATCGCTTTGCGTTGAAAAAAAAAAATGTAGTTAACTATTTGCCGTTCAGATAGCAATGGCAAACTATTTAAAGTTAAAATTACAAAGTAAATCACAAATAATTAATAAATTCTGGGGTTGATTGCGACATTCCGTAAAAGTTAAGCAACTAATTAGCATCAAGTAGAGAGGAAATTTTGTTTTGCTGTTTTGTAACTCAGGCGCGAGCACACACACACACGTATATTTGCCGACCTAGGCTAGTGTGGCACGTAAGAGAGCTTTTTTAACATTTTTGACACTCGCAGGTTTTCCATTCTGAGAATATACGGATGTACTGCATTCGAACTTTAATTATTGGATATAAAACTGTATATCATAGCACAGCATAAATGCCATTGTGTAATAAAATAATAAACATCTCTACTTTGTCCACAGCTGACGCCCAGACATGTCACATTCAGAGCACATGTTTTCCGTCAGATTAACCTCGCCACAGTCCTCGGTCATCTCGGACAGTGACAGCACAGAAAATATTGACGTCACCGATGACGAAATTACAGATTCCTACGACGCTCGGGAATTTAGCAGCAAGACTTCCACAAACGATGCTGCAGTTAGTTCTATATCAAGGATAGGAGCCAAAGATGACTACACTCGATTATATGACAATTATTCCAGCACTCAACCTCAGTCTCGACTTGGTCATCGTGGATTCTCGGGCGAAGAAGTCCGAGAGTTAAGATCAAAGATAAACAGCAGAGAGCGCAACAGAATGCATGATCTTAATTCAGCTATGGATTCACTTCGGGACATTATGCCTTATGCGAAAGGCCCTTCAGTTAGAAAGCTCAGCAAAATTGCCACTTTGACTTTGGCGAAGAATTATATCCAGATGCTGAACAAATCTGTGGAAGAGATGAAACAATTGTTGGAAAATATCTATAAGTCTGGAGGAGTACCTCAAAGCATTCCACAATTTGTACCACACCAGCAGAGTTTCAACTTCACGAATCCACAATCCTTTATCCACGCCATCACATTTCAGCCTTCCCATAACCCAACAAACTCATATACCTGCTTCCTTTCATCCATCTTGTCTGCAAGGACATCTTCCAACACAAAATTACCACCTACCATCGCTACCGAAGCCTTGCAGCCTGCCCAGTGTCTATTGCTTGCAATCCGCTAGAAAGCATCCGACCTCCATCAGTACAGGAAGCATCTCATCTCCAGGGAGACATTTTGTACCCCACGTGAGGTCAAACAATATATTTCCATCGATTCCATGCACATGTTCGGGTATTAACACATGCGCAACAACATTGCTCCCACGTTCAGTGTCGGAAAGTCTAGTGACGACACACCCTATCATCTCACGTGGCGGTGGTCACTAAAGTGATTAATTCCTTCTATATATTCTGTTGTCAAATATTCCACGTTAAGTGTCAAACAGGCTAGTGACAACACACCATGGTATCACACAGGCCTGTGCTCATATAAACTGAGTAATTCTTTGCACATATCTTGTTGTTCAGTGACAGAAAGTCTAGTGACAAGACACACCATAAAATCACACGGGGCAGTAGACACTAATGTGATTAATGCCTTGTTCATATCTTGTCGAAACCGCCACGTTCGTGCCAAATCATAGAGCCTACGGGTCAGCTTGGGCTAAAATGTTAAGTTCTCGTCGTTGGCTTGGGCGAGTAAATTACAATTACCTCAGAAGTCGGAGTGCGTTCGCCTGATTGCTAGGGACATTGATAATAGAGAAAGCTATTCTACACGCAAAAATCAGTCCAGCGTGGATAACGCTCAAGTTCAACGCGAGCTAGCGAAAAAGAAAACAGCGGTGTGTGTCTTACAAAGATAAATCTGGCCTACAGGAGCGACATTTCAAGACAACTCATGGGGACCAGCGAACTCAAGCAAACGTCGTGTTCGTCGTAACTTATGCAGGAATAGGCATAACGTTGAAGAAGTAGTGTCTGAAAGGCTAGTTACAGCACGCGCTAGCACCACACGTGGCGGTTTTCATATATACTGGTTAAATCCTTGCAAATATCCTGCTGTCTAAGCTTGACGTCCAGTGTCAGAAAGTTTTCACAGCACAGGTGTAGACATACATTTAAACGTGTAGAGACACACGCTGATTACTTGCTGGTACATATTGTGTTGTAAACGTATGCAGGGTGTCTAAGTCTCACTACACTTTGTATGTAGAACAAATGTGAAAAATTATTTTCTCCGTTGATAACACCATTTTGTCTGGAGTGCAAAGATTTACCCCAGCAGACTACAGCCATTCGCTGCATATTGCTTCACGACGGATCGAGGAGCGCATTTTTTGATGACATCATGTACTTCATTTTTCAAATCAGTTATCAGTTATCAGTTATCAGTTATCAGTTGGGGTATCTTCATTGCACTCCGGACATGTCCTTAGGTGCTCAGATCCTCCCCCCAGCATATGCATCAGCGTCTGGTGGCTAATAGTGCCAGTTCTGTGTTGGTTGACGAGGCGCTTTGTTTTCCCGATGTACCTCTCGCGTCTGGCTGTGCCGATTCTTACTCCCAAGTCTTTCATCCTGGACAGCGATGTGGAATCACTGACGTCAAAGTCCTCTGTTCTCGCCATATCTTTGAGGACGTTAATAACATCGGCACGATAGATGGGCTGGCCATCTACAGGGGGTGCAGAGCCAGCCATTTTTCACATGTGTTCTACATACAAATTGTAGTGAGAATTTAAGAACACCCGGTATAACCTCATTCTAAACCCATAAACACCCGATGTGTTCATTTACAATTTAAATGTTGCGTGTCCTTTGCAGAACCTTGCAATCAACACCACGTTGCTATTCACGGCAATTGTACGTTCAGTAATTTACAATTGATTTCTTAATTAAAAGTCACCATTTATATAGAAATTAATTCCTGCGTTTGGGTTGAACCGCCTACGTCGCATCAGAAGTTTAAGAGCGAGTGCTCTTATCTTTTGATCACGTTCAATAGTTGCGTCATATTATATTTTTTCTTAACTCTTTCTTGTGATAAATTGATAAATTTAGTGTATATATTCTGTTATCAACGCATTTCTGGGAACTATTTCTACACCATGAAACACCCGACATGTTCATTAGTTAGGCGTTCATGTTTCTCCACAGATCTCGATATTTGGTGTTCTCCATAGATCACGGTATTCGGTGTTATGGATCAAATCTTCTTCATGATATTCATCCATTTCACCGTCTCAATCCATCCAGCATCATTTCTCTAGATCTGCCTGTGCCTCCTTTCCCATTGATCTTTCCACTTGTCACGATGTTCACCAATGTGTCTCCTCTCGTAATGTGACCAAAGAAATTGCGTGTCTCTTTCTTATTGTTGTATATAATGATCTAGTTTCATTACCCTCTTTCAGGCAATCGTTGTTAGTTACTCTGGGAGTCTAAAGAATTCGCAATAATCGTCACAGGAACCACATCACTATCGCTTCTAAGTTCTTCCTAATTTGTTCACATATGCTCTAAAGTGCACTGCCATACGGCAAAACAGGTTTTATGTAGCATTTCAGCACTCCTTTTCGTAATTTAATGATAATGACTTATTGCATAACTTTCATTTCCTAAAATGCTGCTTTTGCTTGCCCTATTCTGTTCAGTTACGTCATATATTATTTTCTCCACTCTTTCTGGTCCAGACACCTGATATTATTATTATTATTATTATTATTATTATTATTATTATTATTATTATTATTATTATTATTATTATTACAGGGTGTATTTTTAATGACTGTGGGGTTTTTGAAAATATTGCCGTTCCATGTTTTTTATTTACCCTCTGTGGAGTTCATGCCACTTCAAATGTAAATACAAAACTTGGAACAGCAATATTTTCAAACCCCCACAGTCATTACAGATAGACCCTGTATTATTATATTGGTAATACATGTCTTGGCACGAAAGATGTTAAAATAATAAATGAAACAGAATACTATTCCGTGTTACATGTCTAGCAAATAAGAACAGTAAAACTGCAAGACTCTTTTACACGCCATGATTTAGGTATTCGGTGCCAACCTCATAGACCAACCGGAACTCAATGGTCGATGTTGTCAACATTGATTGCAATGGCAGGCTTTACTTCCCAGGACATTTCCTGATATTCATTTTAGGATGTGTCGTTAGGAAATCAAGTAAATGTTAAAATAATATCATCCATGTCGAAAGCGATTCAAATACATGACTAGTTGGTCGACAGGCTCCTCTACGACAAGCAGCATTATCCTTTAATTAATGAAGGTAATTACCATGATCACGTAAAGACGAAGACACAACTTGGCCTTTAATGTAATATTAACGAATCATGTTTGTGACCAAAATTTTGAAAATATTATGGTAATGATTTGAGGGCAACAATAACATCAGATAGAAGATGTGTGACACAGATTAACAGCGGAATATGTCACACAAAAGCTAAATTTCAGATGATGAAAAGTATCTAAGTTGACAAGTCACTAGCATTAAATGTCAGAAATAGAGAACTGAAATGTTGTAAAGAATACGTTCTGCTGTAGTCCAAATAAACACCCAAAACATATGACTCAGAAGTTCCACGGATTGGAAAATACACAGATACAGGCGAATGTTTCGACAGAACTCTTTATCAACGAAATTTTAAAAAACAAAACAATAACAAGTATTTATTTTAAAAAAGGAAACAGACAACAGATGCACTATAGCATTTGCAAATAGTAGAAACACACGAGGAAAAAAAGAATAAATAGACAAGATATATGGCAGGAGGTGCCGTTTGGGCGTCTTTAAAATGTCATAATTATGCACACTCTGGAGAGAGAGAGAGAGAGAGAGAGAGAGAGAGAGAGAGAGAGAGAGAGAGAGAGAGAGAGAGACGGAAGGAGAGGGAGATGGAAAGAAAGAGAGAGAGAGGGGGGGAGAGATGGGGAGGGGGAAAAAGAGAGAGAGAGAGAGAGAGAGAGAGAGAGAGAGAGAGAGAGAGAGAGAGAGAGAGAGAGAGAGAGAGATATTTTTGCTAAATTAAATATTGCAAATACATTCACATTGAGCGAAATGTGGGAAGTATGGCATGATGTTAATTACGATTTTAAAGTTTTGAAATTACATAAATGAAGTTACAATAACTATGTCGTTTGTACTGTTTTCTGTTTTCTTCAACGGGATCAAATGAGACCATTTCATTACAGTAACTAATGTCATGTGTTCATTTTCTTTTTGGCCAGACTACTGTAAAATGGGCCGGATCCGTGGCGAAGACGCTACGGATGCTGTTCATGATCCAGGATACCCGTGTTCGAAACACAGCTGCACGCGATTTGGCAACAGGCCGCGTTGCGTTGGTTTTTTACGAATTTGTATGAGTGCCGGTCGTTCAGAAAGCAATGGCAAACTACTGAACGTAAACTTGCCAAGAGATCACATCAGCAAAAAATGCTGGTGTTGACTGCAACATCATGTAAAGGATATACAATTAACTTTAACTGTAAAATGGTGACAACAAATTTGACACCAAACTGCAATAAAACCTTCTTTTAACAAACAAAAATAGAATGTTGCACGTCCTTTGCAGGATATTGACACCGGTAATAGGGAAAGCTAATCCACACGTAAAGTTCAGTCCAGTGCTACTAGAAGCAGTGTGTGTGGACTACGCTTGAGTTCAAAGCGAGCGAGCGCGAAAAAAAAAATGCCAAAGCCAATCCCCATTGCTAATGTTATGAATGGCGAGAATATCGTGGGCAGACAACAAATCAAAACAAATGCTAAGTTATTATTTGATACATGTTTTTACAAGATCACTATCAATATCATAAGTAGATAAATGAAAATGATGGATCATAAAAATAAATTTTAACAAAATGTAAGGTGCTGACTTTAGAGGACATGATAAAAATGCCCCAATTCTATAGAAGAAGTTATATTTACAGATAAACATAGTTTCGAAGTGGATGCAGGAGTTTTTAAAAAAAATTAAGTTGCAAGTCTTTCACAGGACGTAGCAGTCAACCCCAGCATTTTCGCTGTTCGTAATTCCTGGGAAAATTTTACGTTCAGTAGTTTGCCATTGCTTTCTGAACGACCGGCTCCTATACCTTTTTTTCGAAAAAACCAGCACCGCTGTGTTTCGAACCCGGGTATACGGGCTCACAAACCGATGCGATTCGCAATGCGAGAGTAGTGATTTAAATAAATGCAGGAAAAGCAGCGGGGGTGGTATTCAGTCCAGATCATCATCATCACGTGTCATGCCGATAAGCATGGGTGGTCACGGTTGGCCATCTCACACGATGACCAGTGAGCCGAATCAGGTCTGTGTTCTTGTCCCGAATGTCTCGTGTGGCCAAGCTATCCAGATATTTATGTATCGATTTTTAACTCGAAATTTTGCCCAGGCAGCGCCGTTAGGCTACTCTTTTTCAATTTCCAACTGCCAAAGGATCTTTTACGTGCGCAGCAATACATACGGCATCCGATCTTACTACTCAGAGACCAGGGACATTTTTGTTACTAGAAGTCCACGTGAAAAAATCCCGGCCTTCACCGGAGCTTGAACCCGGGACCTTCAGCATTCGAGGCTGACACCATACATCGAGACCACTCAGCCCAGCTGAAAGATAATACACACGAAACGTATTGGAATCATGTCCTCGATCAACGAGCATATGAAATATCCAATATTAAATTGATGGAGCACACAACGCCTCAAGTAGTGAAAAGGGATTCTTTGCGTTAAGAAAACGGAAAATATGGTTATCTCCAAAGAGAAAGAAATACCACAGTGTAACATCGAAGTAAATTGGCACATTCTTAAACATGATAATTTGTACAATTAGCAGTTATACAACATCTGACCGAAGATCCTCATTATCATGTGCCATACCAATGAGCGTGGACGGTTGTGGTTCGCCATCTCGCACGATCACCAGTCTTGGACAGGTCTCTGTTCTTGTCCAGATTCAATTCATTGGCACCTTGCCGTCTTGACAGACGATAGTTTGTGCTTTAAAAAGGCATAATAACTTTTACCTATGGCGGTAGCGAATGTGACTGATAAGGCCAATTTGCGCTGTAAATGTCCGTTCACAGTGGGTGCATGAGAACACATGGTCATTTTCCACCATCATGCATCATCTTACGTCTCAAACGCTCGGTGTGTGACTTATCTGTAATAGTTTTCTCCTTTGTCTTTATTCCATTTCTGATGTTTGCCCTCCATGCAACACGTTCAGCGGCGACTTGCTCCCAATGTGCATTATCAATGCCTGTGTCAATCATGTCCCGCTTACACACATCTTTGTATCGTAGTAGAGACCGACCCTGAGATCTCTTACCCATCTGTAATTCACCAAAAAAGATGTCCTTTGGTATTCTACCATCATCCATCCTCCTAAGATGTCCTATCCATCTAAGTCTACGAAGACTGAGCATGGAATAAACTGTCACACAACCTGATCTTTCCAATACTTCAGTATTTGTGATTTTGTCTTGCCACTTAATACCAAGAATTCTTCGCAAACACCGCATATGAAAGCTGTTTAAATGTTTCTCTTGGTGTGAGTAAGTCGTCCAGGTTTCACTGCCATAAAGAAGAGTACTAAGGACACAGGCTTGATAGACAAGGACTTTTGTTTTTGCAGTAAGCTTCCTGTTCTCCCAGACTCTTTTTCTTAACCTGTTCATTGTTGTTGCTGCCTTACCAATCCGGATGTTGATTTCCTGATCTAGGGATAATTTGCTATTTACCACTGATCCTAGATATGTAAAATGGTCTACCATCTCTAGTTCGGCGTCGTCAATAAAGATTGATGGTACCCCATGTGCACCTTGTGACATAATCTGTGTCTTCTTTTTGCTAATTGTTAAACCAAATTCAGAACAAGCATTGGAGAATGCAGATAGTAGACATTGCAATTCTTCCTCAGAGTGGGTCGTAACTGCAGCATCATCTGCAAAAAGCAACTCTCTGATCAGTACCCTCCTAATTTTGGTCTTGGCCTTCAATCTCTGAGCATTGTAGAGGCCGCCATCTGAGCGGGTCATGATTTTCTACTCATCGGCATAAAAGGTAGTCTGCCGTTGTACTTCCTTGGCAGTGACCGTACTGATCGATGACAGTAACCAGTGTCTGTATAAAAAGGTCTCTGCCTACAGAAGACGCCTTGCAACTTGAACTAGAATCGGCATGGCAATAGTAGCTGTTTGCAAGATGGAAAAAATACTTACAAATACAAAAAGAGTTTTGCTTGTTTGTTTTGTTTTTCGTTCTTTCGCTGTGAACTCGAGCGCTGTACAAGCTAAACAAATTTTTGCGCGTAGACTAGCTTTCTCAATTACCAGTGTCCCTCGCTATAAGGCGAATCAAGTACGACTTCTTGGGTACTTGTAATTTATGTCCCCAAGTCAAGGACCAAAAGAGTGATGAAGTGCTATAAGGAACCAATACTAATTTATGCACGTGGAACATGAGCACTATGTAGCTGAAAAACAATTTACGGCAGCAGAAATGTAGTTCCTGGCACCATGCAAAGAATGCAATGGACAAACAGAAAACACTCACCAGAAAAGAAATATATGAAAGCCGTAAATTGATTAGAGAAAGATGTAGACGGTCGGGATTTAACAGATACAGTGCCAAATAAAAGGTAGATTTGGACCAAACAAAAATTGGATGGTGGAAAATGGGAAGTATGGGTGTTCAACGTTATGACTTACAAGTTGTTAATATGGTAGCAGAGATGTTGTATTATATATCAAATTAAAGGAAGTTGCATAGGGAAAACTACTGTATTTATATTTTAACTACAGTTTGATTTATAAACCCATAGCAGTTACGTGTAGTTCGAATAAGACGATTCCTAATCCCATGGCACTTAATCAGTTAAAAGCATGTTATCAGAAGAAATACAAGTGAATACTTAGTGACACATGCACTCTTGATGGAAACAGAGCAACTGGATGCCAAATAAATAAATACCTGGATGGCTTGGGAATATGGCATAATCAGGACAAGAACACGGACATGATGCAAGGCTGGTGATTGTGTAAGATGGTGAACCATGATCGCCTACGATTATCGGCAAAGTACATGAACATGATGATGATGATGAAATGAACACACTGGCTTGGCTTAGACTAGTCCCGTTGACGTATTTTGGCTTTAATGTTACAATGATCTCGGAACAGTAATAACATCTGATGGGAGATGCCTTGAAGAGATTAGAACAAGAATAACCATGGCAAAAGTAGCCTTTTGCAAGATGAAAAACATACTGACCAATAACACGATATCAATTGAAACGAGAAAAAGAGTGATGATGTGCTGCATAGAACCTGTGATTTTGTATGGATGTGAAGCGTGGACAATAAGCAGTGAAGCTGAAAAACATCTGATGGCTGTAGAAATGTGGTTTCTGAGGAAAATGCAAAGAATACCATGGACGGACAGAAAAACCAATGAGCAAGTCCTTCAAGAAACAAATGAAGATCGTAAACTGATTAGAGTCATTAGACGTAGACAGTCAAAATTTTGTGGGCATGTTATGAGAAGAGATGGATTGGAGAACTTATTGACAACTGGCAAGATCGAAGGGAAGAGACCAAGGGGGAGACCGAGAAGTAAATACCTGGATGGCTTGGCTGCGTGGCATGGTTGAGACAGGAACACTGAGCTGATTCACGACTCTGGTGATCGAGTGAGATGGCAGAACATGGCCGCCCACGCTTACCGGCATGGCACATGATGGGTGGATGGTTACACTCTGGAACAGCAACGGACACGATATAAAAATAATTGTCAGGAAACAAAGCTACTAAAGGACATTAATATTTGAAACATCTTGTCTAAAGGTGTAATGGGACCCCTACTTCATCAGTGGCCCACATGGCCCACTTTGTCAGTCTGCCAATTCTCGGAAGGAATCGTATATAAGTATAAATAATCGCCAGTAACAATTTCAGAGTATCGAATACACCAATTTTACTAACTCAGCAGACGACAAAGATGGAAATCAGCGATCTAGGAAGGTACACCGGTAAGTTAGTTGTCTACAAGAATTTGACACTTTGTGGCATTTTAGTTTGTTTTGAAAAACATTTCAGTCTAAATATAAAGAAACTCTTGCAGTTCATCCATGGAGGATTGGTATACTTATCAAATAACCTGAATTAGATTATATTTTGAATTTATCACATTAACAAGTCTAAGACTGTTCAACTATTTGTGAGTTTGTGGCATTTCAGTTTGTTTTGTAATACATTTCGCAGTCAAAAGATAAAGAAAATATTGCAATTCATTCATGGGGGAGGGGGTATATTTATCAAATAACTGAATTAGATCCTATAATATTAGATTTTAATGTAGAAGGTAGCCTAGACAGGGCACTGGGCTAGCATGTTTATTGTTTACCTGCCGCTCTGTGATCAGTATTCAAATCGCCATAGTCTGGTAAGAATGAGGCAGCGAGGTGTGACGAGGGGATCTGTCCGACGCTCGACGCTCAGAGGAAAGGCGAGGCGGACATATAATCACATTGCTACTGGAACTATTAGTGTTGGAACTCTTCGCTAGCTGCTGAGGATGGGGACGGAGCGCTTATGGGAATGTCCCGAGTGCTGTAATGTCGGTTCCTAGGTCAATCAATCGCCATGAAAGCTGGGATTATTTCAAACTGACCTGGGCTTTCAAAACTTCCCAGTCTAAAATAGGGTACCAAGAAATGATCTGGGAAATAAATGCTGCCAGCGTCATATTGATTGGTGCATTAACAGACTGGGCTAGCACCATATACTTAACACACCTCAAGGTGTGAAGATGGGTCATTTACTTTGCTTACTGGCTTTATGATAGTTAAAGTCACATCAAAAGTACGCATGGCCGAATGGGTAAGAACGCGTGTTCTTAAACATCCGGTGTGCTGATGCCGAGGTAAGCGGTTCAAACTCTACACTGGACAGTTGGACTAAAATGTTGAACTCTCGTCCTTAACTTGGGGACGTAAATTGTAAGTTCCTCTGAAGTCGGAGTGGGTTCGCCTGTTGGCGAGTGACACTGTTAATAGGGAAAGCTAATCCACACACAAAATTCAATCAATCACTACTATAATTTGTGTGTATGGACTACGCTTGAGTTCAAAGCGAGCGAGCGCAAAAAAACAAAAAAAAAAAAACTCATATATAAATCATAAAACACCAAGCCACAACGCTTGGTGATCAACTATATTGTTTAGTATTCACACTTTAAGCAAATAAAATTAAAGTATTACAAAAAAACAAAAAACTTTGAAACACAAAATCTTTACCATAGGTCTTTGTTGTGTCAGGACCATTACACTTTGTAGGCCTTTATGCATGGAGGAATAAGTGACTAGTCTTGTCTTTTCTTAGCGGATGATGAGTGCAGGCTTGGAATCCTAGTCCTCCGGGAAGGTTAACCCGGTCAACAAATGCCCGCAGACGTGGGATGTGTCGGCCTAACGGCGCAAGAACGCAGCTCTTCTGTAAACAGGCACAACGCAATCACGTCCGAAAAAAAAAAACTCCGGATGAACGCAGAAGAAGAAGAAGAAGAAGAAGAATCCTAGTCCGACAGTGGTCATGACATTTTCATCGCAATCTTCTGCCAGCGCGCCTGCGTTAAATCCACTAAGCAGCTGGTTTTTTATATGATTTGTGGGTTCCTTGTCATTTAGCTTGGCATAATCGGGACAAGACCAGAGGTCTGATCTAAGACTGTGATCTCACCAGATGGCGAATCATAACCGCTCACGCTAATCGGCATGGCACATGATGATGATGTAACAGTGTAATTATTTTGAATTTCCATATTTTGTCGTGTAATACACATTATTTCATTTCTACAGATGCAATAGCATGGTAAGTTGCTTTATTTTTATGACAAAGTTGTATGTCATTATCATCATGAAGTGGCATCTTCGCATTTAGAATTGGCTTAATAATCCCCCCCCCCCAAAAAAAAAACTCTGTTATGCATCGTCATGGTGAGCTAATATAGGAGTCTTCCAGTCTATCTCTTGATTTGTCTAAGCACGTGCAGCGTTGTCTTTCTCTTGCATGTTTCCCCTCTACCTTTCCGCCAGAGCATCTTTAAGAATAAGCTTTTTTTTTTTTTACATTGTGGAAGAACTTTAATTGTCTGACCTTGATCTCATTCAACATTATTTTCTACAGTCCCAGTTTTTTTTGTAATACTCTATTGTCTTCTCCTGTTTCTATATTCTTCCAATTCATCTATACAACGATATTTTGAAAGTTTCAATTTTCCCCTCATATTAAATAATCATATGTATGCACCATACAATAATGAAGAGTAAATGTAACATTTCTTCTTCTTCTTCTTTTTCTTCTTTTTCTTCTTCTTCTTCTTCTTCTTCTTCTTCTTCTTCTTCTTCTTCTTCTTCTTCTTCTTCTTCTTCTTCTTCTTCTTCTTCTTCTTCTTCTTCTTCTTCTTCTTCTTCTTCTTCTTCTTCTTCTTCTTCTTCTTCTTCTTCTTTTCATCTCCCATTTGAGCATAAAGCCTCAACCAACTGACATCAAGCTCTTTGGTGACTAGTTATTGACGGATTTTGCAGTTACGATTTCTACAAGATAAAGTAGCCAACGTACTGCCTCCTTAAGACATGCTTATATGGTTACCGTGTTATTATTCTTTGTTTTCCTTATGGGCACCTGTAACACAGTGACAAATGTAACACACTATCACCTTTTAATTCGTAACTTAACTGTTTACATGTGAACTGTTTGACATTGTTGAATATTACTTTAGCCATTTCTATTCTCTTCCTATTTGTCCTCATGTTTGCCAGGTGCTTGGTCTGGAGCAGACATTGACAACAATGACTCCCCAAACTTCGCTGTCATTTGATACTTTCTTGAAGCTGACCTAGCTATAAAAAAAACATTATTTGTTGCCTAGCTGTTTTAGCTTTCCTCGTACATCTTTCCGTGTCTTCCTCTACCTCTCTTGCCCAGTATGTTCTGACCTGAAGCTAATATCTCTACTCAGGCCAACTAGAGTGCCAATGAGACCCTGGCACTCAGATGCTGTTATTGATTGGGCACTTGTTACCTGTCTGCAGTATCGGACACGAAATTGACTGTTTTGGGTGACCATGGAAGTGACCACGTGCCATCTTCCGTGTTGATTTCCAAATTGAGCAAGTTCGAAGCTACAAGAGCACGCAGGGCCTTCACATACGAGCTAACCAACGCTTATCGGAATAGACCAAGAAGATTCAATTGTGTGCAGCTCGCATGATGGACCTCCGAAGTTGAACTTGTGTGGAAGTCTAATAGAGAGGCAAATGAGAAATTACAAAAATTACGAAAGATACCACAAAGCACACAAGAAGAACTGGAGTCGATGGAAAGGGTGGGAAAAGAGCAAGCTGAGATCAAGCTCCGTGCAGCAGAGGCCAAGTTAAGTTAAATGGAATAACTTCATGGGTGAGCTGGGAGGCTATAAGACATTGGTTAGATTCTGGAAACTAGACAGACAAAGTCGTAGAAAAGACCAGCCTACCACAATGGGAACAGTATATAGGGATAACGACAAGCCCCCGACAATGGACAAGGAGAAATGAGAAGCTTTCCTTGACATATTTAAAACACGGACAGATCACAATGATAGCGACAGCAGGGAGGCTGTTACAGAGCAACTATTTTTTCATCAAGGACGACGGCTATGAGGATGGCATACAGGTAGACGATATAAAACATACATTGAAAACAGCAAGAACACTGAGCCAGGGCCTGACGAGTTCTGGTAGTCCCATGTGAAAGATTTCAGATTTGGATGAGATGACTACTTGTTTTAATCTGAGTATTAGGACAAAATCAGTGCCCCAAGAGTGAGTGCACAACTATCTAATCCCACTCTCAAAGCCAGGCAAGGACAATTCGAGACTTAATGGCTATAGGATTATCACCTTGCAGAATACACTTGGCAAGGTACTGGTGAAGATTGTTGCTGTTAATCTGCAGAAGTTCTTGGAAAGGGAAAAGCTACTCCAAAGAGGGCTTGGTAGTTAAGTTACTGGCCAAGGAAAGAAATGTGGTCAAACATAGCAACGTGTGCTTTTTATGAAGCGGTCCATATTAGACAGGAAACAATGGCAGTAGCAATGGATCTTGAGGACGCATATAACAGATTCAGATATGATCTCTTAGTTGGCACTCTTATGGAGAAGGGTGTTAGTCCCTGTGTTGTGAATTGGATAGCAGCTACCCTGCACTCCCATATGGTTGCTCTCCGCCTAGGTTCATGGACCTCGGAGGCATGCATTATTCCCACGGGATTACCCCAGGATCTGCAAAATCGTCTGTGCTATTCAGTGTATACACAAGCAAGATTGCAAGCATTGAAGCACCAGGGACTGGACAAATTCATACATTTACATACAGATGATGTCCTTATGTTTAGGTAGGGGAGAGACAGGATGCAAATTGCGCAAAATTTGCATCAGATAGTAAACAAAGTGATCAACCGGTGTACAGAAATGGGTAGTGTCATTAACCCACATAAGGCATATATTTTATGGTGCTCTCTGGACAATAGAATTGTTAAGACTGACATCCCAGGGCTCACAATAATTGGCAGAAATGTTAACAGAGAGAGTAAACTGAGATACCTGGGAGTCACCTTTAACAGAAGCCTGTTATTGAGGGATTATGTGGAAGCAGCTGTTATAACTAAGAAGCGACTCGGTGAACCAAGAACCTCAAAAGAGTAGACGAACTTCGTAGCACCAGCAAGAATTAAAAAAGTGTGTAACCCAAGACTTCAATTGCTATATTATTTTTATTGGTACTTTTAATATTAAAAAAAAAAATGAAAACTACAATTAGCACTCCTGCTCAGAATGCCCGCTTTAAAAATATTAGATATATTGCATTATTATGTGAAATATATTTACTAAAAAGTAATACAAAATTCAAGCTTAATTTACATTGAGGCATATTATAAACTCAAGTGTTTTACTTAATCCAGTCTTCGCCAGACTCTGGTTGAAGGACGCAAGTCTAGCAATGTGGACATCCAGCTCATGCTGTCCAATATACAGAGGTGTGAGACCATTGTGCAGCAGCTGTTGCTAATGGAGCAGGATGCTTTTAATTCAGTAGGGGACACATGTTTTGTGCACAGAGAGAGAGAGAGAGAGAGAGAGAGATGAGAGAGAGAGAGAGAGAGAGAGAGAGAGAGAGAGAGAGAGAGAGGCGAGAGAGAGAGAGAGAGAGAGAGAGAGAGAGAGAGAGAGAGAGAGAGATGTTTGGTTATTGTTTTAAATGTTCAAATATATGTTAGTTATACATCTTTTTAAAAAAGTGTGTATGTGTGTGTATGTGTCACACATGCACGCACGCGCGAGCACACACACACACACACACATATATACATATATATATATATATATATATATATATATATATATATATATATATATATATATATATATATATATATATATATATATATAGAGAGAGAGAGAGAGAGAGAGAGGTCATAGTCTGGTAACATGCCAATTGGCGCAAGCGTTAATATCTCCCCATAGATCTCGGCCTTTTATGTTCCAATCAGTTATATTGATTGTATAGGCCACCGTCTTAGACCATCTAGCATAATTTCTCTCGGTCTGCCTCATCTTCTTTTACCACTGATCTTTATATCAATGTATCGCTTCTCTTTATATGACCGAAGAACACTGTCTATCTCAGTGGTTCTAAACCTTTTCTGGCCCGTGCCCCCCTTCACCATATTTTCAGAACGTCACTCCCCCCCCCCCCCCCTTTCGTATTTCCTACCTAAAAATTTGGCTCTTGCCCCCATTCACCATATATTCAGAACGTCACCCCTCCCCCCTTTAATATTTCCTACTTAAAAATCCCCCCCCCCCCTTACACAGTATATGTAATCATGAAAGCTAAATTTAATAGCACATACTAAAACAAGTCTAGGCGTCCACATAAAACGTGATTTGTGGGTCTACTTACCTTATAAAATGAATTTTAGAAGGGTGAGACGTACAGAAGCGTAAAGTATAAATGGAAAAACAATATCAAGCAATCGGTTCTTGTATTAAAGTGATCTTGAAATAATCTTAATTCCCCCCCCCCCCTGGGAACCCTAAAATTCCCCCCCCCCCCCCCCCCGGAGGGGGGGGGGAATTCCCCACCGGTTGAGAACCACTGGTCTATCTCTTTCTTAAAATTACGTATAATGTTCAACTGTCATTAGTCTCCTCCTGGCAGTTGTTGTCAGTTATTCTGACAGTTCAGGATATTCACAATGTTTGTTTCAGACACTACACACTCTACCATCAAGTTCCTCCTATAGTGTTTTTTTTTTTTTTTTGCCTCAATATAAAATTCAATATCTCAGTAACCAACTGAGGTAAAATGATGAGATTTAGTATATAACCTTATCATTATGTCCACCCAACAAAAAAAATTTTGTTCTGGAGATTTTACAGCAGATTTCAAAGTTAGTTTATATGCGGTATATTAATTTCGACTTAGAGATTACGTCCATGATTTTAACAGTATCACAGCTTCACCAAGAGACGTCCCGGCAGATTTTGAAATTTTCACGTGATTTTCGTTTTGAAACAAACAGCGCGAAGATTTACAGGTGTCTCCAAATGGGGGTTCTTTCATGAAACGTGATTATATAAATAAACTAGCTGACAAGGCCCGGCTTCTGGCAGGGAGCTTGCTATCTATCTATCTATCTATCTATCTATCTATCTATCTATCTATCTATCTATCTATCTATCTATCTATCTGTCTGTCTGTCTGTCTGTCTGTCTGTCTGTCTGTCTGTCTGTCTGTCTGTCTGTCTGTCTGTCTGTCTGTCTGTCTGTCTGTCTGTCTGTCTGTCTGTCTGTCTGTCTGTCTGTCTGTCTGTCTGTCTGTCTGTCTGTCTGTCTGTCTGTCTGTCTGTCTGTCTGTCTGTCTGTCTGTCTGTCTGTCTGTCTGTCTGTCTGTCTGTCTGTCTGTCTGTCTGTCTGTCTGTCTATTTATCTATCTATTTATCTATCTATCCGTCCGTCCGTCCGTCCCTCCGTCCGTCTGTCCCTCCGTCCGTCTGTCCCTCCGTCCGTCCGTCCCTCCGTCCGTCCGTCCCTCCGTCCGTTCGTCCGTCCGTCCGCCCGCCCACCTGCCTGCTTATCTATCTATCTGTCTGTCTGTCTATCTATCTATCTATCTATCTATCTATCTATCTATCTATCTATCTATCTATCTATCTATCTATCTATCTATCTGTCTGTCTGTCTGTCTGTCTGTCTATCTGCCTACCTGCCTGCCCGCCTACCTGCCTACCTGCCTGCTGATCTATCTATCGATCTATCTATCTATCTATCTATCTATCTATCTATCTATCTATCTATCTATCTATCTATCTGTCCGTCCGTCCGTCCGTCCGCCCGTCTGCCCGCCCGCCTGCCTGCTTATCTATCTATCTATCTGTCTGTCTGTCTATCTATCTACCTACCGACCTGTCTGTCTGTCTGTCTGTCTGTCTGTCTGTCTGTCTGTCTGTCTGTCCGCGCTATTAAATATTGATAAAAGTTACTGGAAAAAACGTCAGGACCATGTGTTGAAAGAGGAAGAGGGCTATTGGAGAAAGGATGGATTGAAGGTTGTATGTTCGATTCCGGGCCGCGTCCTTCATTTCAAGAGTGCATTTTTTTTCGGACACTCCCGAGGGTTGTCGCTGGAGCTACGGAGTTCGTGCTTTGTGCGACGCTTTCCGCGCTGCGGAAAGAAACTGAGCCATATTGGATAAAAACCCTGTGCAATGCAGCCGACCCTGTCGATTGTAAGCTAGTTCTTTCATTGCACCCACTCCCATACGAATCCGGATACGCCTTTGTTTGTCATCTGAATTTGCAGGTCCCCATTACCGTAAACATAACTTTTTTAGCGAGAAATCACTAGTTGTTAAGCAAAACATCAAAGGAATGTCGCCGCTTTCAATGATTTAAGTTGTTTTTGGACCTATCAAAGACATATTCCTTGGGTGGGGGTAAATATATGACGGCTGGAAAAATTTCATAACGATGCAACAGACAGTTTTCAAAATAATTGATCGTGAATGAAAGCAAACAAATGTGGACATACTATAATTAGTTTTTCCACATTCCAAGATAAAACGCCGTACAGCAGAAGAGTTTCGATACAACATTTCAGTACTCTCTTTCTGATGTTCAACAAACCCGATCTATTACAAAAGATACTGTTCATTTTCTGAAATGCAGCTTTTGTGTGCCCTATTCTGTTCTTAGCCTTTGGTACATGTATCTTCCATGGGATGTTATAGTAGTTAAATCAAATAAAGCACACTTGTACACGCCTTTAAGCGATTGGGCGTATGGTGCCAGCTCCCATGTTTGTATACACCAGTCAGCACTTGGTGGACGATGTGATCAGTATCACACTGGCTAGGTCTACTCGGGAACACATTTACATAAAATGTGTCCCAGAACATTTCCAGCTATGGGTCAGTGATGTGACAGCACCATCACATTCTGTAGGTCTGAATGCATGGGGGTATAGGTGGCCAGTCTTTCCTTTTGCAGACGGTGAGGCCAGGCGTCGACACCCCCCCCCCCCCCCCACCTCTCCGACTGTGCTCATGACATTACTAGCACAATTCGCTGTCAATTACCCTAGGGCACTCTCTAAGGTCTACTTGTCAACCCAGGTAACATTTATAGTCGGACTAGATGAGAAATCAAACCCATTACCGCCAGGCAGACAGGCAAGCGTGCTAACCACTCCGCTACAGCAGCTCCCTATTTGATGTTATGACTTCCCCCAAGCACATATACACATCATCATCATCATCATCATCATCATCATCATCATCATCATCATCATCATCATCATCATCATCATTTTCGGAGTCTCCTAGGGGTCGTCGCCGGAGCTGCGAAGTTCGTGCTTTGTGCCACGCTTTCGGCAGTTCGCTGCGGAATTTGACTGAGCCATATGGGATAAAACCCGGTACAATTAAGTCAACGCTGTCGGCTTTTAAGCCACTATTTTATCATCATTATTACCATCAACAATTATCTTGCTGACTGACGCGGACGACCATGTTTCTAGGCATCTTGAGACCTTCAACAGAATGTATCCGTTTGTGTGCTAATATCTTTCGATGACATTATGCCAGGCTATCAATAATTTTCTCCCGTTGTCTTCCTCATCTCTCTTTCCATAAATATTTTATAATGTTATATTATGTCCGGAAGGGGGGGGGGGTTTCATGGTTAGGATGTTACACTCAAATGGCAGCTCGGTCGGATGAGGCTTCTATGCCAGCTCTTGACGTTCCTTACGAGAGACAACCATTGGCCGCCTAAGCCTCCGTGCACTTGGGCCTACCAAATGTGATAGTCCTAACACTTCACAAGCTGGCAGCAGGTTCCTGCTACATAGTTGTTGCTGTTGTTGAAGTTTTTAAAATATATTATGCTCCAGGTTTCGCCTTCCATTAATGTATCCTAATAATATTGACAGCTTCATTTTAGTATTTGTAGTAAGTTGTCTTAGCCTCTTTCAACATATTTGGTATCTAATTTTGGCTGTGTAAGGTGTTCTCTTATTTTCAGATCATTCTGTAAAAACACATTCCTGTGGCTTCCGGGGATTTTATTTTATTTTATTTTATTTACTATTTGTCTAGGCTTCTAAAACTTCCCAGAGAAAACCAACAGTGGTAAATAAATATCCTAATGATATTTACTGATAGAAATGATGACATTTTACAACTTATTTGCAGGTACTAAATAAAAATTAAAAAATAATAATAATTAACTGCACATTTTTAGTTTCTAAATAAACATTTCTTTTCAGACAGCACTGACAAGCCTGGCTGGCAGTTTATCAGCCCAAGCTAGCATCCTTGACAGGAAGATAAAGCAACTGAATGAGTCTCTTCAATCAGACACTCACATTCCTAGCTGCCCAAACAGTTTGACATTGGCAAACTCAAAAGGTTTAAGCTCTTTGGGTAAACGATTACAGCTTACCGTTGTTGTGGTATCATGTCTTAGTCAGATATTACAGATCTACCATATAAAAGTCTCTTCCGTGGCGAAGGAGTTACGGACGCCGTTCGTAATCCCAAATATCGCGTTAGAAATACAGCTGTGGGCGATTTGGCAGCAGACCGCCTTGCGTTGGTTTCGTATGAAATGGTATGGGTGCCGGTCGTTCAGAAAGCAATAGCAAACATACACTTGCCCAGGAATCGCGAACAGTCAAAAAATTCTGAGGTTGACTGTTACGTCCTGTAAAGGATATGCGGCTAACTTTAACTAACCATATAACAGTAAACGGTAACACTTGCTTTCTGTTATCGCTGAATGTTAGGCGGCGCTCACCAAACCCAACACCCCACATTGTGCCAACGACTTCGGGCGGAGGAGTGCAGTTGGGAGGCTACAAGCCTTATCCCAGTGCGAGGAAATGCACCCTAAAGACTAAATGTCATAGCATGGCAGACCGGGCCCTAAGCCTTAGTCGGCAACTGGTCTAGGATCGAAACTCTGAGAGGCGGAAAGTAAGAGCATTGCTTTGTTCAGGCAGCTTCTGCAGCTTGTCTTGTTCCAGATGTATTGGTGTTACCTTTTCTCTGTGGTAAACTAGGCAAGCCGAGACAGGGATCATGCTGCATGGACAACACATGGTCTCTAAAGTTCAGCCCAGGCTTTGTGCTATGGAGAGGTATAACTCCAACCCTGGTCCCCACTATGGGTTGTAGTTATTACGCCTTTTTTTTTTTTTTTGAAGCACAAAGTAAAGTAACAGACTATCATCGGTCCAGATGGCAAGGTGCCAGTGTACTTTTATCTGCAGTGGTAGGATCCAGGTAGCCATTCTTTACACAAGAAATGTGTTATTTAACTTGTAGCCTGTACATTGGTTCTATTTTATTCTTTAATTAAATATAGCTTGAATAAGTAAAGCATAGAAACTGTAATCTAAACCATTAGAATTTTTTTTTTTTTTTGCTTTGAACTCAAGCGTAGACCATACATGTGCCGCTATTTCTGGTGCACTGCACTGATTTTTGCGTGTTGCTTAGCTTTTCCGATTGCTTGCTTGCTTGTGTTCGTTGGCTTGAGCTCCAACGCCAAGTCCTGTATGTCGGATGAAGGCATCCTGTTGTCCAACATCAGTGTGATGTCATACAGGACTGAGGTTTGCGTGAGTATCCGTTGTCCCATGTCTGGCTTATTGGTGTGCAGACTGGTGGTTCCTCGCCGTACAGGCAGACACTCTCCGACTTCGGAGGAATCGGCGATCCTACTGTGTGTCAATAGGTCTTGGCCAGTATATAACCTGGCCCTGGTGCCTTGGAAGCACCTCTGCGACCCGCTTTCCCGATTACCAGTGTCCATTAGGAGAACCCACTCCTCTTCTGAGGTATTTTATGTACCTAATTCTTCTTCTGCGTTCGTCCGGAATGTTGTTTTAGACGCAATTGCGTTGTGCCTGTTTACAGCAGAGCTGCGATATTTGAATCTTTCGGTCGACACTTCCGACTTCTTCAGGCATTTGTTGGCCGGATTACCATCCGGGGTATGTATCTAATTTAAAGACGAGAAGTCAACATTTTACTCCAATTGGCGGGTGTTGAGGTTGAACCCGCAAGCTTGCCATCAGCACACTGGATGTTTAAGAACGAACGTTCTATCCATTCGGCCATGCTGACCTCCAAGGGTTTGAAATGAAAGTAAGGTTGTGGATAGGAAAACCAAGGAAACAATTCAAACACCAACATGTATAATTAATAGTTTTAAATGCTGTATATGTGTCATGGGTGTGAAGATATACAAAGTGTACAAATAAGTGGAAAATAAAAAACGATAACAGTGACATTAATGTCATTAATTACACCTAGATGTGTCCAGCTTGCACACGGGATCGACGGTAACGTTGTGGCTAGACTCTCGCCTTCCGCCCCGGTGGTCATTTGTTCGAATCCGCATCGGGGCAGATTTTTAAAAAGGATCTGGACTCCCAGGTTGATTCAGCCTAAAATGAATATTAAAGAAAACGTTATTGGGAAGTAAAGGTGGCTGGCGTGAAACTGACTACGTCGAGCCTCAATAGCTGTATAAAAATATGGATCCTGCACCATAAGACCATTGTGCCCAAGGCGTGTAAATGTGTCCTTATTTACTTGCTGTCAGAAGTTGCAAATATGATTGTGAGTTTCGTTCAGTTTTGTTGTCTGTTTGCTTGTATATCTTAGTGAAGGGGGTCGGCAACCATTTGTAGTGTTGTGTCGAAGTAATGTTGCAAAGTCACTCGGTGTGCAAACTTAAGTCCACTAGTAAGTCCACTATAGTCTAATCCACATTCGTTGGCCTATATTTCTTCTTCTTCTTTCGTTCGCTTGAAATATGTCTATAACTGCAATGCTGTCTCTTGTATGAATTGAACTGTCTTTTTCAGTTCACACAGTGGTCCATAAAGTTTATCTTCTACTGTCGTCTCTCTAGGCCAGAAGGTTTGCCTAGATATGTTATATTTTGGGCAGTCTTGGAGTATGTGCTCTGCTGTCTGCGAGGCCAATCCACATGTGCACATGGCTGTTTCACCAATCTTGAATTTTGTATACATGAGGTTGCGTAATCTATTGTGCCCTGTTCTGAGGCGCAGAATAATGACTTGTTCTGGTCTGTCCATAACGTGGTAGTCACCTTGAGTAGCTTTTGGTGGCTTTCTGACTGATTTGATCATTCTTTTCTTTTGGTGGTATGTAACGGGCACACCAGGCTGTTCTTCTTTGGCTCCTTCCTTAGCCAATTGATCAGCTCTGTCGTTTCCGGGTACTCCACAGTGAGATGGTATCCACTGTATGGTGACATTATGCTGACTGCTAAGTTCAGAAAGTAGTGTCCTTAGTACTGGCAATTTCCCAGACAGGAGCGCCTCAAGTACTGATTTTGCATCTGTCAGTAGCACGAAAGGTTGTGTACCATTGCTGGTATTTAGTAATTTCTCTGTTGCTATCTTGATTGCCTCAATTTCAGCATCATAGTTATGACAGTACTTTCCTGTCGGTACTCTGGTAGGCCTATATGTTTTTCAATGAGCGTACATCACGTTATTGTTGTTGTTGTTGTTGTTGTTGTTGTTGTTGTTGTTGTTGTTGTTGTTGTCAAGTCAGTTTAACGGCACCGTATTACACCCTATCAACACCAACGTTTGTGTTAGGATTAACGGACTAGATTGGTTTGAGTATGCAATAGCGATACGACTTTAGAGATGATGGTGGGGTGGTTGGGAGAGATGGAAAAGAATAGAACGGATATAGAACTTTCGGCAAGGCCAGTCATTACTGCTCCACACTCATTCAGTTAGGTTAGATTGGACATTCATACTTCCAATGTCAAAAAAATTATGTTTTGAAGGGATGTAAAAAAAAAAAATCATGGATTCGTTTAAATGCACAGTTTGTTTTTATTTAATTAAACATTCATTTTTAAACATAAGATTAAATACTGTATTTAAATTTATTCAGCGTGCCTTTAAAAATCATCTAGGTGTCACACTTGGTATGCGGGCCGTAGGTTGTCGACGCGTCTTTTATTTTTAGTAGACATTTTTTCGTTGCTTCTAACTTTAATTTTATTATTATTTACATAATTACAGATCAGAAATGCACCAGCAGTATGGAAGATGAATTTGAGGGGAAGCAGTCTAAAAGTCGCCAACAAGTAATAGAATCAACTATAGTTAGAAGCGGACAAGTCAAATTTAATGATGTTATTGGTCTAACGGAGGCCAAGCTTTCTTTACAAGAAGCGATTATCATGCCTCTCGTGTTTCCTCATCTGTTTTCAGGTAATCAGTAATTTCATTGAGCGGTATTAAAATGTAGGCAATCTCGAGGCAGGTGCCCTGCCCACACCTTGAGATATGTCAGGTACACGTGTTATCTCCTTATGTTTGTAGACCAATGGGCGCTTGATGAAAGATGTGGCCACTATGACATCGGATGCTTTAACATTCCAGAACATTTCCTGGCACCCGTTTTATTCTGGGTCGACCTGGGAGCCCAGGTCAATGTTTAAACTAATTAACGCCTTTCATGGGGCTTCAAACACATCACCACCGGTAGACAGGTAAACATGTTAGCCACTGTGTTACTGCCGCTCCCAGGCTTTATATTATATAATTATTAATTACAGGTGACTTTCAGACACCTATAGCCCATTGAGTATATGCTGCTAGACTCATACTTGTATAGACCAGTCGGCAGTCGGTAGGTGATCTGGGCAGAATCTGGCCGCCTTTAGATCCCAAGTCATTTCTTGGTACAAATGTTTAGGCCGAGAGCCCAGATCAGTTTGAAAGATTTGAATTTGTACCGATGCGGATCAAACCCTTGACTACTGGGCCGGTGGGCAAGTGTGTAGCCACTACGCTACCGCGGCTCCCTGTTATATTATAGCTAATGTAAACTGCGTGTATGCTGATTTTTCAGCTCCCTGGCCTAACGGTTAAACGTCTTTCTCCGTAATCCCATATATCCACGTGAGGAACGTAATATGAGCGAGAATCGGTAGCGGTTATCGCCGCGTTGGTCACTTAGGGGGTATGTGAGCTGGTCGCACAGAAAGCAATGACAAACTACTGAGCGTAATCTTGCCTAGTACATCAACAGCTGCTGAAAAATGCTGATGTTGAATGCAACGTCCTGTAAGGGATATGCAACAAAAATCAAAATACAAAATTATGGTCAAAGCGAAGTGAAAGAAAATCTTGTATTGTATCAGTTAATTAGATGCGGTGGTTGCACACAGTGAACAACTAGCGTTAGAATTAAATTGTAAGAAGACACAGATTATGGTCGTCACTAGGAAGAAGGAAATACCACGATGTAATATACAAGTAAATGGGAATGAATATTCTTTAACAAGTGAATCGGTACAACTATCTCGGAACGGTTGTAACATCTGATGGGAGATGCCTTGAAGAGATTAGAACAAAAATCGCCATGGCGAAGGTAGCCTTTTGTAAGATGAAAAACATACTGACTGTCATGAGCTGGTACTTTAACCCCATTTCTGTCCATGACACTGACCAATAAAAAAAGATGTCATTTGCAACGAGAAAAAGGAGTGTTGAGGTGCTACATAGAACCTGTACTTTTGTATGGATGTGAAATGTAGATAATGAGCAGACAAGCTGAAAAACATTTTATGGCTGTAGAAATGTGGTTTCTGAGAAAAAATCAAAGAATACAACCGACAGACAGAAAAACCAATGGCCAAGTCCTACAAGAAACAAATGGAAACCGTAAACTGATTAGAAAAATTAGACGTAGTTTCTTGGACACGTTATGAGAAAAAATAAATTTCAGAACTTGACAACTGGCAAGATTGAGAGGAAGAGAACAAGGGGATGGCAGAGAAGTAAATACCTGGATGGCTTGGCCAGCGTGGTATGGTCGAGACAAGAACACTGAGCTGATCCACGACTCTGGTGATCGTGTGAGATTAGGAGATATGACCGCCTACGCTCAGTGGCATGGCACATGATGATGATGATCAGTTAATGAGATTAGGTTGTTGCTTTGTTATGTTATATTGTTCAGTCTTGTACAGACTGTTGCAGTCTGAGGCTGGTGATGACATGCCTTTATTCCGATAAACGAACAACACATTCCAAGCATACACCTCAGCTCTCCTGTCCGGAGTTTGCAATATGTGGGTGTCGGTCATCTACCATCAGCGTGGGGAATTGCAGTGATTCTCCTGCCATTTTGGAAGCTGCAGTAGCTAACATGTTTGCCTGCCAGCTCGGTGGCTATGTGATCAAATCAACCTCATAAACATGAAAACAACTGACACAAACTGCATTATTGTCGGAGACTTTAATAGCCGTTCAGAAAGATGGGGATACCCAGATACTGACAAAAGAGGAGATGAATTGGAGGACTGGGAAATAGACTCAAATCTCCATCTACTCAACAAAGCGGATGACACACCGAGCTTCTACTCCAGAAGATGGCTTACCACTTCTACTCCAGACTTAGCTTTCTGCACAGGAGACATCCTTCACAAAATCGATCGCCATGTGCTGGACCAATTAGCAGGTAGTGACCACAGACCAATCAAGCTTGAAATGAATATGGAGTATGTTCCACAGGAGCAAAAGCCCTTGCCCCGCTGGAATTACAAACGAGCAGATTGGGACAGATTTGCCATACTAACAGACAAATATTGTGAAAACATAAATACACGATATGGCAACATAAAGCAAATGGTGGAAAGTCTAAACAGAGCGATAATACAGGCAGCCACTGAGTCCATTCCAAGAGGAGCGAGGAAAAATTACAAACCATACTGGACTGAAGAACTACAAAGTTTGGAGGACAAAGTTGAAGATGCCAGGAAGACAGCAGAGAGAGAACAAACAATTAAAGCGAACATCTCTCTCAAAGCCATCTCAGCAAAATATAAAAGAACAGTAAATCAAACAACAAGAGATTGTTGGAGGGAAAAAACAGAAAACCTGAATTTTGACAGGGATGGAAACAAACTATGGAAACTAGTGAAAGCCTTGAACAATGAAGGACCTAGAAACAAACAAATAACAATTAAACAAGGATATGCCTTGCTTACAGGAAAAAAGGCTGCAAATGCACTAATGGAACACTATGCAAATGCAAACCACATTGATATTACAACCGAACAGAAGAAAGCAATCAAAGACAAACAGATACATCATAGAAATACAGAGACAGCAGCAGAATATATGATGGCAAATCTAACAATGGAAGAAATGGAACAGGCAATGAATACCCTAAAAAAGAAGAAATCACCAGGAAAGGATGGAATCACAAATGAAATGCTAATAGGACTAGGCACCAAGGCAAAGAAGAAACTACTAGCAGTCCTAAATAACAGCTGGAAGAGAGGAATAGTCCCACAGGCATGGAAGGAAGCTATACTAATACCAGTCCCAAAGAAAGGAAAAGACCTGGAAGAACCAAATGGCTATCGACCTATCAGTCTACTTAGCTGTGTAGGAAAATTAATGGAACGCATTATCAATGGCAGGCTAACATGGCATCTGGAAGAAAACAAACTCTTAACACCACACCAAGCAGGATTAAGAAAGTACAGATCCACTGAAGATCAAATAACCTATATAGCTCAGGAAATAGAGGATGCCTTCCAAGAGAAAAAAACACACACTAGCAGTCTGGATAGATTTAGAAAAAGCATTTGATAAAGTATGGAAGGAAGGACTGAAAGTAAAACTGCAAAACATGCATGTTTGTGGAAAAATGTATAAATGGATCAGCCACTACCTTGAGAACAGAACTGCCAGGACAAAAGTACAAGGACAAACAAGCAAAATGATGCTGTTGGAGCAAAGTGTCCCCCAAGGAGGAGTTCTTTCACCAACATTATTCCTAGCATATATAAATGACATCACAGAAAATTTTCCAGCCAGAGTACACACATCCTCCTTTGCAGATGACCTAGCCATATGGACATCTGAAGAATATATTAGTACAGCTAACAGCAGAATACAGCAAGCCTTATTAGCGCTAGAGGACTGGTCAAAATCATGGCTAGTGAAGATAAGTGAGGAGAAAACAACATGCACAGTGTTCTCCCTCTCAAATAAAACTCAGCAACCTAAGCTGGTATTGAATGGAAAAATATTGCGTCATGAAGAAAATCCAAACTATCTAGGAGTCACCTTTGATCGTCGCCTGACATGGAAAACACAGGTTGAGAAAAATCGAACAAGAACAAGGCAGAGAATGGCAATCATGAAAAAGCTTGCTGGTACAACGTGGGGAGCAGATGAGAAAGTTCTCAAGAAGTTACATACTGGACGGGTGAGGCCAGTACTGGAATATGGCATTGCAGCTTGGGCAACAGCAGCTAAGTCAAACTTTAACAAAATAAGTAGAGCCCAAAACCAAGGAATGCGAATCATAACTGGAAGCCTGAAGACAACGCCTATTAATGAACTAGAAAAGATCACTTGTTTACAACCAATGCAGGACAGAAGAGATAGCAGAGCCCAGCAACAAGCAGAAAAATTTAGAAGATTGACAGACCACCCTATGTATAACAGGTTTAATGGTTTTGGAAAAGGAAGACTGAAGAGTAGCAACTTTGTAGAAACTGCAAAACAAAAGATTAGGGCAGATCCCATACTTAACATATCAACAGTCAAGCCCATTTACAATGCACACAACTTCCCAGCTTGGAGACAGCAGCAACTGCCTGATATGATAGAAAACATTCCTGGTATTGAGAAAAAGAACACTCAGAATGAAACCCAAAGAAGAAAAATAACCCTCAACTACATAAAAGAACATTACCCAAGCAGCAATTGGACCCATGCATATACAGATGGATCAGCCAAAGATTCAATTAAAAATGGAGGAGGAGGAATTCTCCTTAATTTAAAAATTGGAGTGAAAAAAGCACATTCAATGGCAACTGGAAAATGTTCAAGTAACTTCAAAGCGGAGGTAGAGGCTCTGAAAACTGCAGCAGAAATGCTTCTGATGGAGGAAAATAAAGAGAAGCAAATAGCTATCTTGACAGATGCAAAGTCAGCTGTCTCAATACTGAAGAGCAATAACAGCACAGAAATAGCTGTCCTAAGAGCAGCACTCCATGGTCTATGCCAGAAATCCAAAAAAGTTGTAATACAGTGGATCCCATCACATTGCAGTATACCTGGAAACGAAGAGGCTGACAGACTGGCAAAAGAGGGCGGACGACTACCACAGCCTGACATAGACATAACCTATAATGAGGCAAAGAGGTTGATAAAAAGCACTTATAGAACCAAATGGGAATCAGAGCATCCAGGCCATCAGAAGGATGATGCATATTACAAACTCGACCGAAGAGAACAAGTAGCAATCTTCTGACTCCGCACAGGACATAACAGGCTGAAACACCACTTGTTCAATAAACTAAAGATAGGAGATACCGATGAATGTAATTGTAGAACTGGAAAAATGACAGCAAAACATTTGCTGCAGGATTGCCCAACGTATGCAGAACAGAGAAAGATATTTTGGCCCACACCTGCTTCATTTGAGGACAAGCTCTATGGAGATATCAACAAGCTAAAGTTGACCGCAGCTTACTTAAACTACATACAGGTTGACATTTAAAGGTGCATGAAGACCCAGAGGCATGAAATGGAATATTGCTTGGATAGCAAATCCATTGTGGAAAGTCAAAATCGAAAGCTCGCTGTGTGGGCTTCATAAAAGGTGGAAAAGTGTCCTAGTGGCATGAAATGGAATATTGCTTGGATAGCAAATCCATTACGTGGAAAGTCCGAATCAAAAGCCCACTGTGTGGGCTTCATAAAAGGCGGAAAAGTGTCCTAGTGGCATGAAATGGAATATTGCTTGGATAGCAAATCCATTACGTGGAAAGTCCGAATCAAAAGCCCACTGTGTGGGCTTCATAAAAGGTGGAAAAGTGTCCTAGTGGCACGAAATGGAATATTGCTTGGATAGCAAATCCATTACGCGGAAATTCTGAATCAAAAGCCCACTGTGTGGGCTTCATAAAAGGTGGAAAAGTGTCCTAGTGGCACGAAATGGAATATTGCTTGGATAGCAAATCCATTACATGAAAAGTCCGAATCGAAAGCTCACTGTGTGGATGTCATCTGCAGACTGCATACTTCTGGTTTCCGGAAGAACAGCCTATGGTGAACGGAAGGCCCAATATACCGAAGTGAGGCTAAGCAGCCATGTGCAGGACGTGACGATTCCTTGGGTGAGCCCAGTACCAGAGCGCTATGTATCGGCTCTGCAAGTATGGAAGCCTCCTTGGATGGCGGGGAATGCCCATGGTCTGCCCCTGCCTTTCCTTGAGGGCTGACCAGGATCTTTGGCTGTTCTATATGGGCCAGCTAGGATGGGGGATAACACCACAACTGTGAGAGTCAAACGTCCTAAGAAACCCCCGGGAAGGTTAACCCGGTCAACAAATGCCCGCAGAAGTCGGATGTGTCGGCCTAACGGCGCAAGAACGCAGCTCTGCTGTAAACAGGCACAACGCAATTACATCCGAAAAAAACTCCGGATGAACGAAGAAGAAGAAGAAGAAGAAATCAACCTCATGGCGGCGATTTAAAATAAAAATGAGATGGGCTCCTAGGCCGACCCATCCTAAAATACATACCATAAAGTGGTCTTGAAAATATTGACCACATCAGTCATCGAACACTATGTAGTCTGTAAAAATGTGGTGCTAGCACCATATATCCAAACATCACAGGGCATGGGAAATGATCCTTTTCTTGACAATATGCAGCAGGCAAAGTCTGTAGTCTTTTATCAAGCCTCGTCACATGGGAGATTATGGCCAGTCCTTCCTTTCAGACGGCACTGTGACGAAGGGTTGTGCCGATGCAATTCGTAATCCCACATATCGCATTCGAAACATAACTGCGGGAGATGTGGCAGCAGACGCCTTACGTTGGTTTTTATAAAAAGGTATGAGTGACGGTCGTTCAGAAAGCGATGGCTAATTACTGAATAAAGAAATCCCAAACAGTCAAAATATGCCGAGGTTGGCTGCGATGTCCTGTAAATGATATGAAGCTAACTTTAACATCCTTCCAAAGTCATAGTAGTCAAATGTTTTCAATGAGGTCTCGTGGGATATGAATACGATGCTGGCTAATACAATACCAACACCTCTACATCCCATGGGATTACATTCAAAAGAGCATATCTTTGACACAGTATGTAGTACTGTTGAAACCACTATTGTTTTTTTTGTTTTCCTTTTAGGTGGAAGAAAGCCATGGAGGAGAATTTTGTTATTTGGTCCTCCTGGCACAGGTAAATCTCGTTTGGCGCAAGCTGTATCAGCAGAAGTAAGAGCCACATTTTACTCTGTGTCCAGCACCGATCTAATATCCAGCTGGGTAGGGGAGAGTGAAAAGTAAGTTGTTATGCTGTTGCTCTTACGGAAGTCTTAATTATGGTAATAGAATAATTAGCTATCCTCGCAATGAATGTTCTGTACCGGTTAAGTTCTTGCAAACTGCATTTGCCTTAATTTTATTAATACGTCTATCTTCTTTGCAGAAATCATCATAAGCAATGTTATTGTGAACAAATATAACAAGCCACGGCATACGTATATTGCCCCACTGAAGTCATTGAAGTTATGCTGATGATGAGAGAGCAGATCAGCTTATTAATTACTGGTATCATTAAAACATATATACATTGTTAAATTTTATGATTGATGCCATATGGTTAAGATAATGGTCTCTTTCTACAGATGATATGTATCATCTGTTGAAAGAAACCATTATCTTAACCACATGATATCAATCATAAAATTTAACTTTGTATATATATATATATATATATTTAATGTCATAGAAATGCGAAGATGTATCATATGCTAAAGCGCTGCTGTAACAATACGTTTATGTTTTATATTGTTTTGACTTGTCTTGCCACTGAATTCAGATGGACTCAGGCGAGAGAGTGAGGTCGACGAATTGTGCAACCCTTCCTCACTTTAATCCAATTTATCGCGCAAGTCATTCTTCATCCAACTTCATCTATCACCAAAATTCTTGGCGTACATCATTACCCAAGAGTATAGTCACTTGTGAAGCAAACAGGACAACAAGAGCTGTGGGAAAAAAAAGGCTGGACAAAAAAAAAACCATTGCAGGAGATCCTTCTCCTGGAGCATCAAGCATTCTTTGCACACATTATCGAAACACATTTCAAGCCAAAACAGGCCTTATTAGCCATCTTAGAACTGACGGCTTCAAACTTTCAACGCCACTGGATGAAATGAATGTCATCATCATCCTTGAAAGACAAACACCATGTTTTATATTTTTATTTTGTCGGTGTTTGTGGCTTAGGGGTCAGTGAATGCAGTTTCATAATTCCCCGACATGCCAGTTCAAAGGTTAGATATCAGCCGCAATCAGCCATTTGGAAGCAGATCGCTCTCAAGTAGATTTCGATGGTATGGGAGTCGGCGATTCAAACAGCAATGGCAACCTACTGAACGTAAGAATTTCCTAGTAAATCAGTCAATTAATGCCGGGGTTGATTGCAACTTTCTGTAAAACAAGACCAGCAACTAACTTGAACTATTTCTGTATGACATTTTTAATTTCATGGTTTACTCTAGGTTAATCAAAGAACTCTTTCATCATGCAAGCAACCAACATGGCCAGTCGGTAATGTTTTGTGTGTGTGTGTGTGTATATGTCAGTCTGTGGGAGCAGCGGTTGGTACGCTAGACTACCTGCTCTGTAGTCATGTATTCAAACCCCCTTTGAGTCTTAGGTTTTTTTCAAAATTGAACCAGGCTCTCATTTCAACCCAACATAAAATGGGTACTTAAAATATTCTGGGACGTAAAGGCAGCCTGTGTGATATTGGCTACAACACACACCGACTCTGTGACGAAGGGGTTACGGACGCAATTCTTAATCTCACATACCGCGTTCGAAACACAGCTGCTATTTGGCATCAGACTGTTTTGTGTTGGTTTTTATAAACTGGTATGAGCGCCAGTTGTTCAGAAAGCACTGGCAAACTATTGAACGTTAACTTGCCAAGAAATCACAAGCATGATGGGATTGACTGCGACGTCCTGCAAAGGATATGCTAATAATAACACATCAAGTGTTGGTGAGGCTAGCACCATATACCAGATACGTCTCAAAGCATGGAAGTGGGTCCGTTACCGTTACTTGTATATGTCCATGTGTCCATGATAATTATTTATTTTATTGTAAAGTAAATGCTGCTATTGTTTGATGCTGTACATTCAAGATTAATACATCAAATAACAGATAAACAGATGTTTTACATTTAATACCATGTGCAAGCGCATTGTTTAATGTGAAGACTGGCATGCTTCATGCGGAATGGCATGCAACGATTCAGAGGTCGCGGGTTGTGAGCAATTGTTTGGCCTTATTTCCAGGACACTGGTGTGGTTGGAAATGAGCAGGCAGACAGATTGGCTGGTGCTGCATCATTAAGGGGATTTGATGCGTGGTAGGGCAGATGTGGTGAAGGCCGTCTGGGAGAATGTAAAGTATATAGAGAATGCAGCAGGAAGGAATGATTAGAGGATCTGGTCGGCTGTCGTCACTCAGAGGAAAAGTAAGACAGACATATAATTAGTTTGCAGCGGGTACCATTAGTATTAGAACTCTTCGCTGACTGTTGAAAATGAAGAATGAGCGCTTATGGAAATGCCCCGAGTGCAGCGATGTCGGTTCTTTACTCAACTCACTAATAACATGTTCAAGCTGAGTGGTCTCGAGGTATGGTGTCCGCCTCGAGTACTGGAGGTCCCGGGTTCAAGCCCCGGTGAGGACCGGGATTTTTTCTCGTGGACTTCCAGTAATAAAATTTCCCCTGGTCTCTGGATGGTGAGATCGGATGACCGTGTGTATTGTGGCGCACGTAAAAAAATCCCTTGGCAGTTGGAAATCGAAAAAGAGTAGCCTAACGGCGCTTCCCGGGCAAAATTTCGAGTTAAAAATCTACCCAAAGTATTTCAGGATCCTCGCCGATGCTACGGAGTTCGTGCATTGAGCTGAGTTTCTCCAGACTCAGGTTTGAGTTAGGAGGAAAACGGAGCACTTATGGGTTAAACCCGTGTGCCGTGATGTTGATCCAACAACTAAACTAAACTAATAACATGTTCAAATATAATTAACAAAAATGTTTAATTTTCTTTCGGTTACCCATCTAGCTAAGAATCATGCCAAAAGTTAGGAACAAAATAAAATCACAAATATGTGAAGGACAGCTGAGTTTGTAGAAGGTGAAGGTAAAAAAAAATTTTATTTGCTGAGAACATTAATCGAGCGTTCGGCTGAGGTAAACAAAGCCCTACATCTTTGCTTCATTGACTACACAAAGGTTTTCGATATATGAGGATGGGGACGGAGCGCTTATGGGAATGTCCCGAATGCTGTGATGTCGGTTCCTAAATCAATCAATCAATCAATCAGGTTTTCGATAAAGTAAGTCATGTCAACATAATGAAGATGTTTACAGATCTACAAATTGATGGACAAGACCTTGGACTTGTAAAAAACATATATTGGGAACAACAAGCTGCCTTAAAGATTGATAATGAACTAGGTCAAATTAAGCCTATTAAGAGAGGTGTAGGACAGGGATGTGTAATGTCTCCTGATCTTTTTTTCTCTATACAGTAGAAATATTTTTAGAAATTTAGGTATTACCATTGGGGGCCATAACATCGATAACGTTAGATATGCGGATGACATATTAAATTGTAAGAAGACAGAGATTATGGTCGTCTCTTAGACGAAAGAAATACCACAATGTAATATGAGGATAAATGGGAATATCCTTAAACGAGTGAATCGGTACAACCATCTCGGAACAGTCATAACATCTTATAGGAGGTGCCTTGAAGAGCTTAGAACACGAACCGCAATTGCAAAGGTTGCCTTTTGCAAAATGGAAGACACACTGACTAATAGACAGATGTCAACTGCAACGAGAAAAATTGCTGAAATGCTACATAGAACCTGTACTTTTGTGTCGATGCGAAACGTGGACTATGAGCTGACAAGCTGAAAAACATCTAATGGCAGTGGAAATATGGTTTCTGAGGAAAATGCAAAGAATACTATGAACAGACAGAAAAACCAATGAGCAAGTCCTTCAAGAGGCAAATAAAAACAGCAAACTAATCAGAGAAATTAGATGTAGATAGTCACGTGTCTTTTGGGCACGTTATGAGAAGCAAATAAACTAGATACCTTGATGGCAACTGGCAAAATTAAGTGAAAAAGAACAAGGGGAAGCAAAGAAGTAAATATCTGGATGGCTTGACCACATGGCATGGTTGGAACAAGAACACAGAGCTGATCTACGATTTTGTTGATCGTTTAAGATGGCGAAACACAACAGCCCATGCTTACCGGCATGGCACATGATGATGATATTTCTGGAAAAACAAATAGCACAAGAGAGATAGTATGGCCAGTCTTAAACTGACTAACTTTACTTTCCTAGAGAACTCAAAGTTGGGTGGTGTTGGAAAATCTCAACCCTGCCACGACAAAGCTTAGAACAGAGGAACACTGTTGATAGGAAAGAGAGAGAGAGAAAAAAACATCATAAAATGCAAATTGCATTGTCATTCATGTATTTCCACAGATCCCTGTTACATACAGTGACATAACATAATATACACTGTTCCATTTTTAATGCCACAATAAGATATAACTTACACTCACAAATGTACAGGTAATATTCATCGATGAAATAGACAGTCTGTGTCGACATCGCAGTCCTCAAGAAGATGAAGGAACACGGCGCATGAAAACTGAACTGCTTATTCAAATGGATGGAGCTGACAGGAACAATGAAGAGAAAATCTTTCTTCTTTGTGCCACAAACTGTCCTTGGGACCTAGATGCTGCATTTCTCAGACGTTTCCAGAAGAGAATTTACATTACACTGCCTGACCAGTAAGTAATCCTATGTTGCTATTTACTTGCTCTGTTTGCCTTTGAATTATGTGAGAGTGTTTATTATTCATTCATGGTCTTTGTCTACCCTGGCTGTTTGAACAGCAGGGCCATGTACCATACTGACCACGACTTCTCTTTCACCACACCTGGGGAGGAAGGGTGTCTTGGGAGACAAGAGATGTCCATCTAACAAAGTGAGGGTTAACCAGTAAACCCATATTTATCTGCTGCGATTAAAACTGTTGAAGACTAAGAACTTTCGAGATTACTAAAGAGAGACAGAAATTTCCCCTAGTAATATAAACAATCAGCGTCCATAACTTGCACTCACCATTTGGAGAACTCACGAGCATGCTCGGAATGAGTGTACTGCTTGCCTACTGGAATGGAACAAACTCACCATCAGTCCCTAGTTCTTCGAGTCATATAATAACAACACAAATCTGACAGTCCGGGGTTTAAACATCGCTCACATCTTGTATTATTTCACCCTCATTACACACATTCTTGGCCTGAATTGTTTAATTAGACATTGAGATAAGTCCAGAGGACCCAATCCTTATATTTCACATTAGTAGTAAAGTATACCAAACTGTGGGCGCCACGGTAGCACAACGACTAGCATGCTTGTCTGCTATCCTGGTGGTCCTGTGCCTGAATCCCATCGAGGTGACATTTTTAACTTGACCTGGATCAATAGGTGGACACAGCTAAAACTGGGCACCAGAAAATGACATGGGAGGTAAAGACAGTCGGCGTTATATTTACTCTATTACACACTGAGCGCCGATTGGTCTGTGAAATATGCGGACAGCACCATATACCCAATACCAATTAATGTAACTGAGTCCTTTATTATGCAAGACTTCAGTGGTGATTTCTCCTATCTGTTGATTAGCGCATACACTTCAACATCTGCTATGACTGAGTGTACAGCGCAAGCGAATGGGATAACAGAAACGACAGAGATATACAGTTTTCTTGATAGGGTCTTGATAACTTATGGGGGGGGGGGGGGGGGGGAATAAAATTGAGACAGCATGCAGATTAATCAAAGCAAAGGCAACATTAATTCAGATGAAAAAACAGTATGTGTTATTATCTCTGTTCATGGAACAATGAAAATTAATATTGTGATATTTCACACTGCCATTGCTGCTGTATGAGGGTGAATCGTTGATGTTGAATAAAATAGTAGATGAAAACTGGAGGTCAAGGGATGTGGTGTCTTTGTAGAATAATAAGAATCTCATAGATGACTAAGAAGATAAATATCCAAAGGCCGCAATAAGCCAATTCACAAAATGATCCACATCAAGAGAAAACAATTGTCCGTTATTTTGTTTTCTTTTGGTCACATTATGAGACAGAAGATTCTGTAGAATATTGTGACAACTGATAAGATGAGAGTGTTAGAAACAGAGAAGGACAATGCTGGATGTGTTGGCTTAAGTATCACTGCTGGTGATCAACAGTTGTACTTATCCAGAAAACAAGACATGTTTTGCTGGAGGCACATGATTGCAGTGCACCGCAGAACATGGCACAAGATGATGATGAAGATCGACGATGACAGTAATCGTTATTGCCCCAACTACAGTGGTCAGCAATGTAGAAAACCGTGATCATTAGTTTATTACCCATTGTTATAGATAGAGGCGTCTCCCTTCGGCTGTATTCAGTATACTTATATAATGGATAACATTGATCGGCAACTATGTATTTTGTTACAAAGAAATGTGTATGCATTTTTCTTCTAGGTTCACAAATTCACTTTATAAAATGGGGAACATCTCATGCAATAAATCTTCGTCATTGAAGATTGTGAGTGTCGTGCTTAGCAGCACCTAAAACTCCACCCATGAACCTGTGATATTTTTAAATAGCAAATTACAGTATCCATGTATATATATATATAAACGACAATTTTGTGTGTGTGTGTGTGTGTGTGTGTGTGCGCGCGCGCGTGTGCTTGTGTATACTATATTCGGTCACATTAATCTGAGATGGTATGGTCAGTTCATTTCCTTGTTGCCTTTCCTTGCCAGAGACTTCTTAATGATTAATTTTATGATACTGGCTGGACACCGGGAGCTGTATGCGATTGGAAAAACATCTCTTAAACTCAGAATTGCTTTCTTCTGGGCACTGGACTGGAAACTGGTGATAGTAAAATACTTAAAACGCTTGTGGGAAATACTATCAATCTAGACTAATCCCAGCAAGTCCGTATCCGCAGTGCTGAATGTTGACCTGGACATATCCTAATATGCCTCTGCACAGATGTGAAGTTCCAGTACCAGTGTTCCACACCCCGCTGGTTTCTAACCTTGGTGAAAGGAAGGAAACGTCGGCAAAACAGTCCCTGTGAAGATAGTAGCTTGGTACGATGTCTGGAGACCGTGCTCACTCTTATAGATTAACACTGGAATTATAAACTGTGTGTTTGCTGTTTGTTTTATAAACTGTGTGTTTGTTGTTTGCTTTGTAAACTGTTTGTTTGTTGTTTGTGTAATAAATTGATTGTATTGTTTGCTGTTTGTTTGTTGTTTGTGTAATAAACTGTGTGTTAGTTGTTTGTTTTATAAACTGTTCGTTTGTTGTTTGTGTTATAATCTGTGTGTTTGTTGTTTGTGTGCTGACGAAGGCTTTAACCGGAACGTCAATTGAGTTGCTTGGTGATCGTGTTTTGGTAAACCTTACCAATTCTACTTAGTTTTTTGTGTGATTCATTCACTCACATAGATGCGAGCTCTTTTCAGGGCTCAAACGACCTGAACATCGAAACATCGGACTTAATGAAAGAGTTAAAATACAATATTCCAGAGGATTCACAGCCAACCAAATTAAGAACTGAATCTGGAGGACTGCTGTGCTGGACACCACTGCAATACCTACTATACTACTACAGATTCAGCATCCAGTTTAACATGTGTTATTGCTTTAATCTGCTTTACAGCACTTCTAGAATAGAACTCATGAAACTGCACTGTCATGGAAGCAAGGTAGATATGTCAGAGGCAGACTGGGAGCAGCTGGCATCTCAGACTGATGGATTCTCGGGTAGTGACCTCTCAACTCTGACCAATGGTGCCCTTTTTCAGCCACTCAGAGAGCTGCAAACAGCCACACACTGGAAACGGGCATCGGGTAATTCAGTGTCAGATGTCGCACTAAGATGTATATAAATAAATAAACTACATTTGTCCCAGAGCAGTTTCCTGCTTATGGGTTTACTTTAACTTCTTTACTGGTTTTCTATCATAGGATGGTAATACTATTTAGCTTCTGCATTTGTATGGCTAGTCTGCGTCTTCCATAACTTATTTGAAATTTATGTAACTTAAAGCTTATTGGGTCATTGATTGCTGTCTGTATCATCAACCAACAGGTAGTAGTCTATTTATCGAAGTTTTTCCCTTGCTTTTATTGTTCCTCCTAATTTGCGTTTTTGTTTTTACTGATGCAGTTTTCCTAATTTGTTGTCACTGTCTCTCCTTATAGTTTAGTTTAGTCGATGGATTAACATCACTGAACACGGGTGTAACACATAAGTGCTCAGTTCTACTCCTGACTAAAGCCTGAGTCCGGAGAATCTCAGCTCAGTACACGAACTCCGTAGCACCGGCGAGGATCCTGAAATACTTTGGGTAGATTTTTAACTCGAAATTCTGCCCGAACAGTGCCGATAGGCTACTCTTTTTCGATTTCCAACTGCCAAAGGATTTTTTTAACGTGCGCAACAATACACACGGACGTCCGATCTCACTACCCAGAGACCAGGGGAAATTTTGTTTCTAGAAGTCCACGTGAAAATATCCCGGCTCTCACCGGGACTTGAACCCCCCGGGACCTCCAACACTCGAGGCGGACACCATACCTGGAGACCACCCAGCCCCTTATAGTTGTTCTGTTGACCAGAACTATCTGTCTCACATATGTAACTATGATAACAAATCTAGCAGGATCAAATAATAATCAGCTTGCTAGTATCTTCTGAACTGCGCTGGTAATGTCATGAGCACGGTCGGACCTGGGTTCGTCTCCTGGGCTTGCCGCTTGCCAAAGGAAGGACAAATTGGTCGCCTATCCTTCCCTGCTCTGAGACCTACAAAAGCTGATATCACAGTCACATCACAGACCAATGGATGGCAGCTGCTTCACGACAGTTTATTATATTAATTATTTTTGTATCTTTTAGTAGAGCGTTAGCTAAGTTCATAGCCAACTGTGCTGATAATGTCAAGGGTATTATCGAGCGCGCATTGCCGATAAAGCTCGTCGCATGCAAAAGTGAGTGGAAGAGTGACCACCAGTTCTTCCGTGCATTCAGGCCTACAAAATGTGGGGCGCTGTCACATCACAAACCCATTGCAGAAAACTGCTTCGGGACATTTGTTGTTGTTGTTGTTGTTGTTGTTGTTGTTGGTTTTTAGTCTCATTGCAGGCAACGTTTATTCCAGTAGGTGTCTGCTTACAACTGAATATTCTTATTGTTGTAGATGGTAAATGGCTACCAAGTGATGCCACGAACAAACAGACTATTCAAGCCAGAATTTCAGACTTGCCTCCAGAAAAGGTAATATAACTGCTGGTACAAGGTTGTGTTTACTTTAAACAGCTATTACATACTTCCACAAGCTATGCGTTCACGTTTAACTAGAAGAGGCGTGTGGAGAGGTTATATTATCCGTATCTTGCTCAGAAAGTACCTGGTTCTAATCCCAGCGTAGGGCTTGGGATTTTTACAATTATTTATCTAATTTATCCATTTGTCTAATAATATCAAGCATTCCTCTGACCACTTGGGTGATGGGTTTGGATACCAATCTTTCTCTCAAAAAGGCGAAAAACTGGATATTCATTATGCACGTTATATCCTTTATAAACTCATTGTAGTGTTGATCCCCATGGCCATTGAGTGTAAAATATTAGTCCTTCACACATAGTGGGTTATAATGTGCTGGGCTGACCGGCTCCATGTCCAGGGCTCTATTTCTCAAACAATTTTCAGAAATTTGTGAAATGTACTCAGCAATCATTGCTGAGAATAGGTTCACCCCTGAATTGATCTGCTTGAACAGAATCTTGGCGATGCTAACCCAGACTAGTCTGTATGTAAACAAACATGCTAACCTAACCCCAATGCCACTGCTGCTCCAGTAGTGTAGTATAATACACTATACTACTCTTATTGATAGATAAATATTATATCCTTACTCATAGGTTACATAACGTATTATTTTGCTTGAGACAATTTAATCACATTTACAGTGTGTAGATTTTACAAATGAAATAACAGTTTATTGTTGCTTCCCACGTGTATATGACAGATCTGTCCCAGAGATGTGGCAATCAAAGACTTTCAGGCTTCCATGAAGATACATGGTCCAACAGTGTCTCAACCAGAACTGCAGAAATTTTCCCATTTCACATTATGCTTTGGACAGATTGGTTAATTGTAGTTACTGTTAGACTGAAATAATTAAATCATTGTACCAAACCGCCGCCAAAATGTATTGGTTAATATATTCTTGGTATTTTTTTTCGCTCGCTCGCTTTGAACTCAAGCGTAGTCCGAACACACTAATTAAAGTAGTGATGGGCTGAATTTTGCGTATGGATTAGCTTTCCATATTATTAGTGTCCCTCGCCAACAGGCGAACCCACTCCGACTTCAGAGGTATTCTTGGTATATGTTCATTACTTCTTTTCTTCGGCACAGTTTTTATACTAACCTTCTCTGTTCGAATTTTTACTTTAACTCTTTCTGCCCCGTAATATTTTTCATTTCTTCAGACTTAGATATTCGAAAGTATCTAGCATTGGCACATTAAAGATTGATAGATGGTGTTTACTGTGAGCAATAAGTTACACCTAGATACACAGTGACACATCCCTTAGTTGATCTTCTTTACCGGGGAATTCGTTATGGAACCGGATCCAGTGACTATAGGTGAGGACCTTGGTGAGATGTACCTAACCAGCTCGCAACAAGGAGTCAGCATCCATACTCGTTCAATTTCTGAGGGAAGTGACCGAAATTGTGTGAACTTGCTACGGAGGGAAGTGACGTCAGTTTCTCAGCATAAACCACACATCAATCATTTGTTTAACTTTAAAGTATAAACTTCTTGGGATAGAAAAATAAATTAAGTATACACTTTCAGAGCGATTGTAAAAGGGGGGTGGGGAGCGCTCTTAGAGGCTGCTGAGATTACACTATTTTCTATGCAATAGATAATTTATTTCAATGTATGCTGATGTTTGGATGCCATGGAAAGCGGAGAGTAAGATCTATAACTAGCCAAGGAGCTGTAGTTTCATGGTGAGTCCACTGTATCACTAATATGATTCAGAGTTCAATTCCCAGACTGGTTGAATCTTATTCTAGCCAGAGCACAATAAGCTTAACTCGGCTTGTAGAAAGGGCATAAAAAATGTATCTCAGAAAGAACAGATACCCGGCCTAATATCACATTACTTTTGATCTGATATTCCATCATAAAAAATATGGACCTGAAACGTTATACCCTGTATGTCTTATTACCATGTATACGAGAACTTTTTCTCTGCTTTTGTTTTTGGCTGAGTGGTTAATTGTAGTTACTGTAGACAGCATCATTTACATGTTTTTACCTATTAGACAGACAAACATATTGTACTTACAGCGTAGGGGCTAGGTAAACTACAATATCCCCTGGCATAGACAAACACATGTTTCTTGGCTATCGAGTGTAGTGAGGTTCTTTACGTAGTGTAGATCTCAAATATGATCATTGACAGACATCTGTTATCTCTAAAGCTGTAGGCCTACAACAACAGATATATTGTGCACTATACCAGTAATAACATTACAGTGCTTCATGCGCATTAATAGAGTTAAACATATATGTTTACCTAGTGTTTGTACTTATTTGTTAATAATTTTATAATAAAGATTCGACATGTACATCAGCAAACAAACATCATTGTTTTGCAGGTTATTTTTTTTTTTATTACTACCTCATCCCTTAGACAACTTTAGCCGTGAAATCAAACCAACCATGAGCATTTATGAGAAATTATTTTTCCGCATATGCTTTCCAGAACATCGCTGTCAACATCAGCATCTTTCAGCTGATTGTTGATTTCTTGGCAAGATTACGCTCAGTAGTTTGCCATTGATTTCTGAGCTACCGGCTCACATACCCCGTAAGTTACCGACGCGGAGAGAGCCGCTACCAATTCTCGCGCACATCACGTTACTTACGAGAGTATACAGGATTACGGAGAAAGTCGTGTAACCCCTAGCCCAGGGAGACTGTCTAAAGAAAACGACAGAAAAATAACTCGGCCAACCAAGATGAAAGTAGTTTTTCTCCTAGTAGAAGTATGAAACAATGCAGAGAAAGCCGCACGAAATCTGGATCGAAGGGATCAGAATCTTACACTTGGGAAAATCTCCAGAAATAGCATTTGAAACGTTAGAACTATGTATCATTTGCAAATAAGCACAAATGGCATGAAAGCTCAAATACCATACAATTAGAATTGTGGAATTATGCGATATAAGATGGAAGGGAGCAGGCAAAACGCTTCTAAACACGTGTGAAACAGTGCTGTTCTCGCGCAACACACAGGAAAATTCTTCCAACAGCAGCGGAAGTGCTTATATATATATATATATATATATATATATATATATATATATATAATATATATATATATATATATATATATATATATATATATATATATATATAATATATATATATATATATATATATATATATATATATATAAGTAGTAGAGGTTGGATTCCAGACCCCACTTTTAGCCTCCAGGCTGGAGGCTAATAGGGTTTATGAAGGAAATATGGGTAAAATGGCTCCAGTCTGGAGGCTGGAGGAAATTTGGGCGGGTGAAACGGCGTGTGGGAAATTTTTTCGTGGGAACAGGGTTTTTTCGTGGGAACGAAATTTTTGGCGGGTGATGGTGTCTGTAAAAGTGATTAAGGTAAAAGTAGTTGGTTGGTTCTGGTAGTTGGTTGGTTCTGGAAAGCGAAGGGGGAAAGTTATTTTGGTTACGTCTATTAGTATGGGTAGTGATAAACATGGGTGTGATGGTATATGGTGGTTACGTATAGGAATGTGTATGGGTAGTGATGAACAAGGGTGTGATGGGTCATTCTATTCATGGGTATATGGTGGTGTCGTAGACATAATGTGTATGTGTAGTGATGAACAAGGGGTGTGATGGGTCGTGGTTATACTCGAAGTAAGAGGTGGTTACTATCATCTGAACAGTGTGATAGTAGTGAAGGTAAAGGGTGGTATATTCACCGATTACAAAGGAAATCTTATAAAGTTATAATGGGTATGGTGGTAAGGGGTATTAGTGATCAAGTAGGAGTGATATAGGGGTGGTCATAAATATAATAAGAGGTGTTCGCAATTACACACTGGTCAACCAGTGGTCAAGTGGTCAAGTAAGGGTCAAGTAGTCAAGTAAGGAAATTTTAGGGAAAAGTGATTGTAATGATATGGTGGTGATTAAAGAGTGGTAAATTAGTGGTCAATCAGTGGTCAAGGAGTGGTCAAGTGGTCAAGTAAGAAAATTTTAGGGGAAATTGGTCGTAGTGACATGGTAATGTTTAAATTAGTGGTAAATTAGTGGTCAAGTAGTGGTCAAGTAGTGGTCAAGCAGTGGTCAAGCGGTGTGTAAGTGAGGAAAATTTTAGGGAAATTTTAGGGAAAAGTGATTGTAATGAGATGGTGATGATTAAAGAGTGGTAAATTAGTGGTCAAGCAGTGGTCAAGCAGTGGTCAAGTGGTCAAGTGAATAAATTTTAGTGGAAAGTGATTGTAGCGACATGGTGATGCTTAAAGGGTGGTAAATTAGTGGTCAAGTAGTGGTCAAGCAGTGGTCAAGTAGTGGTCAAGTGGTCGAGTGACCACTTAAATTGTAGAGGACGATGTGCCTAAGATTATGGTAGTGATTAAAGTGATCGATGACGTGGTCAAGCAGTGGTCAAGTAGTGGTCAAGTAGTCGAGTGACCACTTAAATTGTAGGGGAAAGTATGTATAGTGCAATGGTGGAGGGTAGAGTGAAGAAGAATCAATAGTAGTGATAATACTACTACCAATATTAGCGACAAGCACAAAGACAACCAAGTACATACTTGATACACACAAATACAAAGACAACGAACACACACACACGTACACACATACAGATACAGAAGTACAGACAAACCATACCATTACTACTGTCACAACAACAGCTATACACAAGTACACACACGACCACACACACCATACAAATACCAAAGAAACCCTCAAAAGACAACCCTATACATTACTACTGTCACAACAACAACCACACACACACACAGACACACACTCACCCATACACAAGAACACGGGTCACACACATATACAAACACAAAGGCAACCATACACAGACAACCCATACCATTACTACTGTCATCACAACTATACACACACGTGTACACACATACAAGCACAAAGTCAACCACACACACCCATAAACATCCACTCAAGTACAGACACAGGAAAACAAAGAAGCAAACAAGGACAGACACACTCACCCATAATCAATTACACAAATACACACCTACAAACACAAAGACAACCACACACAGACACATTTGTACATACAGACATACACATAAAGACAGATACAAAACACATACAGACACCCATACACACTTGATACACTTGTACATACAGACACATAAGTACACAAAAAACAAAGACACACCCAAAACATTACTACTGGTACCTCAACCAGTACAGATACACTTACCCATAAGACTAAACTATACAAACCACATACCCCCTTTTGGTAAAGAACGCGGATGTCCGAGACTACGTCATCAACCCCATATGCAAAAGTCATTAAGTATGAGTCATCGGTTTGTGGGGAAGCAGGCGTGAGAATAGCTTGTCTAACTGCCACGTCAGCTACGTCGTGTGCAGACCCAGTGTATAAAATAGAAGGCGTCTCTTGTGAGCACAGTACCAGTTCACGGGCTGACTTGGGTATCTACAGAGGTGCTTCAGGCTGGTGTGAGCAGTGTTTGTGTCGTCGGCAGATATTGTTCACGGGCTGAGTTGGGTATCTACAGCAGTGCTTCAGGCTGGTGTGAGCATTGTGTAGTAAGCAGATATTGTTCACGTAGTGACTTGGTTACATCGGTGAAACAGGTTGGTGTGAGCATTGTTCGTGTAGTAACCAGCTATTTTTCACGGGCTGACTTGGCTAGCTACAGCAGTGAAACTTGGTGTGAGCCTTATTCGTGTCGTTGGCCTCTGATAAAACAGTGAAACATTGTATACACCAGAACATTTTTTCGTGGTTGTAAGAAAGCGAGAAAAAAAAACAGTTTATCAATATGACCACCAGATCTACTTTCACGTGTTCAGTGTGCGACAAAGCCTATTGTGATAAGTATACCCTTAATCGTCACATTCGGATCATTCACGGTACGAAATCATACTTATGTCATATCTGTGGACAACGTTTCAACAGAAAAGACAATCTACAAAAACACAAACGAATACATCATCACCGGTCTATGGATACATCAGAACCAGAGACAACTACCTCTTCACCATCAGAGACAACACCACCAACAACCTCGACGACACCACCAAATGAAACCAATATAACTAACAGTCAGATACAACCAGACGAGAATATTCTTGAACAATTGGTAGAAGACGAAGTGGGCATCTTAGCAGCCGGAGAACCAGAGACACTACACATCCTTCCATCGGATATTCAACAAATATATAGAGAAAATTGGGAAGCTATCAGGACACATCACAAGATTAACAAGTATTTATCGACATACACCTTCTTTATTAGCCCGGAGATACAAAAGCCTATCAACTGGACAGATACGTTGTATAAGATTTTCAATGCTCAAATTAGTCGCTTTAAGATCAACTTTAGCTTTCATCTAGTGTTACGACATAGAGGAACACAAGATCTTAGATTCTATCATGCATCATTTAACAATTCTTCTGTTTTAGAATTTCCAGCGCTAATACATAACAGATATGACTTTGATGCCTTCCTTACAACAGTACACGAACATGACATTCATTCCTACGCCATGCAACAACGTACAGACACCAAATACACACAAGAGACAGTAGCTGGTATATGTTTTTACCTCTTTCATATGCCCGAGTTCCCGATAGTTTGATGTCTAGGTCATCCCCCAACTACATTGTTTTATAATTTTGTCACTAAGCATGTATGTCATTGATGTTTTCTTATAGCACTAAAGTGTTTTGATGAATAATACATTCTTTGATATATTGAAACCAAGATATTTGTTGATTTTCTTTAGTGGTTTTGTTTTTACTTATTGTTCCGAGAGACATCAACACTGACAGACAATGAAACAAAGACACATACTGAAATGTATTATGTATTTATTCAACTGCTGCTTGCAACCAAGTATAGAAATTACACCATCCACCTCGCAGTATCCAATGATGTAGTTTATCAGTCATATACGTGCCTACAGATGTAGCGAAGCTTTCCTCCAGGTCCTGGACATTCACGTCTGTGTTATAAGAATTATTAACCAGATGCTTACCCAGACGCATACCAAGTGTAAAAACCATCATTATTCTCCCGTAGTTGATGACGTTATCGGCAAAGACTTCGTCAGCGATTGAAACAAAGACCGGGAAAACGTGTTCGGGCTTGATACAGACTTCTAGTCTCGTGAATAACACATCATGTTGGTTGGCTATCTGACGTACTAAGCGACACAATCCCGAGTTATTGGTCTTTGTGGGCATGTATGAACTAATAATAGTCAACGCCATACTCACCACCTCGGTGTGAACTTGTGTCAAGTCGACCATTGGTTCCATCATTATTATACCAATAGCTACCAGAGACCCACTGGCGTGCAGTTGGTGGTCAAATGGTCTAATATTATCACCCCGATACGTTTATAAACAACAAGGCGAGTAGATAGCTGTTTATTAATACTCATGGATCCTAGGTGGAAACATCCTTTTACGGCTTTGATTGCGGGCCCAACAGGGAGTGGTAAAACCGTCTTTGTCCAACAGTTCTTGGCCCATCTACCAGCCATGGTAGACCCCCTTCCAGAGGAAATTATATGGTGCTATGGGGAATGGCAACCCATCTACGAAACTATGAAGGGTGTTCAATTTAATGAAGGTCTGCCAGATGTGGAAAAATGGACAGGTGATAGACGTCGGTTAGTAGTCATAGATGATCTAATGTCTGAGACAGATGACAGAGTGACTAAATTATTTACTAAAGGCAGTCATCATCGCAACCTCAGTGTTATGTATATAGTACAGAACCTATTTGGTAAGAATAAAGAACAAAGAACTATCAGTCTGAATTCGCACTACCTAGTGGTGTTTAAGAATCCTCGAGACGGGTCTCAGATTACCAATCTCGCCAAACAGATGTATCCAGGTCGTGTGTCATATGTCCAAGAGAGTTTTAAAGACGCGACATCGGCTCCACACGGGTATTTGTTATTTGACCTGCGACAGGAAACACCGGATCAGCTCCGCTTACGAAGTCATATATTTCCCGACCAGCAGCAAGTCGTCTACGTCCCCAAATAACATGTCTAACCGACTTAAACGTAACGAGGGTATGTTACGTTTCTTGGGTCAGACCAACCCAGCCACTGTGAAGGCAGTAATGAAATCAGCTTCCCCGGATCTCGTCCAATCAATTTGCGAGTGCTGTCACAACGTTTTAAAAGGTAATGTTCCCCTGACACCAGCTCAGAAGAAGCGTCTGCAACGACACAAAGACAGTCTGAGAGCACTCACTCATAAGAAATTATCGCTCAAGAAAAGGAAAGAGATTCTACAACAAGGTGGTTTCATAGGCGCCTTACTAGGCCCCATACTAAATGTGTTGAAAAGCGTGGTGGGATTGTAATGGCCAAGAAGATGATCTTGATCGATCCCCGATTGCTAGAAAAACCCTATGTACCACCCGACACACTAAATGACAGTCTACAGGATTTGGATCGTCAGATGCAACAAGTCCTGGAAACAGAAGATCTACCACCCCGTGACAAGGCCAGAGCGTATCAGCAAACACTACAGAGGTATCTGAATCGACTCGAACAGTACAGACACAAGCCTCTGGGACTAGTAGATATCAAGGAACAAAAACCTGAAGTCACCAGTGTACCGACACCAGTAGCCGAGACACCTCTTCAACCAGCATCTCTTCAACCTATTCAACCGGCTCAAGTAGTCGAACCCAAAACAGTCGAGACCACACCACATTACAAACTCAGGCGAAGCAAGAAGAAGACTAGGATACCTACCCCCAAGTGGCAAAAATGGCCGCCCAATTAAAAAATATTACTATGACCCTAAGAAACCCGGAGCCTATGGTGGAGCAGCCGCCTTAAAAAGAAATACTAACCTGAAGAAAATAGATAAATGGTTACGTCATCAGGATACCTACACGTTACATAAACCGATCCGTCGTCGATTTCAGAGACGCCAGACCATAACCGGTGGTATAAATCAACAATTTCAAGCCGACTTGATAGATATGAGACTATTACAAAGATACAACGATGGGATGTCGTACCTAGTGACTTGTATTGATGTGTTTAGTAAATATGCTTGGGCTATCCCGATCCAGAAGAAAACGGGGAAAGCGCTGGTGGTGGCTATGAGTAAAATCTTTGGTGATAGCCAACCGATAAATTTTCAGAGCGATAAAGGTTCGGAATTCGTTAATCGGACCTTCTTAAAATTTCTGAAAGATCGAGGTGTGCACTTCTTTACCACCGAGAATGAAGATGTGAAGGCAGCGATAGTGGAAAGATTCAATCGAACCCTGAAAGAAAAAATGTGGCGTTATTTCACCAAGACCAATACACTCCGCTACGTCGACGTGATAGATAAATTGATCCAGAACTACAATGGTTCGTATCACAGAAGTATTCGCATGGCCCCTGTACAAGTCAACTATAGTAATCAAGAAGAGGTGTGGGATAACTTGTATAAGCCGACATACGTATCGAAAAAAGTGTATTTTACACCTGGGGATCGAGTCAGACTGGCTGAACCCAAACAACCTTTTAAAAAAGGGTATATGCCCTCGTGGACAGAAGAATTGTTTACCGTCAGTCGCATAAACCAGACCAGTCCAGTGACCTATGTGGTAAAAGATGACTCGGGAGAGGAACTACAGGGCTCGTTCTACAGAGAAGAAATACAACTAGTTGGAGACAAGCAAGTGTATCGTATCGAAACAATCTTACAAGAAAGACCCAGGCGAGGTGGTGGGAAAGAGTATTTAGTGAAGTGGTTTGGTTATCCCCATTCATTCAATAGTTGGATAGCTGACACGCAACTAGCTAGTTATGGAGACTAGTGGTGTGAGTGAAGACAGGGTGGAGACTATGGGGGTGCGCCCACAACTGACAGAGGGGGAAAGAACATCGATCTGGTCATTCTTTGGACAACGTGTACCGAGGCCAGAGATTGTATTTATGTGTCAAATGGTGGTTATATATGCCGTAATTGCCGTGTCTTTGTTCAATCTGACTCAAGGCAGCGCAGACGCACCAGACGGCAAGTTGTGGGTAGCTCTAATGAGTAGTTGTTTGGGCTATATGCTACCTAATCCTAAATTAGAAAAACGATGAGTTTCTATATAACTTTACCGAGTAATTCTGGACCAAAGGTATTTCCCAACAACCAACCCGGTCACTTTTTTGTCAAGTTGCCGCAGACCATTGATGTAACGACCCAATACGAAGTGGCCCTGGTCGAGATTCAGTTCCCCAATTCGTATTTTAATGGTTTGCCTGGGGAAATTTGGTTCCAATACTTTCCACCTAAAGGTAGTGGTATGGAACCTATAACCCTTGTATGTCCACCGGGTCCGTTCAGCAGCCCTGAAACTTTCATCGAGGAATTGAATAAGTTGTGTGTAGAAACCCAACTAGACGAGAAAGTAAACATCAAATTCTTTCTAGGTGCACCTTGGAAAAAGGTCGGGATGAAAATATTTGAAAAAGGCGCCCAGGCAAAAGTTAGTGACAGATTGAAGAATATGTTGGGTTTTCCCAGCTCGACTCTATCAGACGATAATGTCTTATTATACGGTAATATAGAATTAGAGATGGATAACGAAGTTAAAAATATCTACGTCTATTCAGATCTCGTAGCCGCGAGACCAGTTGGAGACGTCATGGTTCCTTTACTAAGGACTGTTCCTATATTGGACCGACTGTCACCTTCAGTGTTTCGTCTTTATGATAAGCCACATTATGTACCATTAAGTCGATTCTCCTTCGACACGGTGGAAATACTTTTAACTGACGATACGGGTAAAACACTCTCATTCAACGATGGGACTTCAGTACTAACTTTACATTTTCGAATCAGGAAGCACTCAGACCTCGAATAGACTAATATGAGTTTCTACGTGACACTGACGAGTAACGCGTCATTACAAATATACCCCCAAAATAACGCCGGACATTTCTTTGTCAAACTACCACAAACTATTGAGCTCACCTCCCAAGTACGAAGTTGGTTTGGTTGATATTCAGTTTCCCAACTACCTATTTTAATATTTTGAAAGATGAGGTGTGGAAAAAGTACTTTCCACCTCCAGACCTAGACGAACCACCGATGACGATTACGCTGACGCCTGGTCTGTACAAATCAACAGAAAAATTCATTGGTGAATTGAATAGATTGCTTTTCGAAGCTGAGAGATTTATCAATGAACTGCAATGGCTGCGTCTCGATGATGCCTTACAAGAACATAACCGAATGATGTTCTCTTATAACGATATTTCGAATAAGGCTCGTTTCCAGTTATATGAACAGGGGGCTAAAGTTAGACTTAGTGACAAGTTGGCAGAAATATTACAGTTTCCCTCGACACATGTCACCGAGACTGAACCCAGTCTGTCTGGTGTGGGTGAAGTGGATTTAGACCAGGGCACAAAAAATGTCTTCGTCTATTCCGATATTGTCACCTCGCGGGTGGTTGGTGATGTGATGGTACCATTACTGAGGACACTACCTGTTCTAGACAGATCTACCACCTCGGTATTTAGGATGTATGACAAGCCACATTACGTACCCCTCAGTCGATTTTCATTTGACACGATTGAACTTCTTATAACCGACGAGCAGGGGAAACCTATCCCATTTACAGGTGGAACTTCAGTAGTGACGTTACATTTTCGAACAACCAAACGGTTTGATCTGGGCTAACCATGGTTAGGCACGTGCCAATCCAACGCAACCCCAAACTATACGAGGAGTATTTCTGCAATCAAGCTGGAAGTGGTCTCCCTGTTTTTGTAGGTGGTCGAAGTCAGCGAGGTCATGGAATTGGTAGTTTCTTTAGTGGTCTTGGTCGCACAATTCTTCCTTGGTTGAAGACTGGTGGCAAAGCCCTATTGAGAGAAGGACTGGGGACGGGTTTGCAAGTGGCTCAAGATGCCTTAGCGGGTAGAAATGTTGGTGAGTCCTTCAAAGAACACGCCAGAGATGCTGGTCAACGACTACTCCAAGGCGCAGCTCAACACATCAGCCAATCAGGTAGTGGTGTTAGGAAACGAAAACGAGCCGCCCCGCCAGGTCAGCCCAGTAAAAGAATAAAACCAACAGTCAGAAAGCCATCGAGTCATAAGACACATCACCACCAAGCTGGACATTCGGATATTTTCTCATAATGGCGTTAATTCATCCCAAGTCATGTGAGTGTCTGCATTCTGGTCTGGATCTGTTTAGTGTACCTCCCACCCAGACAGCCGTAGAAGAGGGACAGTTTGTGGAGATTCATCCATTGGCCACTTTAGCTTATGGGGCACCCATCGAATTCACCATTTCTGGTGTCGGTGAAGATTACATTGATTTGTTTAATACTTTTCTGCACGTGAGAGCCAAAGTTACACTGCCCAATGGCGACGACCTACCAAACACAGCCGAAGTTGGTCCGATAAATTATTATTTGCATAGTTTGTTTTCTCAAGTAGACGTGTCCCTGAACGACACTCTTATTTCACCGAGTGAAAATTCGTATCCGTACCGGGCCTACTTGGAAGCTCTTCTGAATTACGGTGAAGAGGCCAAAAAGAGTCACCTGACGTCAGCTCTATACTATCAAGATACTCCTTTGCACATGGCAGACACAAAGGGTGATACCAATACAGGTCTAGCCAAAAGAAGATCTTTAGCCAGCTATAGTGTGCCTCTGGATATGATGGGGCGCCTACATTCCGACATTTTCAATCAGGACCGGTACATGTTGAATGGTGTCGATATTAAAATCAAACTAACCCCATCAAAATCCGTCTTTAATTTGATTGCCACGGATGTAAGTGGTGGGTACAAAAGTGTCATTACTTACGCCGCCCTCTTGGTGAGGAAAGCTAAGTTAAATCCAGCTATCTCTCTGGCCCATGAAAAAGCCTTATTGAGATCCAATGCCAAGTATCCTTTTAAAAGGGTCGTGGTAAAGACCTTTTCTATCCCTAAAGGTATGTTTTCCCACACACAAGATAACCTTTTCCTCAGCCAGACACCGACCCGGGTGGTGATCGGATTAGTGAATGCTTCCTGCTTCAATGGCGAGCTGAATACGAATCCCCTTCATATTCAATCATTATCAGTTAAACTATTTGAGTCTGATGGTAGATGGGCGTAGTGTTACAGGCAAACCCTTAACCATGAATTATACCACAGGTCAGTACATGCGAGCTTTCCATAGTACCAACTTGGCCCTTGGTCTGACCGGTAAGGATGTCGGGAATGGTATAAATTATGAAAGTTATAGTCAAGGGAATTGTCTGTATAGTTTTGATCTGACTCCCAGTATATTAGACGGAGAACAATTTGAAATGGCGAAATCTGGCCCATTGTCAGTAGAACTAAAGTTTGACGTTATAACGACTGTACCTCTACAAGTCATCGTATACGCCGAACTCGATTCGGTCCTAGAAGTTTCCAAGACGAGACAAGTGCTAACAGATTACATAGCATAATGGATACCCAACAACTAAGACAATTACTCATGTCTGATCTGTTTGTTCGTCGCCTTCCACTAGTCAACGTATGCGCTAGAGATCATTTGCCTAGACACATTGATAGAACACAGCCAGCTGCTTTGATCGTCAATACTGACACCAGTGCTTACTCTGGTTCACATTGGATCGCCCTATATTTTAATGGTCTAGGTCAGTTTGAATATTTCGATTCGTTTGGTTTGCCACCATTACACGCCGACATTATCCATTTTATACAACGAAACTCGGACAGATCACCCGTGTACAATACCCGTATGCTACAAGACATTAATAACACTACTTGTGGTCTGCATGCGTTGTATTTCTTATTAATGAAATGTCGTGGTTCGAGCATGTCACGTATCCTGCAACGCTTTGGACACAGACAACACGTGAACGATCGTCTCGTGTTTCGATTGGTTACTCCGTGGTTAAAAAAGACAAGTCCAGAACTGTTTAAAACTAGATAAATTCATCGTTATAAAATGAGACGACCACTCGTCTTTTTGTTTCTACAACGATCAAGATGTCTACACCCAAGTGGTTATTCATGTCAAGACCTGATGATATGCCCAGACAACTAGACAACAGTTTCTCAAGACACAGGAACAATGACACTCTATATCAATCTACCGACAGTCAAGACAAGCCTCTGAAAGACCAGACATCTTTCTACAATAATCAAGTCCCTCTGCTCCCTTTGGATCGTAAACGAAGCCATTTTTAAATGTTGTATACCAATAAAAGCCATTTGAAAATGTTATTATTTGTTTCTCTATTTTATTATGTTTTTGTTTATGTATTTGTCTTTGAGTTTGCAGTAGGTGTGTATTTGTGTGTGTACTTGTGTATACTTGTGATGACAGTAGTAATGGTATGGGTTGTCTGTGTATGGTTGCCTTTGTGTTTGTATGTGTGTGACCCTCTTTGTGTCTTTGATTATGGGTGTGTACTTGTGTATATCTGTTGATAGTGACAGTAGTAATGGTATGGTTTGTCTGTACTTCTGTATCTGTATGTGTGTACGTGTGTTTTCGTTGTCTTTGTATTTGTGTGTATCAAGTATGTACTTGGTTGTCTTTGTGCTTGTCGCTAATATTGGTAGTAGTATTATCACTACTATTGATTCTTCTTCACTCTACCCACCACCATTGCACTATACGTACTTTCCCCTACAATTTAAGTGGTCACTCGACTACTTGACCACTGCTTGACCACGTCATCGATCACTTTAATCACTACCATAATCTTAGGCACATCGTCCTCTACAATTTAAGTGGTCACTCGACCACTTGACCACTACTTGACCACTAATTTACCACCCTTTAAGCATCACCATGTCGCTACAATCACTTTCCCCTAAAATTTATTCACTTGACCACTTGACCACTGGCTTGACCACTACTTGACCACTAATTTACCACTCTTTAATCATCACCATCTCATTACAATCACTTTTCCCTAAAATTTCCCTAAAATTTTCCTCACTTACACACCGCTTGACCACTGCTTGACCACTACTTGACACTACTTGACCACTAATTTACCACTAATTTAAACATTACCATGTCACTACGACCAATTTTCCCCTAAAATTTTCCTTACTTGACCACTGCCTTGACCACTGATTGACCACTAATTTACCACTCTTTAATCACCACCATATCATTACAATCACTTTTCCCTAAAATTTCCTTACTTGACTACTTGACCCTTACTTGACCACTTGACCACTGGTTGACCAGTGTGTAATTGCGAACACCTCTTATTATGTTTATGACCACCCCTATATCACTCCTACTTGATCACTAATACCCCTTACCACCATACCCATTATAACTTTATAAGATTTCCTTTGTAATCGGTGAATATACCACCCTTTACCTTCACTACTATCACACTGTTCAGATGATAGTAACCACCTCTTACTTCGAGTATAACCACGACCCATCACACCCCTTGTTCATCACTACACATACACATTATGTCTACGACACCACCATATACCCATGAATAGAATGACCCATCACACCCTTGTTCATCACTACCCATACACATTCCTATACGTAACCACCATATACCCATCACACCCATGTTTATCACTACCCATACTAATAGACGTAACCAAAATAACTTTCCCCCTTCGCTTTCCAGAACCAACCAACTACCAGAACCAACCAACTACTTTTACCTTAATCACTTTTACAGACACCATCACCCGCCAAAAATTTCGTTCCCACGAAAAAACCCGTTCCCACGAAAAAATTTCCCACACGCCGTTTCACCCGCCCAAATTTCCTCCAGCCTCCAGACTGGAGCCATTTTACCCATATTTCCTTCATAAACCCTATTAGCCTCCAGCCTGGAGGCTAAAAGTGGGGTCTGGAATCCAACCTCTACTACTTATATATATATATATATATATATATATATATATATATATATATATATATATATATATATATATATATATATATATATATATATATATATATATATATATATATATATATATAGTTAGCAGATCGCCGGGCCCACTAAGTATACAGTTAAATAGCACAACTCTGAAAGAAGTTAAAGAATTCTTCTTCTTTGCGTTCATCCAGAGTGTTTTTTTTAGATGTGATTGCGGTGTGTCTAAGTTATGCGCCCTTGGGCCGAAACCCGTAGGCCAACACATCCGACTTTTAGCGTGCTTTTTTGACCAGGTAGGCTTCCATAATTGCAGGACCGACACATAGCGCCCTGGTGTTGGGCTCACCGAGGGAATCGTCACGTCCTGCTCATGGCTGCTTTAATTCCTCACTTCAATATATTGGGCATTTCATTCGCCCCGGGCCCCGCACAAAAGACAGGTCTGCAGACGGTGTCCACTCAGCGAGTTTTCGACACGAACATGTGCTTGTCGTTGCACCCGTCAGAGCTGTTCCAGGCACGACGGACATTCGGAAAACGACCTAGTCAGAGCTGTTCAGAACAAGAGCGGCATTCGGAAACTAGGTAGTCAGAGCTGTTCCTAGCACGAGAGACATTCGGACAAGACATTTCACTGGGACGTAAATGCGTAGTCCAATTTTTATTTTGCCACCCGTAGGACGGCACTTCCGGCTTCGGCGGGCATTTTTAATGAGGTTAGCCTTCCTCGAGTTTCGGGGTACGTTAGACTTATTTTTGTGATGTCGCCAACATCTCAGCTGGTCAAGATAGAACGATAAAAGACATCACGGTCGACCCTCAAGGGAAGGCAGGGGCAGACCATGGGCATTCCCTCGCTATCCAAGGAGGCTTCCATAATTGCAGAGCCGGCACATATTGCTCTGAGACTGGGCTCACCCGAGGAGTTGCCTCGTCCTGCTCATGGCTGCTTTAGTTCCTCACTTCCATGTGTTGGGCATCTCGCTTGCCACTGGTCGCTCAAGTACACACCAGGAACGGTCAGTCTGCAGGCGACATTCACTAGGTAAGCTATCGCTTCGGACTTCGGACTACGCAATGGATTCACTAGCGGTGCGTTCCATTTCGTGTTATTGAGATGTTTTTCCACCTTTGTCTACTCTCCACGAGTTAGACACAGACAGTTTTTGTAACCATTTCATTCGACTGGGGCACTTCTTCAACCTTTTTGTACTCGCTCACGAGGTAGGCTACTTGTGCTGCCGGCTCAGCACCTTACCTCCGTACAGCAGTGAGCGAGAAACGGCCAGGCCCTCTCATCCGGGGATCCCTCATATCCCCCAGCTGGGAGCCTTCGGACAAGTATCTGAACTGGGCATGTAGCGTGCTCAGTATCTCACCTCCATTTTTCGGTAGGTGAGTATCGGCCCGGCTCTCTCATCCAAGGGTAGTAGCTTAGAGGCGTTCAGCTACATCTCTCAGATGGAGGCCTTTGTGTGTCTGGACCAAGTTTCTGGCTTCGTGCGCCTGAGTTAAAATTTTGACTGCTATCCGCAGTCTACCTGCAGAGCAGCAGGTTGTGTCTCTCTTAGTCTGGTCCCTATCCCAAGAGCTGTCCAATATGTAGTTTATATCCATTGGCAAAGCGCTTGGGGTCAGTGGGACACTCAAGCTCCCCCACCGCGGCAAGGTGGAGACACATCGGGGGAGGAATTCAAATATCTTGGAAGTATGATCACAGAAGATGGCCGATTGGACAGATAAATCTAAATCAGATGCCAAAAAGCTAGTGCGCTTACATATCAACTATCACCCTTACCGAAACATCCAAATATACCCATGTCCGCAAAACGACAGATAATAAACTGCATACTCACACCAACCCTTTGCTACCATTCTCAGACCTGGACTTATCCAAATTTCACCTTCGCAAAATCAACACCTGCGACATGAGATGCCTGAGGAGAGCTGCCAACTTAACAATCCGAGACCGAGTAAGAAATGCTATTATCAGACAGACTGTGGGATCAACACCTTGTGCCACATTTATTGAAAGGCAGAAGATCAAGTGGTTTGGCCATGTCGTTAGAAAGCAACACCAGCAACTACCATCACTGGCCTTACATTAAAGATCATCTGCGACGAGACCATAAGGACGTCCAAGAAGAAAATGGATTGACGACATCAAAGACATTGTACAGCCACACGAAATGACACTATCCAGTGCTGCTCATCGGGCGCTGGAGCGCAAATTATTCCTCCCCATGACGCTTGACGGCAGAAGTGGAAGAAGATGATGATGATGATGATGATGATGATGATGATGAATCCACAGAACCACGGATCTCAAAATAACCAAAGCTAAGGAGGCAGGTTTAACGAGACCGAATTTGGAATTTTTTTTTTTTTTTTATTTGGTTGAAAAATTGGAATTGGAAAATATATATATATATATATATATATATATATATATATATTATATATATATATATATATATATATATATATATATATATATATATATATATATATATATATATATATATATATATATATGGGGTAGGCGCATCTTGCACATTTCTTCTTTTGAATATGGAAAATCCTTTGCCCACACCTTCGGCAAAAGGCGTGAGTTTTATTGTGCCGCTTACCGAATCTGGAGGTCCCCTGGGTCATTTTCCTAGAGCTGGAATGACCGTCTCTGCACCTTGCCCAGCGAGAGAGAGAGAGAGAGAGAGAGAGAGAGAGTTAAAATTTTGTCTTCCAGACGATTCACTAACAGCGCGGGGACGTAAGACTTAAAGCGTATAGATAGGAACTATCAGTATTTAAGTTCGCAAGTAGTCATTGGACGAATTCTATTACATTAATAATTTGAAGCAAAATATAAAATACTATTCAGCACAAATATAATGAGAATAAATCAAGCAAATAATAGCATGATCTCCCTGGATGAAACCTCATTTCAACAATGGAAATAATCAAACATCTATTTAGGTAGCAATGTAGACAAAGATGGTGAAACAGACAAAGACCTAAGAACAAAGGTCAGCTGAATAGTTACGAAAGAAAAATTCAGCCTTGTTCAGCCCGCTTATTCAATCAATCAATCAAGTGCGTCTCCGCAATGTTTGCAACGTCCTGCAAAGGTCATGCATCTTGTTGTTAGTACAACTAGATAGGCCTTTTTCAGGAATCCACAGGGTAAAATAAATGGAGGAAGACCTAACACAAACGGACAAGAGAAGTAGACACATAAATGAATAATGTGGGGAGGATATGGGCGAATAGCTAAGGATAGGAGGACTTGGAGTGAGCTGGTTGATCAAATATGCCCCAATTTGGGGGGGGGGGGGGGGGGGGTCATCATCGTCATGTGCCATGCCGATAAGCGTGGGCGGTCATGTTTTGCCATCTCACTCGATCACCAGAGTCGTGGATCAGCTCTGTTCTTGTCTCGACCATACCACGTGGCCAAAGCCATCTAGGTATTTACTTTTCTGCCCTCCCTTTGTTATCTTCCCCTTGATCTTGCCAGTTGTCACCAAGTTCTCCAATTTATTTCTTCTCACGATGTGTCCAAAAAATTGTGACTGTCTACGTCTAATTTTATAATCAGTTTACGGTTTCATTTGTTTCTTGTAGGACTAGGTCATTGGTTTTTTTTCCCTGTCTGTTCATGGTATTCTTTGCATTCTCCTCAGAAACCACATTTCCACAGCCATCAGATGTTTTCAGCGTGTCTGCTCATTGTCCACGCTTCACATCCATATAAAAGTATAGGTCCTATGGGGGATAAAGAAGAAAGAAAAATTGGGCACCCCGGTAGTTTTATTAATTGACTTGGTCTCGCAGGTCTATAATGGGTACCATGGAAGTAAAGGCGGCAGGTATGCTAATGAACACATCGCCCACATCTATTTGTTTTCATTTCAGAATCGGCATCATTGTACTCAAGACATTCTCTCACACGCTCGACCCTAAACTCAAAAGTCAGTGAAGTTTCCATGCTGATAATTCAGTAGTAGTGTTTGTTTTTCGTTCGCTCGCATTGAACTGGAGCGTAGTTCACATCCGATTCGATTTTACCATTACCCCTACCCCGTTCAACTTCAAGAAGTTATAGTTAGGGTTCATCACCGGCTCAGAATGATTGTCCTGATATAGTCCTGTGAATGAGTCAGAAGCAAAAGCAGCTGCCAACGGGTTTACCATCACAGGCTTATTAATCTGAAGCCTGTGAGGGTAGAACCATGGGCAGCTGCTTTTGCTTCTGACTCATTCACAGGACTATCATTCTGAGCCGGTGATGGACCCTAACTGTAACTTCTCCTTGAAGTTGAACGGGGTAGGGGTAATGGTGAAATCGAGTCGAATCGACTTGTTGAGCGATGCGAGCCTCTCCGCTCGAGACTTGCCAGTTTCTCCGTTCCCAAAATATGTGTCCGCTACCAACACATGTCTGGCTATGCCTTTCATCGGAAAACTGCCGTCTCATTCTCAACTTCCATACTCACATTAGATGTTGTGCTAGCAAATGCTCGGTCGTCCTCTTAAACGATGTCAATTTGTTTTTGCAACGAAACCAAATCCTTTTACCTTGCACCACAGCTCCATCATTATTCAAGGAGAATTCAGATTAAAACCTTAAAAGTGCGGTAGAAATTACGATAACCATTCCGTTGTCTTGTAACCTGTGAATATTGTTGTTAAGGATGTCAAGAGTGTTAAGCACGTGACATCACGGTGCTGACGAACACAGGAGTATTTTAAGGACAGTTTAAAGATGGCCGTCCCACTTTTAACATACTAAAGAGAAGCTGTATTCTGTTAACCGTTTTTTGACCAGTGAAGGAGTGAAACCTATAGAAATTCATCGGCGAATGAAGGTCCAGTATGGTGATGCATACCCGTATGTCCAACAAGTGTATGAGTGGAGTAGGGCCCCTACCTGCAGCGACACTAACTACTGCCTGGGATTGAGAGATATGTAGCACATTAAGAATTGTTTCTTTTTTTCATTTTCTCTTCATTGTTCTAATTTTCAATCTTTTCATTCTTCTAATCTCGTTCTTATGCCTTAATGTAGTCACTGTAGTGTCTTCTTCGTGATAAAATATGTTGTGTTTTGTGTGTGTATGTGTTTGCTGATGAAGGCTATACACCGCAACGTCCTGTGTTGTCCTTAATTGTGTTCTGTAAAGCTGCATCTTTTTTTTTTTTGCATATCCTTTTTACAGGATATTGCAGTCAACACCAGCATTTTTTTTTCCAGCTGCTGTTGATGTCTTGGCAAGTATTACGTTCAGTAGTTTGCCATTGCTTTCTGAACGACCGGCTTACATACCTTTCCCCAAGTAACTAGCGCGACGCAAACTGCTGCCAAATCTTGAGCAGCTGTGTTTTGAAGGTGGGTATACGGGAATACGAACAGTGTCTTAATCCCTTCGCCAGGGAGACCGGCTTACTTTGTGTTATTTTATATTGTTGACGCTAAGGACGCTACATCTTGGCCTGAAACACCCTGTATCTGCCATGTATGAATGGTAAGCTCTAGTGACGATTGATCTATAAAAATTTGGGGTTCGCACAATGTACCAAATACGTCTTGAGGAGTGGAAAATGGGTCTCCCCTCCCCCTCCTTTTTAGTACGTTGCACCCACTAGCAGTAAAGTGGTGTAAATATTAGGTAATAACTGGGTCGGTCGCCTGCTTCGACTGAATCATTTGCTGGGCAGAGTTGCTTCCCCACATAACTAATAATAATATTATGCCCTTTCAGTGTGCAGACGTCAAGATACAGAAAAGGGATAACAGATAACCACAGCCTTGAAACTGGTAACTGTTCTTGAAGCTGAGATCTTTTCTTACTCTTGTCATTGGAATAATTCATCTACAATATATCAAGTAGTAGATACAGTTCACAAAAACGTAGGAGGCATTGATTGAGGCTGAGGTCATTGTGAACGAACCGTACGAACACGTCATTTCATTCATTGTTGTTTATCCGAAGATTTCTCATTTCCTGACTCTGACTCCATCTATAATTAAAGTCAAGGGTATAAAGTGTATTCATAATTTCATAACATAAGGAAACTATTTTTACTATGAATTTAGTAAATATGAATTAATAAACATATTAAAATGGCTTCTAACTCTAAGTTATTAACCAGACAGCCTCAGTAACACAACAGTACTAACTATTTATTGCACAGTTCAGTTTATTTTGATTAACTGTTCACCGGATCGTGTCGCAGTTTGCATAAAATCAATACTATTATTACTACTAACTACTATTACAATAGTCTGTTTACTAATAGAATAGTAAGCGATGAATTCAATATTGCGTTTCATATGTTAGCTCTTCCTACACAGTACCTATACAACATGTACGATTAATAGTATTAAAAATACCAGTAATAATGAAATAACATATTATTAGTTATGAAGTGTAGTTTTAAACAGGAAAATCAACTGGATTACTGGCCACTCATCATAATTTTAAGATTACATAAAGAGAATGTACATTTAACAAGATTTGTTGTATGTTCCTTTTCACTATCATCACTGCTTTTATTACCATTGCTGTTATAATTCTTATCATAATCATGTTTAAACAACTGACCATGTTTTCTCCCCTGTCTTCATCATTGCTAAGTTTATCTTGCATCTCTTGAAAGTTTAAAACACAATTAGTTATTAGAGGTTAGAAGGATTGACATTGTAAAGGATTTTTAAAGTGAAGATATAAGTATGATATAACAATATGACACCATTAACATCTCTTTGAAGGATTATTTCCTGTCATATTTAAAAAAAAAAATTTGCATTGGATTTGTATAAGTTGTTGATTAATGGCTTACTCATCCATCTCATTTTAAACTCATTTTTTAACTGCATGAAGCATGGTGTTGTGAATGGTATCTGGCCACATATGTTTGAGTAGTAAATGGCTCATGTGGTAAATGTCAAAGGACATTTTTACACGTCTTAAGGCTTATTGGGCATATAGTGCCAAACCCATATTTGAATAGACCAATCAGCTCTTGGTGAGTGATATGGTCAAATGCACGCCATCCACCTTTACTTGTCAAGAATTTTCTGATACTCGTTTTTGGCTATGACAACTTGGCAGACCAGGTCAAGTTGACAAATCTACATCTTTTCAAATTTGAGCCCATGATCACTGTTCTGCGAGGTACATGTCTATTCACTTTATTACCACAGCTCCCATGATGGTAAATGAGTTAATATAAGTTGAGTTTGTGTGTGTTTTGCTGACAGTTTTTTTTTTATTTCTTCACTGTGTGTTTGCTCACATATTTTGACATGTACATGTAGGGCAGTAAGTGATGGCAAATCAAGATAAGTTCATCAAATAAAAATCTTGCAAGGAATAGAACATTTAGCTTCTCCTGAGATGTCTAGACTTGTAAAGTTTCATGTTGCAGGTGGTATTATTTGAATTATTCCATAATCCATGAACTCATCATCATCATGTGCCATGCCAATAAGCATGGGTGGTCATGTTTCACCATCTCACTCAATCACCAGTGTTCCTATCTCGACCGTGCCACGTGGCCAAGCCATCCATGTATATACTTCTCTGCCTTCACCTTGTTCTCTTCCCCTCAATCTTGCCAGTTGTCACAAAGTTCTCCAATTTATTTTTTCTTATAACGTGACTAAAAAATGTTGACTGTCTAATTTCTTTAATCAGTTTACAATTTTCATTTGTTTCTTGTAGGACTTGGTCATTGGTTTTTCTGTCTGTCCATGGTATTTTTTGCATTTATCTCAGGAACCACATTTCCACAGCCATCAGATGTTTTTCAGCCTGTTTGCTCATTGTCCACGCTTCGCATCCGTACAAAAACACAGGTTCTATGTAGCACCTTTTTCTTGTTGCAAATGACATCTTTTTATTGGTCAGTATGCTTTCCATCTTGCAAAAGGCTACTTTCGCTATGGGGATTCTTGTTCTAATCTCTTCAAGGCATTTCCCATCAGATGTTATGACTGTTCCGAGATAGTTGTACCGATTCTCTTGTTTAAGAATATTCCCATTTACTTGTATATTACATTAAGGTATTTCCTTCTTCCTAATGACGACCATAATCTGTTGTCTTCTTACAGTTTAATTCTAACCCTAGTTGTTCACTGTGTGCAACAACCGCATCTACTAAATGTTGTAGATTCTGCTCATTGTCTGCAATCAGTACTATATCATCCACATTTCTAATGTTATTAATGTTTCTTCCTCCAGTCCATGAACTACATTTGTGATAATTTTATGTGAACAAAGTATATAGTTCTTGTGGTTATTGCTTTCGTCAAGCATGTTGGTATTTCATGACGCTTCCTTAATTAAACATTTTTGTGCCAAACAAAATATAGCTTGGACCAAACAATAATGAATAACAGACAATGGGAAGTTAGGGTGTGTCACAGTTATGACTTAATGATGATATATAAGCCCATGGCAGATACGGAAAGTCACTAAAGATGATTAATCATCCCATGACCCTTAATCAGTTAACTAATGATGTTAACATAGTAGTTATAAAGTATTCTCCAGAAAAAGCTCATGACTTCAGTAGAAAAGTCAGATTTAGACATGATAACAGTCTTCTTTTTTTCTGCAGCTCTCAATCTTGGAGCATAGACCTTCATTCAATATCAAGCCCTTAAAATGACAAAACCTACCCACAACAGAATATTTTAAATATGTTTTTAATGTGAAAGACAATCTGGGTCCTAAAATTAATGTACTGATGTCGGATGAGCTGGTCACAAAGTGTAACTATCACAGCTGTTCTGTAAATGGACACAAACCAACCAATGTCCTTGCCAGGATGAATTAGAAAATAGTAGTAGTATTGATTTAATGTTAGTTAAATGTCCTTTACAGAACATCATAGTCAATCCCAGAATTTATTAGCAGTTTGTGATGTGATTTACTTGGCAAGTTTACGCTCAGTAGTTTGCCATTGCTTTCTAAACAACTGACGCTCATACCGAAATCAACACAAGGCGGTATGCTTCCAAATCTCCTGCAATTGATTTTGAATGTGGTATTGTAGATTGCTTACTCTACCTTTTTCCCACAGATGCTGGTAGTATTGACTTAGCAACTTTTAGATCTACATGTTTTATCCACATTTAGGATACCCATATATTTTCTGTAGCAGCATTTATCATTTCTACAGTTGGCCTACATACGAATGTTAATAGTACTTCTTGTCCTCTTCAGCCTGTTATCTCCCAGTTAAGCATAGGCATTCAAATGTCTAATGCCAGGCCATCCTATTCCATACTGTATCTTGTCATTTTTCCCATGTCTGTCTTGTTATACAGCTGTCTCCAGTCCTCTTCTTATGACTTTTGGGCATTCTGTATTTGTCTTACAATGGGAAATATTTAATGGCAGTAAAAATTTAGTTTCTGAGGAGTGCAAAAAATAACTAGGACTGACAGAAAAACGAATGAAAGTCCAAAATGAAACAAATGAAAACCATAAATTTATTACAGAAATTAGACATAGATAATCAAAGATGTTTTGCAAACATGAGTAGAGATAAACTTGAAAACTTAGTGACAACTGGTAAATTTGATGGGAAGAGATCTAAGAGAAGGCAAAGAGAGAAATACATGGATGGCTTGGTCACATGGCATAATTAGGAAAAGAATACAAATCTGTTCCAAGGCTCTGGTGATCGTGTGACATGGTGAAGCATGTCCACCCAGGCTTATCATCATGGCACATGATGATTTTGATGATAATGATATTTGTCTTGACATTTTGATTCCAAACTACAGGCCCTCTAGTTATTAATCTGTTTCCTATGATATTTGTCTTGACATTTTGATTCCAAACTACAGGCCCTCTAATTATTAATCTGTTTCCTATGATATTTGTCTTGACATTTTGATTCCAAACTACAGGCCCTCTCGTTATTAATCTGTTTCCTATGATATTTGTCTTGACATTTTGATTCCAAAATACAGGCCCTCTAATTATTAATCTGCTTCCTATGATATTTGTCTTGACATTTTGATTCCAAACTACAGGCCCTCTAATTATTAATCTGTTTCCTATGATATTTGTCTTGACATTTTGATTCCAAACTACAGGCCCTCTAATTATTAATCTGCTTCCTATGATATTTGTCTTGACATTTTGATTCCAAACTACAGGCCCTCTAATTATTAAACTGTTTCCTATGATATTTGTCTTGACATTTTGATTCCAAACTACAGGCCCTCTAATTATTAAACTGCTTCCTGTGATATTTGTCTTGACATTTTGATTCCAAACTACAGGCCCTCTCGTTATTAATCTGTTTCCTGTGATATTTGTCTTGACATTTTGATTCCAAACTACAGGCCCTCTAGTTATTAATATGTTTCCTATTATATTTGTCTTGACATTTTGATTTCAAACTACAGGCCCTCTCGTTATTAATCTGTTTCCTATGATATTTGTCTTGACATTTTGATTCCAAACTACAGGCCCTCTAGTTATTAATCTGTTTCCTATGATATTTGTCTTGACATTTTGATTCCAAACTACAGGCCCTCTAGTTATTAATCTGTTTCCTATGATATTTGTCTTGACATTTTGATTCCAAACTACAGGCCCTCTCGTTATTAATCTGTTTCCTATGATATTTGTCTTGACATTTTGATTCCAAACTACAGGCCCTCTAGTTATTAATCTGTTTCCTACTTCAGTGTCCTTTCCTGCATCATCTTTTCTTTCCTTAGGTTAAAGAAGTATTTTAAGGTTACATTTATCTTGTATAATTTACATAGACAGCAGCTGCTATGGCCTTCTGGGACTAACAGGGTTTAATTTTGTTTAGTGAATAGATAGGTAAACAATTCATCACAATATAAATATGCAACAAGTGCTCTCATGGAAGACTAAATTATTAAAAAAAAGCATAAACAACAGGGGAAACTTTGACTGTCTCTTGTTTATTGAATATCAACAAACCATTATTCCTATTTGGTATTTAAAACGTGTGAAAATTTTTCAAAAAGTACAATCTGTATTTAGTTATTTTATTAATCATGCCATTTAGTGGCCACTTCATGTGTCTGTTTTCATTCATGTGTGATAGCTGTTTGTAAGCTTACATCTGGCAGTGTACCCCCAGTTTATTTATAGTTTGCATATATTAGTTTCTTCTTGTTTATACAATTTATGGTGTCATATTTATTTGACTTAAAATATTATTAATAATAGCTGCTTACTTGTGAAGTGTGGCAGGTACATATAGACATTGAATAAAAACTCTGAGTTTTGCATTCCTTATTCCTGCTGTTTACTTGCTTGTGTTTTAAAGTAAATTATTTTATCATGAATTTGAAATGCCTTTTAAAAAAAGTAACAGATCTACTTTTATGTGGGCTTAAGTCACACATGTAACTGATTTTGAAATATATTGTTAATCCAGCTAGATCATCCAGAAAATAAACCACAATGGCAGATAATCCTTACGGTCCAGTTACAATGACAGACTCATCACATCTAACAGATGATGACTGGGAGCTATCGCTGCCTCCGATTAAATACAGGAGATACCCAGGAACAGACAAGTAATTTTTATATATTTACAAAATAAGTGTTTGTTGCCATTGAGTAATTACCATAGCCATCGTCGTGTCTTGATGTTCCTTCATCACTGTTGTCGTCATGTTAGTCAGTGCAAAGACTAGTTATCTACGTTTCTGTTCCTAGCAATTCTCTTCAGTTCTTCATAAGTCTCAGCCACAGTGTTGCTGCATGTCTGTGTGATATAGTTGTTTCTTGAGCATCCTTTTTGTTCTTTTCCTCTTGATTTTGTCTTCCAGTGATTTCAATAGTAGACTTCCATGTCATTTATTGGGTTCAAGCTGAAGCAGCCTTCTTTTAAATATACGTTATGTCTTTAAGGCCATGTTTGTTTAATTTGTTTTCTTTCCAGCTTGTTCTTTGCTTCCTGCAATAGCACCACATATTGAAAGCTTTAAGGTCTTCAGGTCAGACAGGTTTAGAGATTTATTTTTTTTTGGGGCAGCTCATTTTGATGCTAATTGATGTATGACATTTTTGTTTCTCTCAAAATTCTCTTTGCTGTGTGCGTTAGTATAATTGATAGGGAGCTGCACAGATAATGTCATGAACATGGTCGGACGAGGTTTCGACGCCTGTGTTCATCGTCTGCGTCCAGAGTAAAAGACTGGCCACCGTTTCCTTCCTGCATCCAGGCCTACAAAATATGATGGCCCTATCACATCACAGACCCATAGCCGATTCATTTTTTCTGGACATATTTTGTTTTTTAAATTCTCTTTGGTTATTGCGCCAGCTTCATGGCTTAGAGGTTATGACTTTTGTACGTAATCTTGTATACTCTCGTTGGTAACGTGATGACGGTGAGAATCAGCAGTGGTTCGAATCGTTTCGGTAACTTACGGGGTATGTGAGCCGGCCGCTCAGAAAGCAATGGCAAACTACTGAGCATAATCTTGCCAAGAAATCAACATACAGCTGAAAGATGCTGGTGTTGACAGTGATGTCCTGTAAAGGATATGCAAAAAAAAACAAAAACAAAAAATTGGTTATTGCGATCCAAATTGATTTCATCTTCATAGTGGGCACCTTTGCGGAGTATATGTGTTTTGAATCGATGCATGTCAATCTCTTTTCTTGACTTCTAACTGTGCCTTTGTTATTACAATCCCTCTGTGCTGGCCTGTATTCACTGAATTCTAAACTGAAATGGATACAGTTCTACATTATATACTTTGAACTTTGTTAGGTTCTGACTAGACAAAAGCTGTTATTCTTTATGTTTGCTGGGTTCTGACTGAACGTAAGCACCCATTCTCTGTCATAGACTTCTTATGTCATCTAGGATGGTTGGTGGTTTGGTCATTTATTTTCACACAAAAACTCAGCAAGAATAGATAAAAGTGATAAAACAGCATACGGCTGTAAAACAACTTTTATTCCATCTTGATCAGTTCCCATGGTTCTGTCCCTGCCTCTTATGCCAGATGCTGTAAATTTGTCTCAGCCTTATATGTCCCTAACAGACCATAGTAGAGCTGGTTTCCAGTTTAATCATGATCTATGCATGTGTTGTCCCACAAAGTAAGTTTATAATGTTTCCATTGTCATTCAATACATCAATGTCACAAACATTCAATTTTCCACTCTTCCCGAACAAGAACATTAAGATTTCTAAGATGTAGTATCAAACAGACCAAGTTGCTAGAATGCCGGGTTCTCATTCGGAAGACCCGGGTTGGAATCTTCAGTAAAGTGTGAGTTTTTTCTGTTGGGGGAAACACAAAAAAACCCTAGCCTGCACAGTTCATGGTGACTTCACTAGCCAGGCGGTTTTAATTCCTAAGTCTCAAGACCCCTCTGTCCTACACCGCAAGGTACTACAGGCAGTAGATGACACATGACAATATCAAACAGAGTAAACTTCAGATCATGCTTTCCATACTGATAAGTAATAATGATTTTTTATTTGTTATGATAAGAATACAGACATTATTTTCTTCTCCGAAAATGCATTCATATAATATCACATTCACTTCTGGATGTCTGAATGCAACAACACTCCTAGAAAGTCAAGGGCCAAGTTCCATCTCTTTGCCCATTAACGATTAGGATATCTATTGTTCAGCTAATCTCAAGCAGGGCATGCCATCAGGCACGCACATTTTGAATTGTGTCACGTACGGAATGCTAAGGCTGCAAAGCTTCATGATCTCCATCTTGGCCAAATACCTAACCTCTTTTCTTAACTGAATTCATGTTAGCTCACTGTAGTCATGTCTGCTGGTCAACACTGATTTAACTATAACATAGACTGTCACAAAATAAAAGTACAAATTTTGAGATCCTGCATCTTTCCTGTGGCAGCATATAGATGTGAATCCTGAACCATTTAACAATCGGTAAAGAATAAAATCTAGATTTGTCAACTTCAATGTTACAGAAACATGTTTACAATACTGCAGACCAAGAATGCTATAAATACTGACTTTCTGCAAGATATGAATCAAAGAGAAATCTGAAAGAAAAACAGAATAATTTCTTGGAAACTAATATTTTGGCCAAATGAAATGTCACAGTGGTTTAGACAGAACATAAATCAGTGGGTTCCTGGAAGACGTGGCAGCAGCTGACCAACACGGTGGTGGAAACTGGACATTGAAGACACCCTGGACATATAAATTAGTGAAGCAGAGAAACTGGTGAAGGACTCAGAGCTTCGCTGGGCTGTGATGAGTGTGATGTTCTGCACAGCACTTTGTGCATGATGATGATGTATACTTCCACCTCCTTTTTCCATTTCTACATCTTCTTCTGCAAACCGTGATGCACTGGTTTTTTATGTAAATGGTACATGGTATTTAGAAAGCAATGGCAAACTACTGAACGTAAACTTGCCAAGAAATCAACAACAGCAAAAAATGCTGGTGTTGACTGCAAACGTCCTGTAAAGGATATGCAACTAACTTCTTCTTCTATATCATTTGTTTTAATATTTACTCGCTTTGAACTCAAGGGCAGTCCATACTCATGCTGCTACTTCTAGTAAACTGGGCAGGACTGATTTTTGCGTGTGGATTAGCTTTCCCTATTATTAGTGTCCCTCGCCAACAGGCAAACCCACTCTGACTTCAGAGGTGTTATCATATTTTTATACCTTTTTTTCTGTTGACTTTTCTTTAGCCTTTAAGGGTGTTTGCTTCAGTCACAAATTGTTACTCTTAATTTATTTGTAGGTGATAGAAAGTATAACATTAAAACATAAATAAATCACATATTATGGTTTGTGTGTGTGTGTGGGTGGAGGTCAGTGTGGCTGAGAGGCTTAACAAGCTGAAACCTCTCTTCTGGCTGCAGCACAGTAGGTTCATTCCATGTGTCGGTCAGTTGAACTTAAATGTTGACTTCTCATTGAGAAAGCAATGGCAAACTACTGAACACAAAATAATAAATCACAAACACAAACATGTGTACACTCGTGTGTGTTGAATGTCCTTTGCAATCAAGCCTATGTTGATTTTCTAGGCAATTTTAAGTTCTTACAATTTAGTTAACGTTAATGAGAAGTTAACATTAACGTTAACGAGAAGTTAACGTTTAAGTTCATCTGACCAGTGTGTGTAATGAAAACACTTCCCGGCCATCAGCGCACACAAAGTTTAAGCGGAAGCGCAACAAACCCCACATCCACACTGAGATAAATTAAATCCTGAATCCCATCTTATTGTGAACAGAATGTTTATGACCACTGCTCACAAAGAGATGAAATAATTTATTAATCGGGTCATTGACTTCTGTCACTATAATTTTATTTCAGAATAAAGTCTCTCTGCCAGGATCTGCGTCAGCATCACAAAACTATCACAATTGCCATCACAGCAGTTTGTGTACTTGTCCTCATTGCAATGGTCGTGGTCACTCTTGCTATTGGCCATAACTCGAAGAAGCTGCCCCATTTCCAGCTGAAATGGCACAACACTAATCGAGGTATGATCCATGAATATTCTAGAAAACCTTGCTTTCTTAATAGATTTACAAATTGCATTAATAGTGTGCTCTGATCTGTAGACATAATATACATTTTATATCACACCACTGGATATGTATGAATATCACTAGTGTAGATATTTAGAAACGTTGGTGCTGTTTCAATTATAAAATTTCTTAGTGCCTCAATTGCTAATGTAATGTTGTCAATATTCATGCATTGTCACCTTCTGCAGCAAGTTCTTGTGGTCCTTCAGCATTGTTTAAAACATTGGAGTCTACTCTTTAATCATTATCAAATAGTTATTCTGTTTGTTCTGTATGTATGTCTATTAATTATATTCTTTTGTTGCATTTAATCTACTGGCACCTTGCCGTCTTGACAGATGATAGTTTGTAAAATGAAGTTATACCTCTCCATAACACAAAGCCTGGGCTGAGTTTAGAGACCATGTGTTGTCTATGCAGCATGTTTCCTCTCTCGGCCTGTCTAGTTTACTCCAGAGGAAAGGTAACACTGATACATCTGGAACAAGATAAGCTGCAGAAGCTGCTGGATCAGCAAAGCAATGCTCTAACTGTCTGCCTATCGTAGCTTCCATCCTAGACCAGTTGCAGACCAAGGCTTAAGGCCTGTTCTTCCCTACCATGACATTTAGTCTTTAGGTTGCATTTCCTCACACTAGGGTAAGGCTTGTACCCTCTCAATTGCACTCCTCCAACTGAAGCTGATGGCACAAACAGAAAGCAGATAGTAGCATCTACTGACATACAATAGTTCAGTCATATCTAACTAAGACCTAAGAAATTTTTGTTGCATTATTATTGTGAAATTTATAGATGATTAGTGTTATTGTCAGTTTCCTGGGAAAATATTAAACAGGATCATTTTGGAAAGATTAAGAGATGCCATTGACAAATAAATAAGGGATGAGGAAGCAGGCTTCAGGCCAAATAGATCCTGAACCGACCAGATAGCCAACATTACACATGATAATGGAGCACAGCACTGACATGATATCACTACTTTATAGTGGATTTGTGGACTATGTAAAGGTCTTTCACAACATTGATAGGAAATCTCTTCATAAATTGATGTGGCAGGATGGGATCTTACAGAAGATCATTAATAAAGGCAGCAAATAAAGATATAAAATGCAGTTCTTCATGAGGGAAAACTGAACAAAATATGCTTGACATAAGAGCAGATGTGTAACAGGGTTACCTTTTGTCACATTTATTATTCTGACTGACTATTGACTCAGTTTTGAAAGCAAAAATAACCACCACAAGAAATTACATTTGATGTCATCTCACAGAGCAGCTTGATGATCTGGACTTTGCTGACAACATTGTCATCCTGTCCCAGACACAAAATCGCATGCAAGATAAATTAAACACACTTGTTGGGAGGTCCACAGATAATGAGAATAAATCAAGCAAATGGTAACCCAATCTCCCTTGTTGAAACCTCACTTCAAGAGCTGGAATCATACACATAATTAGATAGCATTGCAGGCAAAGATAGGGGAACAGATAGAGATATTAAAATATTAATTCAAAAAGCAAAAGCAATTTTTTTAGTATTAAGAAGCTTGTGAAAGTCAAAAGAAATTAAACCTGGTACCAAACTTAGACTATTAAACTCTCGCATGAAATCAGTACTGCTGTTTGTAGCATGAAATCAGTACTGCTGTTTGGATCAGAAACATGGAGAATGACTAAAATAATCACTCATTCATTCATTCATTCATTCATTCATTCATTCATTCATTCATTCATTCATTCATTCATTCATTCATTCATTCATTCATTAGCATGTCCTATGCAGAACCTCGCTCCCATAACAACCTTCTGGAAAACCACTTGATCATAAGCAAGATGTCCCGCATGATCATCCACCACATCCTGCACCCATCTTTGGCCTTCCTGTTCCTCTCTTCCCAGGCATATACCCCTCCATTATTGTTCTCTCCAAACTTTTGTGATGTTTCAAGTGACCAAAATATTTCAATTTTCTTTGTTTTATCGTCTTTAATAGCCAACCTTCTTCAATATTCAGCTCTTGAAGTATGGATGCATTTGTTCTTTTCTTTACCCAAGATATTCTTAGAACTCGTCTATAACATTTATATTCAAAGATATTTATGCGCTGTTCAGCTTGTTTAGAAAGTGTCCAGGTCTCACCGGCGTATGTTGCAATGGGAAAGATGCATGCTCATAAAAATCTAATTTTTGTAGTTCTGTCTGTCCCATTCCATAATTTATTCAGTTGTTTTAGTCTTTGAAGAGCAATTGATAGTCTTCGTTTAATTTCTTTCATTGTGTCACTGTTGTTGGTAATCAGTGACCCAAGATATTCAAAATTTTTCACCACCTCCAATTTTTCCTCATTAACATATATTTCTTTCTCCAAAGTAGTTTTATCTGTATGCATTATCTTTGTTTTTGCTATGTTAAGATATAAGTTGTGTTTTTCACTATTCAATTGGGTTGAGGCTATTAGGTTTTCTATACCAGTCTGTGTTGTGGATAGCAATACTGTATCATCAGCATGCCGAATCTCTGGTATGTCATGATTACTAGAAAATACAAACCTTCATTAACTGGAACTAATTCAGAATAGAGGGACTATACTGGCATGACAGAATCACTAATGTGGAACTTATACAGAGAACTAAACAAATTCCTGTGAATCAAGAGGCAAGGAAAAAACCCTGGTGCTGGATCAGTCACACAATCAGAAAACCTGGTAACAGTATCACTAGAAAGCCCTTTCTCTTGAACCCACTGGCAAAAGAAACAGAGGGGGGGAACTAAAAATACATGGAGAAGTGAAGCAGAGGCAGTGATAAATAATATTGGAAGGACTTGGAGGTAGCTGCAGAAGATAGGAAAGCTTGGCATGAGTTGGTTGAGGTCCTATGCTCCATTGTGAGATAAAACACAGAAGAAGACAAAAGTAGTCTTAAGCCTTCACATATACTTGATCACAGCATAGTAAAGTATAATACCCAATGTCACCACATTTCCTGTCCAGGTTATTTTCAGAAAATAGCCTGTGCATATTTTAGGGTGGTGACTCAACCATCAAAACCATACTGATTGGAAAAAAGTAATCCTGTCACTACTGGGAGAGTTGAACCCATATCATCATGTTGGTAAGCGAGCAAAGTAATCATGCCACTATAATTCCGCTAACTTACAGCTTGATTTCAATGTGAACACATCATTCTGCATTGTCTTTAGGCTTGGAATTTTATCCTGTACCAGAGGATAAAAGTGTTTTGATATCCTTTACACCGAACGACTTCCTTGAGCTAACACCACATCCTATCACACAGTCACTGGACAGTGTCCTTGGCAGTAAGTGTCATGTGATTTTTTTCTCAGAGTTGTTTGTCAATTTTTCATGGCTTTTAATAATTTCCAATCAGTTCCTGTTAACTGGGTGAATACATCACCAAAATGGGAGCAGAGTTGCCAGGAAAATGTAAAATATGAGTATGTCAAATGTCATTTTGTCATGAAATCGTATTAGATTGCTAGGAAATTTAATTTCATATTGTTTTCTTTACATTTTTGGGTAAAACAAAAAGGTAACATGCTATGTAGAAAAGAGATATTGTGTGTGATCTGTTGGAAGAGAAGAAGAGAGAATCAAATTTTGCCAGCATTGATGATTAAACACATAAATATTGTAATAAAAAATGATTGCACACACGACAGTTCAGTCATTACTCCAATCGTAGGTCAGCATGGTCGAATGGATAAGAACACATGTTCTTAAACATCCAGTTTGCTGATGCCGAGGTAAGGGGTTCAACCCCTACACCAGACAGTTGGACTAAAATGTTGACCTATCGTCCTTAACTTCAGGATGTAAATTACAAGTGTCCCTGAAGTCGGAGTGGATTCCCCTGATGGCGAGGGATACTGTTAATAGGGAAAGCTGATCCAGATGCAAAATTCAGTCCAGCACTACTAGAAGTAGTGTGTATGGACTATGCTTGAGTTCATAGCGAGCAAGCTCAAAAAAAAATTACTCCAATCAGGATCTGTTCAATAAACTGGCCCTGCTCATTTTAATCTGTTCAATACCATGGTATAGTAATAAAATGAGAAGGAATAGAATGGTATGAAATAATCAATAGTGTGGAGCTCATGGAGAGAATTAAATAAATACCAATGAATTGAATAATGAAGACACAAACAATATATTGCATAATTTATTGCCTGGCATATTTCACCGTATCACATCACGTGCATACTACAGAAATAGTTCAACATATAAGTCAGTTCATAAATAAACACTCGTATTGTTTGACACTCATAGAGGTAGAGGAAAGAAGCAGGGATTGGAGGACACACTAGAGGACACACTAATCCCCGCTTCTTTCCTCTTCTTCTATGAGAGCCAAATAATACATGTGTGTTTATTTATAAACTGTCTTAGTCGCTTCTAATGGTTTCCCAATTTATATTTATGTGTAAAACATTATCGAAGTAGCGTAATGAATCCTTTCAACCGAAATAAACAAAACACACTTCATATATTTAAATTTTGCCACAGTAGTATTAAAGTGACTATCATGTCTGTTTGCTTACATAATTGTGGTTTATCCGAGTGAATAGCAGCTGCCTCGGCACATCTTAGTAACTTTTGGTTTTTAGTAGTGAAAAGCACACTGAAATTCTCTTTGTCTGCAACATGTCTAGATTCTGTTAAATGGTGTGTTTATGAAAATGCAGCTTCTTCCAGCTTTAGCTAAGGCTAACAAATATGAGTGAATAAAAAGGTGAGGAAAAGACACTGGGTAAGATACACACTGAGAAAAATGTGATCCCGGACTAGCTCCCACCTTATAACTAGTAAGTCCTTTGTCTATTACATACAGTGCAGTAAAATAGAGGGAGACCTGAAACACATGGAGAAGAGAATTAGAGACAGATGAATGCTGGGAAATCATGGAGGGAACTGAAAGAGATATGATAGGTCAAGGGATAGGTCAGTTGGGTGTGAGTTGGTTGAGGGCATGTGCTGCAATGGGGAATAAAGAGGAAGAAGTAATAAAAGGTGCCATGTAGTTTAGATTCTAAAATATCTCTTTCTATTCACATTTAGTATCTCCATAAGAGGTTTGGTCTCCTCCAATAAGTCACACCAGAATCTCCAAGCAGGGCATGAACCATATAGCATATTAGAGATCCAAATATATGCATATCAGAGCTACACATGCTATGAATATTATTCATTTGGGTAGGTTTTTACATTTTAAAAATGTACCCTTGGAGCAGTCTGTCTGGCTTACTCTGTGCTATTTTCAACTGCCGATGGATATTTTTTATATGTGTAACATGCATCCTGATCCTGCCGAGTTTGTAACGGAATTTCAAGAGTCAAGATTTCTGATCCAGTAGCTCTCAACAAATGGTACCAGGACATGTCTAGGGAAGTAAAGGCAATTAACATGATACTGTCCATATCACCCACAGAGAAGCAGTTCGTCTATACAAATTTCCATATCACCCACAGAGAAGCAATTGGTCTATACAAATGTATGTCTGGCAACGAATGCACAATGTGCCTTAAGGAGTGCAACAGGGTCTTTTTTGTTTACTTTACCTACCCCGGGTCAGGGGGCGTTGCCATCCTTGGGTTCTTTGTTTTGTAAATTTCCACACCATGCTGTGTACCTGAAATTCTCAAGTTAGAAGTGGGCATCAGAATTCTAAGCCACTCCACCCCATATTCTGTATTCATCATCTTGTGCCATAGTCGCCATCTCAAATGATCACCAGACTTAGATCTTGTGTGACAGTGCTACACACAAAGGCTATGATCGTGAACGTATAGCACCAGACAAGTCAGTCTTCGCGTTGTTAGAAAAGGATTTTATTGATGAATCATTCTAGCTCAGCACATATGATGGAGACTCCCTTCTTGGTGTTGACATCTGTTCTCGCTGGCCCCCAAGTGACGTGTGTGTTTACCTAGATACCCTTCTTCATTCGTGCACACACGTTCACTATGGTTTTCCCCCTAGTCAAGGAATGCGCAGCATTCCTTAACTCTTTACTCCTAACCTAGAATCCCTCACTGTTACAATACCTCCCCTTCTTCAAAGAGAATTTTTCCTTGAAAAAATCTCAACCCCAACTTTTAATTAGTTAACTTTACCTCTCTATACTACCACAACAACAATTCTATATATTTCCCAAGTCAATTCTCCTATCTCCTCATAGCCAATTGCTACCCAGAGATCATAATATCGAAACTCTCTACAAAACTCGTCATAAAGTTCTCTAGAAAACTTTCTACAAAACTCTCCATAAAATTCCCCACAATACAAAAGTCTCCATAAGCGAACCGCTTTTAACTTTAAAACGTCCATCTAAATTATGATTGACAAAACTGAAGATATTCCCCTTATCCTTTAATTTCCCCCTTATTCACATTCTCACTCTCAGTATTCTAGGATAGACAGGAAAAAATAGCTAGATTAGATTTGTGTAGGTGCGCACCTGAAATCAATAAAAGTAAGGAAAAAGTAAGAAAGTAAGAAGTAATCACCTTTCTCTTCCCATACATTCTCAAAACTTTATCAAAAAATAAAGTTTCAAAATTTATCTTCAGTTTCCGTCAATAATAATTGTTATTATCAAAAAAGTATGTTAATCCAAAACTGCCAGCCTTTGTATTATTCAGACCAACAATTTCCTGTTTACCTTTCCTTCAACCACAAAAACTTCCTAACTGTTAAGTACAGTCTTCTTCTTCCAATATGCAGTTAAATGCCAAATTTCAACCTGGCATTCCCCCCATATTCTCCCCTTAAACGCTGTTCAATCCAGCTCCTATTATAAACCTTGTATATACATTGCATACCCCACATGTAATAACAACATACCCCTTCATTACTACATATAGAGTCACTTCACTAACCACTACTTTAATTCATCTTCTAACTGAACTTCAAAGTAATAATCATTTTAAACACCCTCAAGGTAACTCAATCAACCCAAAACATCGTAAAAATAACCATCTAAGTTAACTTATTTTTCACATTTCATAAAACACAATTGAAGTCCCAACAATTGAACAAAGCATTTCAATCCCCTCATCATATATATCCCCCCACATTAATCAATGTACACATACATTATAAATTTCAAGACCAATTTCTGAGTACCCAATAATAATTTTCCGCTTTAGAAAAATTCCATCAAGTACCTTTGTAAACACAAAATTATCGTGTCCAACTTCTTCTTCTATCTGCTATCTGCAGAACCCTATATCACTCTTTCATCTATCATTTCTCCATTTCTTTAATAACCTCAAATTTTTTTCAATAATTGCAATATCTACATCAATGTCTCTATCCTCTCGAGGAGAGCTATCTTCTTTCATATCAGCTTCTTCATCAGTTTCTGACTTTTCATCCATCTCTTGTTCCCCATCTGTATATCCGTTACTAGCAACCGCTAATCTCTTCCTTTCTACATCCAATCTAATTTTTCTGTCTTGCCGTCTCAACAGATTTTCAAAAAGTGGCATCTCTTCCTCACTCGAAGAATTCTCTCTAAGTTTCCTTTGCCTCTTAATTTCTTTTTCTTTCTGTCTATCCAACTTTCTTTTTACTGCTTGTCTTGTATTCATAAATGGAGGTTCAATATTTTCCCTAACTGACTCTTCACTCATATAATCGTCATACACATTATTTTCCTCTGTCATGACTGTTTTTGGTATCGTTTCTTCTTGTTCAGCTGTATTAGATGCTGTTGTTACTTGTTTTCCATTCTCTATAAGCCTTGGATAACCCGATTGTCTGACAATCTGTCCACCCGACAATATTTCTTCGGAACAATAATTATTATTATTATTATTCTCTGCATCCCTTTCTTCATTATCCCGCCTTAAGTGTTCTACATGTGAACGTGCAACATGCCCTGAAATTTGATTCTTAATAGTATACGAGACTGGACCTTTTTTTTCTAAAATATAGTATCCTGGGACCCAATGAGCATCAAACTTAGAGTTTTTTCTATGTTTTTTATAATATACCCTATCACCTACGTTAAACTCTTGTAAGTGTGCATTTCTATTTGCGTATTTCTTCTGTCTTTCTCTAGCCTTAATTATATTATTTCTTAAACGTACATGTGCTTTATGCATTTCTTGTAACCTTGTTTCTTGAAAATCTTCCCCCAAATATTTTCTCCTAGGTTTTAATAAATTATCAATTGGCAATATCGGTTCTCTTCCATGTACTAAGTAAAATGGTGAGAAACCTGTTCCTTCATTTTCGTGTGTACATATCGCCGCTAATGCCATCCCCAAATAAAGATCCCAATCCATATCGTGTTCTTCTACATTTTTCGCTAGAATATTGTATAGTGTTCTATGTTGTCTCTCATTTTTTGCATTAGAAGTTGGTCTGTAATATGAAGTCCTAATGTGTTTTATATTCCAATCTTTTACCAATTTCTCAAACTTTTTATTTACAAACTCTTTCCCATTGTCTGTAAGTATTATTTGTGGACACCCAAACCTTGGTATAAATTCTTGTAAAAGCATATTTATAACTGAATCCGCACTCTTGTCTGGAATTGGATATACTTCTGGCCAAAGACTATATGAATCAACTATATGTAGTAAGTATACATTTCCCGATAATGTTTTTGGATGAGGACCTGAAATATCCAAACTTACTTTCTGCATTGGAAATTGAGGAATATCGGTATCTTGTAAAGGACATTTAATTATCTTCATGTTCCTTAACCTACACTTTTCACATGCTTCAACATATTCATATACGCTTTTGAATAAATTCGGCCAATAATATTTACTGCTAATAGCCTTCACTAACTTATCTCGTCCAAAATGACCATTATTATCGTGGTACGCCTTTAAGACTTCTTGTTCTAAATGTTTCGGAATATATTTTCTTACTCCTTCACCTTTTTCACTGATATAATATAATTGATTGTCTTCTTGTAACTCTACAAACTTTCTTTTAAAACTATTTTCCCCTGTTTCTTTCAATTTCTTTTTTATCTGTACTACTTTCGGATCCAATTCTTGTTCTGTTTTCATATCAAACTGTTCTAAATGTGGGTCTTCTGTTCTAGTTTCCGACTCTTGCTCCGATGGTAAACTCTCAAATTCTTCCCTATTTATTATGGCAGAATCTAATATATTAACTTGCCAGTTTCGATCATCTACCTCTGGTTCAACTTCATCTTCCGTGTTTCCTGATGACTGTGGGTACGGGATCCTAGACAAAAGATCGGCGCACGTATTATGTTTTCCTGACACATATTCAACCTTAGCATTGTACCCTTGTAAATTCAATGCCCACGTTTGTATTTTCCTATTTTGTATTGGTGCTTCTAATATCGACTTTAATGGCATGTGGTCAGTTCTAATAATGAAATTGGCGTTATGTAAGTAATAATTTAGTTTTTGCAGCGCGTAGTGTATTGCATATGCTTCTTTCTCAATAATCGGCCATTTCTTTTGAGTCTTGCTGAGTTTATGCGACAAGAAATAGATTGGTCTTTCATTTTTAACCCCTGGTATTCCAGATTCTTCTCCTTCATATGGTTGAACCAAACATGCTCCTATTGCATTGTCTGAAGCATCTGTGTATAGTATTAGTTGTTTATTCAGGTCTGGATGTGTTAATAATGGTACCACTGTTAAGCTATCTTTTAAAAGTTCAAATGCTTTTTGACACTCATCATCCCACTTAAATCTAGCGTATTTTCCCGTTAAATTCGTAATAGGTATTGCTATCTTAGAAAAGGCTGGTACAAACCGCCGATAATATGCACACGTTCCTATAAAAGCTCTCACTTCCTTAACGTTAGTGGGAGGAGGTAACTCTTTAATAACTTTTATTTTTTCCATGTCTGGTTTAATACCTTCCCTATTTATTATATAGCCTAAATATTTTGTTTCTGTCTTTAAAAACTGGCACTTACTAAGCTTTAATTTAACGTCATGCCTTCTTAATCTGTCAAATACTAGTCTAACATGTTTTAAATGATTCTCTACATCTCCTTTCGTAAAAATCAATACGTCATCAATATATGCTAGGGCAAAACTTTGCATACCATCTAGTACTTCATTCATTAAGAACATATAGTGAGATGGTGCATTTTTGAGACCGAATGGCATACGCAAAAATTCGTACGAACCCATATGAGTACAAAAGGCACTTTTATTTTGAGCATCCTTCGACATCGGTATACACCAAAATCCTGACCTAGCGTCTAGTGTTGTGAAATATGTAGAACCATTAAGCAGCCCCAAAATATCATCAATTACTGGCAGTGGGTACGCTACATTCTTAGTAATTTTATTTAACGCCCTGTAGTCACAACAGAACCTGTTCGAACCATCAGATTTGGCCACAATTACCACCGGAGATGACCATTCTGATTTTGATCTTGTTATTATGCCTGCTTTCAACATATCTTCTATTGCCTTTTCTACGACTTCTCTATTTCTTAACGGAGTTCTGTATGGTTTTAAACTAATTGGTGGATGATCTCCCGTGTTTATTTCCATCGTAACTGTTCGTGTCTTACCCAATTCTAAATCATTTATCGCAAACACATCTTGATTTTGTTTTATAAATTGTTCTAACACTTCCTTATTTTCCGGCGAAGTTTTTAATTGTGCTAACAATTCTTTTTCTCTTGTTACTTTGTCTAGTGAATGTATTTGTGCTGTATTTCTTCTAGATGGATGGATCAATTCATCCATTCTTACGTTCCCTTTTCTTCTGTATCCGCGTCTATTATTACTTCTTTCATTAGAGGTTTCTGAATAACTTATTCCCACCATATTTACTCTATCTGTTGCCAATATGTCACTAACGCTGTCATGTTCTAGCTTAGCTATTACACATCCTCTGTATAATTTAATTTCTCTACCTGTGTTATTAATAACCATTACTGGAAATGTTAAACTTTTATCTAATTCTATTATTCCATCCGGAACTTCTAAACCTGGCTCATCAATTATTTCATTTTGCAATTCTGTGATTCTGACTATGTTTCCTGCTACATAATACGGATTTCTCTTCAGTCTTGCTTGTATCAAATTAACTGACTGTGGTTTTAAATTCATGGTTGTTTTAACTCTAACTAATGTCGACACATGCATATCTTCCTCTAGATCTACGTAAACATCTTGGAATTTTAATTTATGCAAATCAAATAAAAGTCTCACCCCATTTTTCAATAAAAAATCTCGTCCCAATATCATATTTCTATTTAAATCTTTAACCACATGGAACATATGCCTAACATTTATCCCTCCTAATTTCAAATTTATCATCGTTTGTCCTAACACTTCTAATTTTTGTCCCGTTACCGAATGAAGATTCTCTTGAATTCTAATTATTTTACAATTTTTTAACATTCGATATAAAAATGCTTCTTTAATCACGCTAACTTGTGCTCCCGAATCAACTAATGTTCTAACTTTATATTTTCCTATCTGTACTATACATGAGCTAGGATCTACCATATTTAATGACAATTGCTTTACCTCAGCTTGTTTTTTATTTCTAAATGTACTATTATACTCATCCTTTGGGTTTTTAATATATTGATGCCCTTTTTGGATCTTACTATCTTCCCTCTTACTGCCGATCCTATTCAATAAGCGGGATGCCAATTTCCCTGATTTCCTGACCTTCTAAAATGTCTCTGTATTTCTCCAGAATTCCAATTTGCTGGTCTACCATTTGCCATTCTATTCTGTATACTCGTCTGAACACCTCTACTATTTTGCGTAATCGATGGGCCACTTCTGTTACCACAAAAGCGAAAAATGTGCCCACGTTGGTGACATCCCCAACAAACCACATTCGAGTTATTTGTGTTACCTTCCATGTTTCTTACAGTATTTCTCACTTGTCCTCTTCTATCTTGATTATATACATTCTCGTTTCTTTGCACCATCTGTATTTCTCCTCGTCTTCCTCTCCATCCATGTCTATACTGACCTATTTCCATAGGTTCTTCAATTCTATCTTCTGAACTACTACCTAACTCTCGTCCTACCCTTAGCCTAAACCTCCTCCTCAAGCTTTCCTCTTGTATAGCGATATCTACCGCTTGTGACAATCTTGCAGGATTCTCTCTTAATAATTTAAATTTCAATCCATCTGACTTAATTCCATCAACAAAAATCCCTACCAACATCCGTTCCACCTTCCTCTGCTCGTACATTCTGTCCTAAGAATGACTCTTCAGCTAAGTTGATTAACCTGTCACTGTATAGCTGAACACTTTCTGTGCTGTTTTGTCTAGTCTGTCGCAATACTGAGAATGCGTGTTGTGGATCAGTAATTTCAGCATATTTTCTTGCGAGATCATCTTTGAATTCTTCCCAAGTTTCACCTCCTGCTGCTTCTAACTTTCTTCTAATATGGTCAGAAACTGGACTTGTACTTGTTCTGTATGCCAAGTTCTTTTTCTCTGCCGTCTGTAGCATTTACTAAATATGCATGTTTTTCAATGGAAATAATCCATTTCTTAAACTGATTTGCTTGACCACTAAATCTTTCAACATCATTGCTTATATTCTGTTGTCTTAACACCGCATCCAACCTTGATATTGCCCCGCCAACTCCAGTGAGTACCTGTGAAAAATCTTGGGATTCCATCCTAAAATTTATAATTATCAAGCAATATACAAATATTTCAACAATATTGATTTCAAACCCAGCAACAATACACAATCTGTTAATTATTCTAATATTATCTAATTAACTTAACTAAATCCTCCAATCGAAGATCCTGACGAAGAAATATTCCTGTTTCAACCCTGAATTTTGATAAAAGAATTTAAATGACCTCCTGATTCAGAATTTCCTACACCACATAAAAAAAGGACTCTAATCAAGCTCGTTAAAATGATCAGAACAACGAAGAGCGTCTGGATTTCTTTCCTTACTAATTTACTTGAAGTCGAATTCAGATTATTTCCAATTATTTCCTGACGTTGATCACGCTCGATATCAGGCTCGCAACAAGACTTTGATTACCTGCTCGATTACTGTAGATTCCCTTCAGATAAGTTCACCTTCATGCAAGAAGCGACAATTGCTCACGACTTCAGCAAAAAAAACTTATTTTCCAGCAGCAATCTGTGACTTTCATATATATCAAACGTAATCCAGTCAACAACAACCGGACTTAAAGCTGACGCTATCCAGTCTCTTATTTTCATGTGGAACTCTCGGCATGGTCAGTTTAAATAGTTGAAAGTATAAAGTATTGCAGACCTTGATTTCATAATTCTGGAATTCGTACCATAACCTTGAGTTCACCTTCAACAGTCCCACGGGTTAAAACTCATTTTTTTCTTACTGATTTTTGATGCAGAACGGCATTACTTATAGCATTTTGCGTTGGTCAGTTCTCCAACTAATTTTATAATTATGCAATAACATCAGTCTTTCAAAAAAATAAGTATCACTCAAACCTTTTCTTTAGCGCTGACCTTGAATTTGGATCTCCTTCTTAATCAGGAATCTAGTGCAAACCCAGAACAGCTACCAACAGTCGGCTTTCATCTGTTGTTTTTCAAATTAATTACTTCTCCGGACATGCCCGACATAACTATGGCGGTATTCTCTCTCCGCGACCTCCCATGTTTCGTAAGGTCAAAGGCACCAAATCAGCCTTGTGTGACAGTGCTACACACAAAGGCTATGATCGTGAACGTATAGCACCAGACAAGTCAGTCTTCGCGTTGTTAGAAAAGGATTTTATTGATGAATCATTCTAGCTCAGCACATATGATGGAGACTCCCTTCTTGGTGTTGACATCTGTTCTCGCTGGCCCCCAAGTGACGTGTGTGTTTACCTAGATACCCTTCTTCATTCGTGCACACACGTTCACTATGGTTTTCCCCCTAGTCAAGGAATGCGCAGCATTCCTTAACTCTTTACTCCTAACCTAGAATCCCTCACTGTTACACAGGTCTGTGTTCTTGTCCTGATTATGCTATGCGGCCAAGCCATCCAGATATTTTCTCTTTGCCTTTCTCGGTCCCTATTAATTTTGTCAGTTGTCGCTAAGTTTTCAAGTTTTTTTGTCTCCTTATATTGTGCCCACAAAATCTTTACCATCTACATCCAATTTCTCTAAAGTCTACACTTTTCATTTGTTTTTGTGTGTGTATGTATGTGTGGGTGGGTGTGTGTGTGTGTGTGTGTGTGAGAGAGAGAGAGAGAGAGTCTCATTCATCTCATCTGAATATCCATGCTATTGATCTGTGGGTCTGTGATGTGATATGGTCATTATATTTTGTAGCCTGAGTGTATGGAGCACTAGGTGGCCAGTCACTTCCTCGTTAGTCAGTGATCAGTGTTGAATGCTAACCCAACCACACTCATGGTGTAATATGCTTGCCTTCTTTCCACTACACTAATGCTCCCACCCATCTCTGTACTACTGTACAATTAATGCTTTAAAATTAAGTTTTGTTCAACTTTGTAATTACTAAATGATAACATAAATAATCTAAAAAGTTTCTGATGGACATATGTATTTTGTTGTAGATTACAGCACAGCCAAACAACTTAATGAAATGTTGTATACTGACTGCAATGCCACCTACAGTCCCAAGGACAAAACATGCAGACTGCCAAGGATTATGTTTGGAGACAGTTGTACCTCACACAGGAACTATGGCTACCAGGGAGGACAACCTTGTGTGTTCATACAATTGAGCCTGGTTAGTAGTGTAGTAGTGTTAATTCCATAGATTTCTGGCTGGGTTTTTCATCCTTACAGCTGCGTTAACATAGTGTTGCATAACAGACATGTTCGTGTTGATTTCCATGAATAGATGGATTACACACATCTGTTACATTTCCCCTCTTTTTCATCTTTCAAATCCCTCTGTCTGTCTCTGCTTCTCTGTCTGTCTCTGCCTATGTGTGTGTGTCTCTCTCTCCCTCCCCTTCTTCCCCCTCCTCTCTCTCTCTCTCTCTCTCTGTCTCTCTCTCTCTCTCTATCTCTCTCTCTATCTCTCTCTCTCTCCAATACAACACATTCCTCTAACTTGTTCTACTTGTCTGCATGCTCTGTTTTCTAACCCACGTTTTCACTTCACATTCAACTTCGGCGTCACTCGTGAAATGTCTCCCGCCAAGGTGGGTTTTCAGTAGACTTGGCCCCTAGCGATTTCCTTTAAAGCGGTGCATAGCTGGGTAGAAAAAATTACGAGGGCTAGACAATAAATAAATCAGACAGTTCTGTGGGATGGCAGGTAAATGAAAACAAAGCACAGTTCTATGCAGCCGGTTTGGGAGGACTGATAAAATGATGGGATAAATGCATCAATGTTGGTGGAAATTATGTTGAGAAATAAAGGGACAATGTATGTATAAAAATAAAATGGTTTAAAGTTGTTATCATAGTTAGTTATTTTTCTACAGCCGTTTGTGACTTACTTATGAACTTATCCATGTATTATTATTGTCGAATTGCTGTTATTTCACTTTTTAAGAGACATGATAATGAAAAGTCTTAAAGGCGAAAGATAAGAGCTGTATGTTAGATTGGCCTGTGTGGCTAATTGTTAACCCTTTGGATGTAAAATTTTTTTGTTCATTCTCCATATCTTTGTGTGTATCTATGTTTGGGGGTGTGAGTTAACTTTTATAATCAGTAAATCATTACAAATTGTTCATGTTTGTTTAAGTATATTGTGTCCGTGAACATTATCATTAGTCTGCAACCAGGCAAACCTGTCACAGCACACCTCAGAGACAATGGCACAATAAAATCCTTTCTTTATGCAGATTGTAACCTAGGACTATAGAAGAGTATGAGCACACTAGTCACTATATGACTGCTCTTTGTTCATTGTTCTGAGGTAATGACTATTTCTTTTGACTAATGCATCTCTGTTGTTCTTTAGTCTGATGGTGTTACAATAAAGCCAATAACAAGAGAAAGCCCACTATGGGAAGCTGCAAGGGTGGTGGTTGCAGACACATCCGACTCCTCATATTTGCCATTTACTTGTGATGGGACGGTGAGTATTCCAGCAGCTGATGTTTACCTGAAGATAAAATCTAGAATCAGATGTATGTCAGGCTTTTTTGTGTAAAAATGTCACTTCACCATAAGTCTAGCTCTGTGAATATTCATGATATTATTCTTGGGGAAGTTAATGTGATGGATTCTCCTTATCTCTACTTGTGTATAAGAGACTTATTTGATGGAAATATTCTGTTGCAGATAACTGTTTTTTTTTTAAATATTTTGTTAGGGCACAGCACTTATATCCTACTCTTTACAATTTCTGCCTGCAAAGGAATCTTTGACAAGTGCGGTATGCACACATAACCTCCCTGTTTCCCACTCTAATCCAAGAAAATTACATATTTCATCTACTATTATTGTCAGAGTGGAGTACACCTTTCTCAGGTTCTTAATTCCAACAGCTGTTTTGTAATCACTAATGAATTATTCTTCTTCTTCGTTCATCCAAAATCCATATAAATGCATTGTGCCTGTTTATAGAAGAGTTAGATATTTGCACCTTTTGGCCGACACATCCAACTTCTTCAGGCGTTTGTTGACCGGGTTAACATTCCCAAGACAGATGGATTCTAGAATAAGATGTATATTTATAATACTGTAATTGTTTTTATAGAAAGCTGATTAACGCTTAGTTTGATGAAGCAGCCACCAAAGGCAACCTGAGGAGAATGAATGTTTAGACTGCCATTTTATTAGAATGAGTGGCACCTTGCAATCTTGACAGACTAAAGTATTTGGATTGGAATTTGGTCAGAATTCCATCTCACTTAGAATATATTTTTTTCTGGATTGATTAGATTCTGGATTATTAGAATATATTTTTTTTAAATGTATCTGAGCTTACAGGTTGACCTAGCCTAAAATTGGTACCAGGAAATGCCTGGGAAAGTAAAGGTGGCCGATGTGATATTAAACACTGAACCCACCGAGTACCAATTGAACTATACAAACATGGGTCTGGCACCATGTACCCAATGACCCTTAATGTGTGTACAACGGACCTTCAGTGACTTGCCAGTTTATCTACCTCTGAGTCCATTATACTGGTTATAATATCAATCAATCAATCAATCATGTGCCATGCCGGAAAGCGTGGGCGGTCATGATTCGCCATTTCACTCGATCACCAGAGTCGTGGATCAGCTCAGTGTTCCTGTCTCGTCCATGCCATGTGGCCAAGCCATCCAGGTATTTTCCTCTCGGTCTTCCTCTTGGTCTGTTCCCTTCGATCTTGCCAGTTGTCACTAAGTTCTCCAGTCCATTTCTTCTCATAACATGTCCAAAAAATTTTGACTGTCTACGTCTAATTTCTCTAATCAATCTACGATATTCATTTGTCTCTTGTAGTACTTGGTCATTGGTTTTTCTGTCTGTCCATGGTATTCTTTGCATTTTCCTCAGAAACCACATTTCTGCAGCCATCAGATGTTTTTCAGCTTGACTGCTCATTGTCCAAGTTTCACATCCATACAAAAGAACAGGCTCTATGTATCCCCTCAACACTCTTTTTCTCGTTTCAATTGACATCATTTTATTGGTCAGAATGTTTTTCATTTTGCTAAAGGCTACTTTCGCAATGGCGATTCTTGTTCTAATCTCTTCAAGGCATCTGCCATCAGATGTTATGACTGTTCCGAGATAATTGAACCGATTCACTTGTTGAAGAATATTCCCATTTACTTGTATATTACATTGTGGTGCTTCGTTCTTCCTAGTGACGACCATAACCTGTGTCTTTCTACAATTTAATTCCAACCCCAGCTGCTCACTGTGTACAACAACCGCGTCTACTAATTGTTGCAGATCCTGTGCATTGTCTGCAACCAATACTGTATCATCTGCATATCTAATATTATTTATGTTTCGTCCTCCAATGCTGATTCCATTTAGGCCTTCTACATTTCTGAAAATATTTTCACTGTATAGGGAAAAAAGATCTGGAGACATTACACATCCCTGCCTAACACCTCTCTTAATAGGTTGATATTGTCCTACTTCATTATCAATCCTTATGGCAGCTTGTTGTTTCCAATATATGTTTTTTATAAGTCTAATGTCTTTCCCATCAATTTGTAGATCTGCAAGCATATCCACAATGTTGACATGTCTAACTCTATCAAAAGCCTTTGTGTAGTCAATAAAGCAAAGATGTATATCCTTGTTTACTTCTAAAGCACGTTCAATAACTGTTCGCAGCATATACACAGCATTTACTGTACCCTTTCCTTCTACAAACCCACATTGTTCTTCCCCTATTTCAGGTTGTATTTTCTTCCTCACTCTTTGCATGATAATTCGTAACAAAATCTTTGTGATGTGACTCATTATACTAATTGTTCTATGTTGATCACATTCTAAGGTTCCTGATTTCTTTGGGATTGCAATAAATACAGAATTACATAATTCAGAAGGTATATCTCCAGTATCATATAATGTGTTCAGCAGTCTAGTGACTTGCTCTAATCCAAATTCTTCTAAAGCTTTAATCATTTCTGTTGTGATGTTATCTGCACCGGGGGCCTTGCCAGCTTTCATATGCTTAAGAACATTTTGAACCTCCATCTTTAAAATTTCTGGCCCTTCATTATTAAATCTAATAGCATACTGTTCCTCTCTGTTATCATTATACAGGTCTTTCACATAATCTGTCCATACATGTAGAATCTGATCTTTTTCTATTATGATTTTGCCATCTTTAGTTTTTAGACAGCCTGTTGATGTACTTGTTCTTTTATTAGTAAGTTCCTGAATTCTTTTGTGCACTAATTTGGTATTTTGACTGTTGTGTTGTTTTTCAATTTCTAAGCACTTTTCCTCAAGCCATGATTCTTTTGCCTTCCTACATAATACTCTGACTTGTCTGTGAATTTCTTCATATTTGGCAGGATTATTTTTGTTGAGTCTTCTTGTTTCCATTAAGTGTAAAATTTCCTCAGTCATCCATTTCTTACGACCCACCTTCTTTAATTTTGGAATAGTTGTTTCTGCAGCCACATTGATTGAATTCTTTAACATTTCCCATTGATCATCCACATCCTGGAATAGGATCTCTAGATCAGACAATATTTCAAATCTGTTCTGTACTTCTATGTTGAATTTGTTTTGTATTTCCTTGTCATTACTCAATGTACACAAGTCATATTTAGTGTTTCCTGTTATATACTTGACTTTCTTCAACTTTATCCTCAATGTTCCTGTGAGTAATCTGTGGTCACTATAACAATCAGCACTGGGAACTGTTTTTGCTACTGTTAGCGCGTTTCTAAATCTTCTGCTAATGAGAATGTAGTCAATCTGGTTTCTAATCCTGCTATCAGGACTCCTCCAGGTCCATAATCTTCTAGGATGTTGCTTGAACCAGGTGTTTCCTACAATCATTTCCTGTTCTTTTGCCCACTCTACTAGTCTGTATCCTCTTTCATTTCTCTCTCCTAAACCATAGTTTCCTACTGTGTATCTATCCCCTTGATTTCCTACTTTTGCATTGAAGTCCCCTATTATGATGTTTATTTCTGAATTTTTACATTTCTTTAAGGCAGACTCTATGTCATTATAAAATTCCTCTACACTATCTTCACTGGATTCTCCTGTTGGGGCATATACCTGAATAACATTTATGTTAAAAGGTCTGCCACTCAATTTAACTAGTAGAACTCTGTCCGACACGGCCCAATATCCCTGAACAGACGATGTTTTCCGGTCCAAAATTATTGCCACTCCCCTATGTCGATCTTCACCTCCAGAATAAATAATCTTAAAATCGTTATGTATCTTGATGCCTGCTCCTGTCCATCTCGTTTCGCACATACCTAATATATTAATTTGTTTCTCTTTGAATTTCTTGAGTTATACTCTTATCTTGAGGCGGTGGATTGAAAGCTGGGAGAATCTTGTGCATATTGGACAAGTTAAAAATACCTTGGCAGTTGGAAATAAAAAGTATGTGTGTGCATATAGAGAGAGAGAGAGTGTGTGTGTGTGAGAGAGAGAGTCAGTCTGTCTGTCTGTCAGTCAGTCAGTCAGCATAGACTCTTGGAAATGGTACTGAATAATTTTCAGAATGTTGTAGAATGATTGATTGATTGATTGATTTAGGAACCGATATCGCAGCATTCGGGGCATTCCCATAAGCGCTCCGTCCCCATCCTCAGAAGCCAGCGAAGAGTTCCAACCCCAATAGTAGAATGTTGTAGAATTTGACTGGAAGGGAAAGGCAGCGAGGAAGGGAACTGGTTGCTTCACTTAATTATGTCATGACATAGTATGTGTGTGAGAGCTGCAGTGGTGTGGTGGTCTGATGCTCACCTGTCAGCCTGGTGGTCTTGGGTTCTAGTCCGCATTGATGTAGATCTGTTTAATTGACCAGGGCTCCCAGCTGAACTAAGCCTAAAATGGCTACCAAGAAATGGGTGGGAGGACAAGGCGGCCAGTGTGATACTGACCACACCACCACCCAGTGTTGACTGGTCTCTACAAATATGGGATTAGCACCATATGCCCACTGCGCCAGAGACATGTACAAGATCCTTTACCTACTTTAATAATCCTTAAAGCAGTATCTGCCATTGAATTACCTACTTTAAAAACTAAAACCCTTAAAGCAATATCTGCCATTGAATTGCCTTACTCATGTACCAACACTTATGATCTTATTTGCCCACTGACAGACTCCAGGCGACAGAGATATCCTCATGAGTGTTGATGGCTATGGTCCACATAAAGAAAGAATCATGTACTATCCAAAACAAGGCCTGCAGTCTTACATATACAGAGAGAGGAATGCCAACCTTCCCTTCCTGAAACCAGGCGTGATGGTGCAGTTCACATCGCTGGTGTCCAGGCATATGGTCCGAATAACTTGCACAGCTTGGGGCCAGCTTTATGACGCAGAGAACAGAGTCATTGACCACACACTCTTGTCCACACATTTTGCTTTATATGTAAATCATGAATGAACATAAGACTCTGCCATTGAAACCTATTTTTTTACTCCTTCTAAATTTGTTATTTTTGTATTCCAGAATTATTTTACACAGTGTATTTAATTACTTTCTGATAAATTAGAATTGCAACATATATATTGTTTGTACACGTAAAATTATGTGTATGATTTGTAATTGTGGAAAATGTGAACACCACTTATATGAGATTAACAGATTCAGTGCCAAACAAAAGGTAGGTTTGGACCAAATAAAAATGGAAAGTGGGAAGTGGGAGCCCATAATCAGGCACTCTCACGAAGTTTATACTTCACCTCGACACCGCAAGGTACAAGAGGAACATGATGAGATGAGAGTGGGAAGTAGTGGTGTGTCACAGTTATGACTTAAAAGTTGTTAACATGGTAACAGACATGTTGTATTATATAGCAAACTAAATGGGGTTGCTTATGGAAAACTATTGTATATAAACCCATGGCAGATACAGTAAGTTGCTTAAGACAATTAATCATCCCATGGCACTAAAGGACCCCATTGCAAAAATGTTACAGAAGAATGCTTGCAACTACTGGGAGTAGGCTGAGGACAAATACAAACATCCTATGAGACCTGGACAGGCAAGGAAACTGGCTTGAGAACGTTAAAATATAATGTCTCGGAGACAAAAGTACTGTGACCATATTAAACATGACAGTAGTTTAGAAAAGGCATTAATGGAAATAATGATTCCTGGAAGATAAGATAACAATGGACACCGGGCAGTAAAGAGAATGATTATGACATTGGTTGCCGCAGAAGAACTACTGCGGGATTGATTTTTTGTTTCAAGCCAGGCTGTGTTAAAATGTATGCTCTACAAAGGACATACTATGCCATGTTCAGCCATGTTCCCAATTTCCCCCAAGCCAGTACAGCTCTTTGGTTGAGCCAGCCGACTGAAATAGGGGCCAGAGATTTTGTGAGAGTGGCAAGTAAAGGTGGACAGTGCGATGCCAGCCACAACACCAATGTCATATACATGAACACAATGTGAACAAATGTCACCTACATGACATTTTGTTCACACGTGTGACTTTCTGCTCACATACGTGGCATTATGTTCATGTTTATGACATTCTGCTCACATACGTGACATTCTGTTCTTGCATATGACATTTCTTTCCTCCTCCCCCCCCTACCCCCCCCCTCTTTATATAGCATTCTGTTCATTATGTGACATTTATTCACATATATGACATTCTGTTCATGTATATGGCATTTGTTTACATTGTATTCATGTATATGGCATTGTCTTCTTGTATATGATATTCTGTTCATGTATATGATATTCTGTTCATGTATGTGACATTCTGTTCATGTATTTGACATTATGTTCACATATACAACATTCTGTTCACATATACAACATTCTGTTTACATTTACAACATTCTGTTCACATTTACAACATTCTGACAACCTAGATTATAAAAGACTGGTTGTGGCACTGAGGTCTTGTAAAACTGCTACCAGATGTTTCACTGGTGAGATAAAGCAGGGAGAAAGAAACCTTGTCACCTCACCATACAAATTCATGATTAGAATCAATGGCTAACAGACTTCTTCTCTTTCCCACAGACATCCTTTTGTAATTGTATAACATTATTCTGCTTTACTTTTGCACACAAATCCTGTTGCACGTATATAATATTATGTTTTATTATCTGAGGCGAATCTCTGTGTACATTTATAACATTCGTCTGATTTTTTATTCCAGAAAAATCTCTGGTACTTTTTTCTACAGACAAATATGTCAGTTTTCATATTAAGCTTCATATTTCCAGGTTTAGAATTTTAGAATTGCATATCTTCATTCTGCATTTGCATGTGTATGTATGTTTTCTAATGAGTAAGTTTAAGCTTAAATAGAAGCCCTCTTCTGCTATATTTTGCTGCTTAGTAGTGATTTTAATTTTTATGTGAAATGACATGTCCGTTAACATTGCTTCCAGATTAGTTTTCATATTACTCTAGCTCCACTTTTATTACCTATTTTAACATGAGAGTGGCTCCTAAATACTCTGTTATAAATATTTAAATACCCCTTTTGCCACACAAATCTACCCCATGTGTGACACAAGCTCAATGTGACAATTTCTGACATCTTTTGTTCTACCCATGCTCATACTAGAACTAAATTAGCTCAGTGTGACAATTTCTCCACTCTTATAAGGACCGCAGGGTGATATTGTATTTCAAGTTTGTATTGTAAAATACTCATGTGAAAGAAAAGTGTAACATTCCTTATAGTTCAAAAGTAGTCATGAACGTGTTATAGTCAGAATATTGGTTTACCAACACAGCAGTTTACAGATCAATCCCAAGCTTAGGCAAGATTGGTTTGTGTCTCATGTGATTTTGAGATCACCCAGCCTCATACTAAACTTTTGGGACTCACTGGCTGTTGGAAGTTTGGGGTTGTCCCACGTGTTGGGATGTTGGTTCCTGGCTCAGTTTAACTCATACTATAGCTTCAAGAAATTTATGTGGAAACCTAAAGACTGTTGACATGAAACCAGCCATATCAACACTTGTATGCTGTTTGGTTATATAAAAAGTGTCCATGGTAGAAAATGTGAAGCTGGCAATATATTCCCCATGTGCTTTCATAGCATGTTAACAGGCTAAATATTCAAGTAGTAGGAGAGGAATGATTTGCATTCCTTTGAGTAATATCAGTGATGTGTTATGTTTGTTTCTTGATTGTGAGTCCTGAAGACTTGAGTTGTAACTATGAAATCTGATACTTTGGTGTTCAGTCCACCTGAGACCAGATATAGGCTTGCAATTATCGGAGTGAGAGGCTTTTGAATACTATCTCCGTGGGGACTGTGGCAGAGCTCTCCTCTCCCCCTCTCAGCTCAGAAATCAGCAGAGTGTACAAGACTATTACGGGAACTTCACATCTCCAGCAGAAGCACATTAGGATATGACCAGGTAATGATACACAACAGCACATATGGATTGGCTGAGATTAATGCCAGGTTGGTCATGTTTCCTCAACAGGTTTCAAGTATTCTACTGTAGTAGACTCAAACATCCCCCCTGCCCTTCTCAATAAATGAGATAGGATGGTATTCATAACATCTTGTTGCCCCGGGAAGGTTAACCCGGTCAACAAATGCCCGCAGAAGTCGGATGTGTCGGCCTAACGGCGCAAGAATGCAGCTCTGCTGTAAACAGGCACAACGCAGTCACATCCGGGAAAAAAATCTGGATGAACGCAGAAGAAGAAGATAACATCTTGTTGTAAGAGATAACACAATGAGAACACAATCATTAGTTACAATCATTGGTGTATGAGATACACTCAATTTGTCCTGACAACCTAGTAATTCCTCCCAGGAAGATACATGGAGTAAGAATAAAGATAGCAAACATAAAGTTTGTCTTACAGGATCACTGGTTGTATTAGGAATACCACAAGATGTATCCAACGGCATTGGTAACTTTAAAAGAAGTTTGTGGATAAAAATCTTATCCCCTGAATGGCCATAAGAGGCCAGCAGCGATAGATATACACAAGAAAAGAACATTTATAAAAGTGATTTACATTTGTTTTGATACATAAATTAATTTCATAAAGCCAGATAAGACAGTGAAAGTTGAACAATAGAGTGAAGTTTGAATGATTGATTTAGGAACCGACATCACAGCATTCGGGGCATTCCCATAAGTGCTCCGTCCCCTTCCTCAGAAGCCAGCGAAGAGTTCCAACCCCAATAGTACCAGTAGCAATCTGATCAATAGAGTGAAGTTACAAGATATGGTTTAAAATAAGATGATTAGCAAATCATTTCTTGACCTGACACTTGATCTCCTCCTCTTCTCCTCTGCCTTTCATTCCCCAGAGGAGCATAGGTCCTCAACCAGCTCACACCAAGTCCATTGTTGTCTTGTTCATGGCTGGTTGGATTTTGTACCTGATGCTAACAGATAAAGGTTATACATTTGATGTTTTCATTTTCATATTTTCTGAGTGTCCTTCTCTTTGTTGTCAAGTTTATGATAACTATGCTAAGGCTATTTACGTGTTGTCCATGATTCTAGAAGTAACGTGTAGAAGCAGCTACTAGCTTTAAGAACAGGCAATATTTAACCAAGCATTGTATTGATCTATGCATTTTGTCTGCTCAATTTGTAGTGTGCTTCATATGCTTTTTAATGTATAAATTAATGATAATAGTGCACATCTTTAAAGTTTTTTGTTGACATGACAAGAAAACAAACAATGGGAACTGGTAATATTCATGAAAACGAGATTGAAGAAGACATAGATATAAGATTCTGGAGTTTAGCATCATAGCATGGACAGATACCAGTACATGAGTTCATACTTAGCGTTATGCAAGCAGAGTTGTAAAAAGGCATGATCACATAAGCCTGTTGGCATAATACTTAATTATGATGATGATGATGAAACACCTTAAACAAAAAACGTGTTTAATGACAAGAAACTTGAAAGAATCTTGTTTTGGTGCTTCATTTATAAAACAAAATAATTGCATTATCTAAAAAGTGTTTCTTTTTAATTTTGACATTGCTGTTAAAAATTTCCTATGATGTATTCTTGTTACGAACTCTTGTACCAGAGTATGTTGAGATGTTCCTGTCAGCACGCACTGACATCATTTTTCATTCCAGAAAGACATTTACACATACGTCACAACTGAACTTGAAATGTGCGATTCTGCAAATTCACTTCAAATTATTGCACCACTTTTTTAACTCTCAGTGATATAATTACCAGTTTTGTGTCGATCTGTATAATAGTACCAAGTAGAGATTTGGATATTTGGATTTTATCTTACAAATATTTGAATCAGAATATTAAGTTGTCTACTCAGAATATTATAACATATAATTATTATAACATTATTCCCATTTTTCTTGGTAAATCTCGATTGTACATGATCATTAACTTTTACAGAACTAAAGTGAGTGTACATTTGTTTACATAAATAAAGTGTGTGTTCATCTGTTTACAGAACTAATGTGTGTGTGTACATTTGCTTACAAAACTAAAGTATGCATAATTTTGTTTACATACAGTTTCAATGTTATATATACATTACTGTAATTTTAAAAAAAATAATTCACACAATTTAAATGGAATCTGCACCAAATATACCTACAGTGAATTCCCCACTTTATCTCTATTTGGAATCAACTGACCATATTATATTACTACATAGACATGAATCAACTAACTCAATGCATATTTCTTGATCATTTGACTTTTACATCAACAAGCTCGTGAATACATACAGCAGAAACAGCTTACATACATGGTATTACTACATATACGTGACTAAAATTGACTTATGTGAATGATATTGCATATACATGATTAAATTGACCATATTTTATTACAGCATGTCCATAAATAAAGTGACTCGGTGCATGTTTCTTGATCATTTGACTTGTACATCAACAGATTTCCATGACTTTAATGTAGCGTAGAGGCAGCTATGTTAGCATGAGGTTCCTTGCAGAAGGAGCCAATAGCATTTAATCAGGTGCATCGCATGCTAGAGTGCAGCTAAGCATCTATTCATGGTGTTGTTATGATATACTGTATGCTTATTTGTATCATGCCAGGAAATGCAACTTAAAGACTTAATGACAGGGCAGATCAGGTCGGCAACTGGTCTAGGTTCGAAGCTCCAACAGGCGGACAGTTAGAACATTGCTTTGCTGATCCAGCAGCTTCTGCAGCTTGTCTTATTCCAAATATATTGGCGTTACCTTTCCTCTGGAGTAAACTAGACAGGCCGAGAGACGGATCATGCCGCATGGGCAACACATGGGCTCTACAATTCAGTCCAGGATTTGTGCTATGGAGAGGTATAACTTTATCCCAAACTATCATCTGTCAAGTCGGCAAGGTGCCAGTGTGTGCATGTGTATCATGTGAGGGTGTATTCACAAAGGGAAATATCAGTCTACGTGAACGAAGTCTGGGATAAACTATCCACCTTGTGAAAGACACAGACATCATGAACTATTCAGTACCAGAAGCTCACAGCTGCTGCTTAGTGGGAAAGGGGAGAATAATGATAACAGCGAAACCAAAAGTGTATTTGTTTCACAATTGCCAATAATACACACTTGGTTTATAAGCATATACATTGTCAGGTTACTTTAGTAAGTTCTGCCAAATGTAAGAAGTTCATTTACACATGCTGTGTGGTTTGGTGTAAATGAAGTCTATCCAATCATCCATGTTTTGTCTCTTGGGACATAAAGAGTTAAGGAAACAAATTAAACAAGAGTGATCACAAAGTTGTTTAGGTTATCATGAATAAGTCGCGAGACAAGTAGAAAATGACTGAATGTCTCCACTCTGTGACACTTGTTTAAAGCCTGTTGGAGGATTGTCCTTATGTATGCTTATGTATGTTATGATTGTGTCCGATTTCAGACTATGAGACTTGCAAGACTGTCATCAAATTATTGATTGTGTCAGATTTCAGACCATGAGACTTGCAAGACTTTGTATCAACTTATTGATTATGTCATATTTCAGACTATGAGACTTGCAAGACTCTCATTAATTTATTATGTCAGATTTCAGACTATTGGACTATTACAAGATTTTTATCAACTTATTGATTATGTCATATTTCAGACCATGAGACTTGCAAGACTCATTAACTTATATCAGATTTCAGACTATGAGACACTTGCAAGATTTTTATCAACTTATTGATTATGTCATATTACAGACTATGAGACACTTGCAAGATTTTTATCAACTTATTGATTATGTCATATTTTATACTACGAGACACTTGCAAGACTCTCATTAGCTTATTATGTCAGATGTCAGACTATGAGACACTTGACGCAAGATTTTTATCAACTTATTGATTATGTCATATTTCAGACTATGAGACACTTGCAAGACTCTCATTAGCTTATTATGTCATATTTCAGACTATGAGACACTTGCAAGACTCTCATTAGCTTATTATGTCTTTATTTCAGACTATAAGACTTGCAAGACTCATTAGCTTAATATGTCAGATTTCAGACTATGAGACATTTGCAAGATTTTTATCAACTTATTGATTATGTCATATTTCAGGCTATGAGACACTTGCAAGATTTTTATCAACTTATTGATTATGTCATAGTTCAGACCATGAGACTTGCAAGACTCTCATTAACTTATGTTAGATTTCAGACTTTGAGACACTTGCAAGATTTTTATCAACTTATTGATTATGTCATATTTCATACTATGAGACACTTGCAAGACTCTCATTAGCTTATTATGTCAGATTTCAGACTATGAGACTCTTGCAAGATTTTTAATCAACTTATTGATTATGTCATGGTTCAGACCATGAGACTTGCAAGACTCATTAACTTATTATATCAGATTTCAGACTAGGAGACACTTGCAAGATTGTTATCAATTTATTGATTGGGCCATATTTAAGACTAGGACACTGGCTAAGACTTTTCATCAACTTATTGGTTATGTCAGATTTCAGACAATGAGACACTTGCAAGACTTCTCTGAACCACCTGTAGCTATCTTGTGATGGGACAATGCTGGCATATGGAATCACAATGAACCAAGTAAATGTAGCAATGTTTCCAAGGGTTGCTTTCAGGCTCCAACCATCACAGAACATCTACATGTAGCAGGCCCTGTCGCCCTAATTACAGCCCGCTGGAAACACTCTTGATCTTGTGCCAGTTTCTCTGCCTCATGTATTGTCATGCCTGGGGGGTCTGTAATGTCCTGTGCCTACCTTTATGTTGGTTGACTCCTTCCTCTTCCTGGGACCATGCTTTCTATTACGCTTCTTTCCACGCCATCCAAGACATCAATCTGCTCTTGAGCTGGTTTTCTTCAATGTTATATTTTTGTGGAGTGTCAAAATTTTTCTTATTCTTTTACCTATGGTATTCTTAGAATGTTTTTGTAAATCATTACACAAACATTAAATCAAAAACTTACTGAACAAAATCAGGCAATCTGAACTGATCAGTTTCCGTTTGTTTTGAATATTGCTATAGTTATTTGTTTCTTTGTGATTGCATAGGCCACTATCATCCTTACATATGTAACAGAGCATTCATTGAGCTTTTCTTACATATGTAATATAGAACATTCATTGAGCTATTCCTACATATGTGTAGCAGACCATTCATTGATCTATCCTTACATATGTAATAGAACATTCATTGAGCTAGCCTTACATATGTAATAGAACATTCATTGAGCCATTCTTACATATGTAATAAAGAACTATATTAGAGCTTTTGTAAACAACAGTTAAGATGCCCAGAAATGTGCACATTGCATTATTAACATTGATTCACGTTGTCTCCCATTGTGGGAGGGCTGTTCTTCTGAAATCTCAACATGATACATTCATACATTTATTACATATGTGAGAATGCAGGCTGTAAGATACGCACAGAGTTTATATGAAATTAGAGTCATAAAAACACACCCCATACCATTTTCAGCATTGTGGGAGTAATGCCCTGTGAGGTCTGAACATCATTTACACATGTGTCTTGTAAGATTTTAGGTTATGAAATGGACTTTGATAAAAGTATAGTAGATGTTTCGCCATGAACATTACCACCAGAATTGCCAGCATTATCTCAGAGCTGTTAACATACACCTGAAACAGGTGATTACTCCTCCTACACTATGGTATTTGTATACAGAAACTTCTGTCACTGATTCAAAGAAGCTAATTGCTAGACTTTCACTCTTGGTAGGATTTTACTTGGGATTTCTTAAATGTACAGTGCTTTTCTGTTAAAGAGTAGACTATCATTGTGACTGCCCTGGCAAAATTTTAAAATAAGAAAGTCTATCAATAACAACGTCTGTACAAAGGGGTAGTGAACGCGATTCGTAATCCTACATGTCGTGTTCGAAGTCAACTGCAGGAAATTTAAAAGCAGACAGCCTTGCTGTGTTTGTTAACAGTTGTATGAGCGTTGGTCGTTCAAAATGTAATGATAAACTTCTGAATGTAAACCTGAATAGTCAATCACAAACAGCCAAAACATGTTGGGGTTGATTGTGGCATCCTGTACTGGACATGCAACTCACTAATTCATAACAGAATATGTACAAAAAATGTTGGGGTTGATTGTGGCGTCCTGTACTGGACATGCAACTCACCAATTCATAACAGAATATGTACAAAAAATGATATGGTTGATTGTGGTGTCCTGTACTGGACATGCCACTCACTAATTCATAACAGAATATGTACAGGGTGTGTGGATGCTGGTACCTGCAGCCGGGTTGGGGGGGGGGGGGGGGTGTCTGTCAGGTTTTGATATTGCCAACAATACACAACAACCTCAGCCAGGGGTGGTGGTCAGACAACCTTCTAGATGATTTTTAGAGGACAGAAGTGAGGGATGACAGATTGTAATCTACATGTAAGTTGTGATACATTTAAATATAATTATTACATTTCTTAAGGTACGAAACATAGACTTATCATGTATCACAAGGTTCAGTCAATTTCTTGTATTGCTTCAAGTGTGTTTCAGTGGTCACATCTCGCATTCTAAATTGTAAATAAAATGATCCAACCTCTTGCACCAACACACGAAGGGTGTGACTAAACAGTCAAGCCACTATCTGATTTTATAACAGTCAGTATCCTAGACGGGCTCAATAGGTTATCTCTCCGTCTACTGCCTTTCATCTGTGAATGGAGCATACACCGACAGTCATCTCACACGAGCCCATGTAGGCTTCTTCGTGATTGGTGGGATTTTGTGGCTAAATGTTTCTACAGTATGAGATAGCCAGTCTCACATCAACCCTCCTGAGTTGTCTGTTAGGACATGCATGGTCAGTTACAGGAAGCTGCAGTAGAAAAGTGACGACATGCATGGTCAGTTACAGGGAGCCCCAGTTGAAAAGTGGCTAGACACTTGCCTGTCAGTCCAGTGCTCTTGGGTTTGAATCCACATGATGTTTAAATTGAACTGGGCTTCCAATTCGACCCAGCCTGAGATGTGTACTAGAAAATGTCTTGGGAAATTAAGGTGGTCTGTGGGATACTGCCCACGACACCCTCCCAGTACGAACTGGTCGGTACAATTGTGGGTCTAACACATGCCCAGTGCACCTAGGGCTTGTAAAAAGGTCCATGTGACTGTTATGGTAGGTTAGTGTTCAGTTCTTTGCTTCCCTGATGTGCCCCAGCAGCACTTGATTGACACAGTCTCAGATTTATAACTTACATAAAGCCAGACTGAGACGCTGTCTACAATAATTTTTATATGTGCACAATGTAATATATATGTAACCAAGATAGCTTGTTGACACGGCGTGTTTTTCTCTCATTATTTATACATTCCATACTTAAGTGTGTAGACAAGGATTTTATACATTTTCTAGACTACTGCTGTTTCCAGCAAAGCTATAAATGTTCTGGCAGCACTTGTTGAATCCAATGTTTTAGAGCAACTTGCAGCGTCAGGTCCAAATGATGGCAGAGGGTGCAACATTAATATTATTTTATTGTGGCGTGGAGTATGTTTGAGAAATGTGTTTAAACTTCAATACTTGATAACTCTGATTAAATATATTAAAATAAGAGTCAGATTATCTTATTCTTGTCCATTCCTGTTTTATCTGTCAGGTTAGGAATTGATCTGGCTTGGGCTCTGGTATGTGCTTCCTCCTGATGGTATTCAGTCTCATAAATTCCATCACTTCATTGTTTACTTGAGTGACATCGTGCTCTGTTTCCATTGTGTCTGTTTACTAAAGTTCTTTGTGGGTCACAGTCTTGTGAGAATCTTGCAAAATGGCCAAACCATCAGATTTGTTGTTTAATATTGTCTAAGCTTGGTGCTTTCGCTACTTGCTTCCTGATATTGTTTCTGATTTGATCTTATCTTACGTTTAGTTGTAGGCATTTAGCATCCATTGTTTCAGTTGTTTATATCTTGTTCTTTGTTAATGATCAAGACTTGATTTTAGCTTTCATTTTGTGTGACTTGACGGATCTTGCTGGTAGCTACATTACTATCAGCATAGATGTCTTGTGTTACGAAGACATGTGAGCCCCTCTAGCACTGCCAGGTGGGAACATGGGACACCCTCTAGCACTGCCAGGTGGGAACATGGGACACCCTCTAGCACTGCCAGGTGGGAACATGGGACACCCTCTAGCACTGCCAGGTGGGAACATGGGACACCCTCTAGCACTGCCAGGTGGGAACATGGGACACCCTCTAGCACTGCCAGGTGGGAACATGGGACACCCTCTAGCACTGCCAGGTGGGAACATGGGACACCCTCTAGCACTGCCAGGTGGGAACATGGGACACCCTCTAGCACTGCCAGGTGGGAACATGGGACACCCTCTAGCACTGCCAGGTGGGAACATGGGACACCCTCTAGCACTGCCAGGTGGGAACATGGGACACCCTCTAGCACTGCCAGGTGGGAACATGGGACACCCTCTAGCACTGCCAGGTGGGAACATGGGACACCCTCTAGCACTGCCAGGTGGGAACATGGGACACCCTCTAGCACTGCCAGGTGGGAACATGGGACACCCTCTAGCACTGCCAGGTGGGAACATGGGACACCCTCTAGCACTGCCAGGTGGGAACATGGGACACCCTCTAGCACTGCCAGGTGGGAACATGCGACAGAGGGTTCACATTTTGTCTCTTAATTAAACCCGTGAACCCTGTTTACCTTCACCTTCACATACCCTGGGTCGGAATACCTGAGGGACAAAGCATACATTTTGCATCATTTAACCACCTCTGCGTCCTCTCTTGTAGTGAATAATCCAGTTCAGATGTCTTCATTGTTTTGTTTTAGCACCCGCAACACTCTCTTGTGAAGTCACATATTAGATCTACTACGTATTCTGTGGTTAGTAATGAGAGTTTATTTCTTTATTCATGTCTTCCATTGCTAAATTCACAGAGTAAACCAAGCTCTGAGATAATTTAATTGTCATGTCACTACTGGATGCAGACATTTTTTTTACGGCTGTCCCATCTTTCCATTAACTCTTTCCATCACATGTGGTTGTTACTTCAATGCTTTATATCTCAGCGTATTTGTACTTGAGAGTAACAGTCTTCGAGACTTACAAGAGTTAAAATAATACAGCTATGGAACAGCAAGAGTTGAAGCAGCAGCTGGCACAGAATGAATTCATGTAACAGAAGATTGGAATAGAAGTTAAGAAATGTATACCATATATAGAGTAACCACATGGCCACTTGCTGGGTACTCAAATAGTATAAAAACAGTGATAGTACTGAAAAGGTTAACATAACAACCATGATTGGTCTAAATTTTAAGCCTTCTATGCTATTATTTGTTTAAGGTGCAGTTCTCCATAGCCCACAAAAGGACTTAAGGTGGGAGTATACAGAGAAAGTCTAAGATTGATATATCAGGATGATCTTGGGTAAAACACTTATTTTTATGTGGTCTTCTGATGGTGAAGACATTGGGATAGGCATTCATTCTAGTGTCATGCAACATAAGTCACTGGGATAAACATTCAGTCTAGTGTCATGCAGCTTAAATCACTCGGATAGACATTCAGTTTAGTGTCATGCAACTTAAGTCATAGGGATAGACATTCACTCTAGTGAGTGAGTGGCACCTTGCAGTCTTGACAGACTAAAGTATGTGAGTTGGAATGTGGCCAATATCCCATCACAATGCCTGAGCAGAGCTTCAGAGAAACATGTGGTGCCCAAACGACATGATACCTCTCTCGGCCTAATCTTGTGTTTTCCAGAGGAATGGGTAATCAATACGTCTGGCACAAGGTAGGCTGCAGAAGCTGGCGGCACAGCGTCAAAACCTCAGAGACCTCGCCACCACGAGCAGGTGGCGATTCACTCTAGTAACATGCAATTTAAGTCATTGGGATAGACATTCAGTCTATTGTCTTCCAACTTAAGTCATTGGGATTGACATTCAGTCTAACATCATGCAACTTAAGTCACTAGGATAGATATTCAGTCTAGTATTATGCAACTTAAGTCACTAGGATAGATATTCACTCTAATGTCATGCAGTCAGTTTTCCTTCTATTGTTTCAAATGTTCACATGAACATGCTGTTTCTGAGGTCACCTGAACATACGGGAGCTAACAGTTCCTCTTTGATCAATTCCATTCATATTTATGATACTCATGCTGTATACAGTTGTATATAATTTTAATAACTTTTAACTTCTTCGTCCGTTTCTGTTTTGTTTTTTCCATATAAATCTAGCTTCTTATAGCATGTTTGTAGAATGTAGTTGATGTTGTTAATGAACATAACCATGACATATTTTTGTATGAACATGTGCATTCTATACATGTTTTTTATCAGGATTTTAGATACTTTTCTCATATTTACTCAAGATAGGTAACCAAGAGTTATTGTTGTTGTTATTGTTTAAGTCAACAAGCAGCTATTGCCAGCACTGAAGACAACAGTTTTTATATTCATTCCAAAGTGCACAGAGCTTTTTATTCCACTGGCATTTGCTGTAGAGTTTTGCGTCTATAATCTTTAACTAGTTTACATTCTCCAATCATTTTTGGGTAAAGCTACAGGTAAAATGGAGTAGAAATCAGAAAACATCTTCAATGGGAGTGTCAAAGGTACACATATCATTGGAAATAAGCTTTCATTTTTTTCAGTGGAATCAAGTAACATCAATTCAAATGGAAAATTATGTGGGTGATTATGAATAGATAAAGCGAGGAGTGAGGCAAGGATGTGTCTTTTCCCCGTATTTCTTTTCTCTCTATAATTATCTTTGGCATGAGCCTTACCAAATGGTGTACGCACGCATATCTCTCCATAGATCTCGGTCCTGGGTTTTCTGCGTCAGTTCTGCTGCTGACATTCCTTTATACTGCAGCCTTAGGGCATCAAGCATAACTTCTGTTGGTCTGCTGCTTCTCCTGCTGATCTTTCCAGCTGTCACCGTGTTCATGAATGCCTCTGCGCTCATTACACGACTAAAGAACACTGTCTCTTTCCTATAGTTGTGTATAGTGTTCTACTGTCATTAGGCTCTTCTATGACATTGTCAGTTACTCTGGCAGTCCAGGATATTTGCAATGTTCATCTCAGAAACCACATAACCATTGCCTCCAGGTTCTTCCTATTGTGTTCATTGACAACATCGTGACAACTGGAAAATCAGTGGTAGAAGAGGCAAAGGCAAACTGAGAGCAATAATTATGGATGGTCTTAGATGAGGGAATGGAAAAATGTCACTAATAGAACTGATCCAGAACACCTGCAAACAAGGTCTGTGGAGAGACAAAGTGTTATTTGGCAAGACACATGAAGTGTTATTTGGCAAGACATATGAAGTGTTATATGACAAGACACATGAAGTGTTATATGGCAAGACACATGATGTGTTGTGTTGTTTGGCAAGACACACAATGATAATTCTTGTTATAATAATCTAATAGTGGGCCAAACAAAATAACACAAAGTTGTGGCCCTATTGTGCCCAACAAATACTGGTTTGAAAACCCTTTTCTAAGCAGTCCTGACCAAAGTCATCTCAATGTCATGCGTTTGTAGAATTCATGAGTATTCCCCTTCCATTTAGTAACAATATTTTTCAGCTGTTGTCTTTCCCATGAACAGGGATGCTGTAGATATCACAACTAAAGTTCCATTGGATGTAAGTTGTAAAGAAAGGTTTTAGATAATGCAGTAAACAAATATGCAACTAAAGACAGAATTGCCACAGAAATAATTGTGCACAGAAAGCCAGTGAGCACTAACTTTTTGTATTGATCAAATGTAGGTAGAATTGTTACATTTATAATATTCCTTTATTAAAGAAAAGTGCTGTGATTAGACAAGTTATGTGTCGTGTTCTTTCTGTGTGGTGTCTATGTAGAATGCTGAGAAGTGAATGGTTGGCTGAGAGGACCAATAACCAAGTACAGCAAGAGACCAGTTTACCCAGACATTCCATCACTCACATCTCTCCCAGACATTTGATTACCTACATCTCTCCCAGACATTTGATTACTCACATCTCTCTCCAGACAGATTACTCACATCTCACCCAGACATTTGATTACCCAGATCTCACCCAGACATTTGATTACCCACATCTCTCCCAGAATTAGATTACCCACATCTCACCTAGACATTTGATTACCCACATCTCTCGCCTAAACATTTGATTACCCAGATCTCACCCAGACATTTGATTACCCACATTGGGACAAGACATTTGATTACCTAGAACTCACTAAGACATTTGATTACCCACATTGAGACAAGACATTTGATTACCCAGAACTCACCCAGGCATTTGATTACCCACATTGGGACAAGACATTTGATTACCTAGATCTCACCCAGACATTTGATTACCAAGAACTCACCAAAACATTTGATTACCCACATTGGGACAAGACATTTGATTACCTAGATCTCACCCAGACATTTGATTACCAAGAACTCACCAAAACATTTGATTACCCACATTGGGACAAGACATTTGATTACCCAGAACTCACCAATACATTTGATTACCCACATTGGGACAAGACATTTGTTAATCCAGAACTCACCAAGACATTTGATTACCCAGAACTCGTCCAGACATTTGATTACCAAGATCTCACCAAAACATTTTATTACCCACATCTCACCCAGACATTTGATTATCCACATTGGGACAAGACATTTGATTACCCAGATCTCACCCAGACATTTGATTACTAACATTGGGACAAGACATTTGATTACCTAGATCTCACCCAGACATTTGATTATCCACATTGGGACAAGACATTTGATTACCCAGATCTCACCCAGACATTTGATTACTAACATTGGGACAAGACATTTGATTACCCAGAACTCAAGACATTTGATTACCCATCTTGGGACAAGACATTGGATTACCCACATGTCACCCAGACATTTGATTACCCACATTGGGACATTTGATTACCCAGAACTCACCAAGGCATTTGATTACCCAGACATTTGATTACCTACATCAGGACAAGAGAGTTGTCATATGTTGGTCATGTCACAGGTTTTCTGGAGCATATTGTGACAACAGGGAACGTCTAGAGCAGTGTTTCCCAACGTAGGGCCCACGCCCCACAGGGGGGCAATTCAATTGTTAAGGGGGGCAATTCGAAAATGGAAGAAATCAACTGGATATAACAAAACAGGGAGACTTGAGACTGAAGTTAACTAAATTGGAACCTGACATAAAATCTCTTTGCAGCAAGCATCAAGCGCAAGGATCTCACTAAATTTAAATTATTAATAATTAAAATAATATAGAAAAATCTGTCATTAAAATTATTTTGTACTTGAATTTCAATTCTCCATTATATGTTTTGAAAATTTATTTAGTGTGTTTACTCAATAATTTCCTAGCGATTATCGGTCCTTTGGCTAGGATCGGGTACATTTGCTGCTCTCCCCCCAGTAGTGCGCTTGGTCTGGTCGGGGGCCGGGATGATCAAATAAAAACCCATCACATATCTTCACCTTAGATGTGGTCCTGGTGGACCCCCCCCCCCCCCCCCAAAAAAAAAAAATTCGCCCAACACAACCGACACACAGCCCTGGCCCCTCTGGGAACCGTGAGCCCTTCTTAAAAAAAACAAAAACATTCAAGTTTCTTTGGTGAACATTTCAATTTTTGAATATTAAAAATGATGCATATGTTGGGGGGGGGGGGGCCTAAGAATTTTAGAAAGGCTTATGTGGGGCATAGCACAAAAAAGGTTGGGAAACACTGGTCTAGAGTGTTGAGAGAGCGGTGAACAGAAGGAAAGAATGCTGGATTGAGTTGAAACAAGGACATTGAAGACAATCAGCAGTCGACCGTATAAAGGAGACATATGTTTTTGTGGAAATGTGATATTGACCACAGCAGCCATCAAGTGACAATTAGATTAGTCTATGAACATACTGGGCTAGGAAAATGTACCCAAGTCACTGGGATAGACATGCAGTCTAGTGCAAGCAACTTAAGTCATTGGGACAGGCATGCAGTCTAGTGTCAAGCAACTTGAGTCATTGGGATATGCATGCAGTCTAGTGTTATGTAACTTAAATCATTGGGATAGGCATACAGTCTAGTGTTATGTAACTTAAATCATTGGGATAGGCATGCAGTCTAGTCTCTCACAACTTAAGTCATTGGGATAGGCATGCAGTCTAGTCTCATGCAACTTAAGTCATTGAGATAGGCATGCAGTCTAGTCTCTCACAACTTAAGTCATTGGGATATGCATGCAGTCTAGTGTTATGTAACTTAAGTCATTGAGATAGGCATGCAGTCTCCCCTCTGCCGTGCGTCCACCTTGACGAGGTAGAGGGGCTTGCGCACTCCAATGACCCCAAGAGCTATGCCGACGGTAGCACAGCTACTGGTAGGGTCACCCATGTCGGACAGGTCAAGGGAGAGGGACCTGACCAAGCGACGTACAAACCTGCTGCCTTGTAGGTAGACTGGGGACAGTCAAAGGCTAGGGAAAGCATCCCAAACAAATGCTTGTCGAAATCGGATGTACTGAGCCACAGGCTTGACAAAGAAGTGCAACGTAACTTTATCATTTCATGATGCCACAGATGAAAATTAATCGTTATGGTGCTAATCCCGTGAAGTCCCATCAGGCGGTGATAGTGCCGGGCCCCCTGCCTCGAGGGGGTCCACCCATGACTACTGGTGGTCACCTTCCCCTGTGCTGTGGAGTCAAGGCACAGAGGAGTAGGTTAAGAGCTATTGACCAAACACCCCGGACACTCAACATACTACAATGGAATGCAGAAGGAGTTTATAACAAGAAAGCCTCCCTAACACAGCGTCTTCATAAAGATAGAATAGATGTGGCATGCATTCAAGAGACACACCTCAACGCCAATCGCACATTTTCAGTTCAGGGATATCAGGCCACACGTTTCGACCGCGAAGGACACAAAGGAGGAGTTGTAATACTTACACGAAATACAATACCTTGCAGCGAAGTATCTGTGATCTCTGACAACCAAACGGAAATTATAGGTGTTGATATAATGATAAAGGACGTGAAAATAAGAATCTACAATCTGTATAGCCCGGCAGATAAGGATCTTACACTCTCAAACATGGAAATAACTGACACAAATTGCATTGTTGTCGGAGACTTTAATAGCCGTTCAGAAAGATGGGGATACCCAGATACTGACAAAAGAGGAGATGAAGTGGAGGACTGGGAAATAGACTCAAATCTCCATCTACTCAACAAAGCGGATGACACACCGAGCTTCTACTCCAGAAGATGGCTTACCACTTCTACTCCAGACTTAGCTTTCTGCACAGGAGACATCCTCCACAAAATCGATCGCCATGTGCTTGACCAATTAGCAGGTAGTGACCACAGACCAATCAAGCTTGTAATAAATATGGAGTATGTTCCACAGGAGCAAAAGCCTTTGCCCCGTTGGAATTACAAACGAGCAGATTGGGACAGATTTGCCATACTAACAGACAAATATTGTGAAAACATAAATACACGATATGGCAACATGAAGCAAATGGTGGAAAGTCTAAACAGAGCAATAATACAGGCGGCCACTGAGTCTATTCCAAGAGGAGCGAGGAAAAATTACAAACCATACTGGACTGAAGAACTACAAATTTTGGAGGACAAAGTTGAAGATGCTAGGAAGACCGCAGAGAGAGAACAAACAACTGAAGCGAACATCTCTCTCAAAGCCATCTCAGCAAAATATAAAAGAACAGTAAATCAAACAACAAGAGATTGTTGGAGGAAAAAAACAGAAAACCTGAATTTTGACAGGGATGGAAACAAACTATGGAAACTAGTGAAAGCCATGAACAATGAAGGACCTAGAAACAAACAAATAACAATTAAACAAGGAAATGCCTTGCTTACAGGAAAAAAGGCTGCAAATGCACTAATGGAACACTATGCCAGTGCAAACCACATTGATATTACAGCCGAACAGAAGAAAGCAATCAAAGATAAACAGATACATCATAGATATACAGAGACAGCAGCAGAATATATGATGGCAAATCTAACAATGGAAGAAATGGAACAGGCAATGAATACCCTAAAAAAGAAGACATCACCAGGAAAGGATGGAATCACAAATGAAATGCTAATAGGACTAGGCACTAAGGCAAAAAAGAAACTACTAGCAGTCCTAAATTACAGCTGGAAGAGGGGAATAGTCCCACAGGCATGGAAGGAAGCTATACTAATACCAGTCCCAAAGAAAGGAAAAGACCTGGAAGAACCAAATGGCTATCGACCTATCAGTCTTCTTAGCTGTGTAGGAAAATTAATGGAACGCATTATCAATGGCAGGCTAACATGGCATCTGGAAGAAAACCAACTCTTAACACCTCACCAAGCAGGATTCATAAAGTACAGATCCACTGAAGATCAAATAACCTATATAGCTCAGGAAATAGAGGATGCCTTCCAAGAGAAAAAGCACACACTAGCGGTCTGGATAGATTTAGAAAAAGCATTTGATAAAGTATGGAAGGAAGGACTGAAAGTAAAACTGCAAAAAATGCATGTTTGTGGGAAAATGTACAAATGGATCAGCCACTACCTTGAGAACAGAACTGCCAGGACAAAAGTACAAGGACAAACCAGCAAAATGATGCTATTGGAGCAAGGTGTCCCCCAAGGAGGAGTTCTTTCACCAACATTATTCCTAGCATATATAAATGACATCACGGAAAATTTTCCAGCCAGAGTACATGTAACAAGCTACGTGGAGGGTCCCAAATAGCCCGGTCACAATGTTTAATTAATCTTCTATAGCCCTGGCTGGGATAGGTCTTTACCTGCCAACCCTCCTCCGTTTTCCCTGGACTCACTGTCACGCTTCCTTTCGACCTAGGGACCTATTTCCTGCAGTGTTCTTCTGGCTGACATATAACTAACATGGCAGTCGTCAGAACAACTTGGAAGTAATTTTATTAACCTAATCAAGAACAGCACAGGAACACATAAAGGCAGATAAACAGATAGATCTACACAGACACTACACTGGTAAAGTTTTGACACCGAGCCTCAAGTCGCCACAGTCACAGATCCAGCTTCCGATACTGTCTGATCTGTCCACACACTTCTCACCAAAGATGTCTGAATCTCCTTCCTTCTCCAGCAACGGGTTGTAGCTTCAACCGGCTTTTGTAGAATCCAAGCGACTGGTGTGTTGAGGACTTCTGTTCATTGCCACATGAATTAATTCGGCACCAGGTCTTCACTGACCTATGAAAAGCTTTACGGTTGCAGATACGGTGAGGTGTTCGTGGAGGGATAATGGATGGGTGCCTTTTAATGTCTGGTATAAAATGAGTATGCAAGAAAATCACTCTTAGGCTCCCTCCAGACAACAACTGCTCTCAGGCGTATGTTGTTGAAAAAAACTGGCAATGCACCAGTCATGCAAAATGTCCTTGCCTCACGACCTGGACCTTGTCTCCGTTTCAGAGTTAAACACACCAAACCCTGAGTTGGCCTCGTCGGACATATTGGCGTTAGCCTAGAAGCACTGGTGATAATGTCCGTTAGAAGACATATTCACTTCTCATAGAAGAGGACCCTGGAGATGACAAACAAAACCTGAGCGACTGGGCTGACTCATGTATCACACAAATACACTATAATTAATACCTGAATGACTGGGCCTGACCTGTCAGGTGGCCCCTGGATTGACCACGTCCGGGCTTGAGGAGACCTCCAGCTGGACGAAGTCCTGTTGTCTTTTTGCCCACACGACACACTCTCCACATTCATACCAAGCCTTTATTATGATTTGGCACAATCATTTCCATGCTTCCCTCTCACTTGCAAATCATGCCTTTCTCACCCGCAAGATCTTGTGGTGTGGTGCGCCGAGTAAGCTTTGTGTTTCTCCCCCTTAACTAATAGTATAGTATTGGGGTTGTATGGCCCGCAGTGTAGTTCCCCATTCCCCGCAAGACTAGGAAAGAAGATACTACCCCTCCCGGCCGCTGCTCTTGTCTGAGCTGTCGCCGCAAGGTACCGGTAGTGCCTCACAGAACACATAGATTTAGAGGAATGCAGGTTCTCTCAATGAGATAGAGAAGTCCATTATCTTCCCGACATCATCCTATCAAGTAACAGACGAAAGAGATAGTCCTGTGTATAGCCTCTTCTGGCTCAAGAAGATAGATCATAGATTGGTATAGCTATCCAATGATGATATTCCACAGAAAGATGAACAGATGCCCAATTCAAGCCGTAGACAGAAAGATAGCAACAGCTCATCTGACGCCAAGAACAAATGAAATCCTCTGGGGAGATATATTGTTCCGTTTCACTTCCCCGGCTATGCCAAGAACAAGACGCCCATTTAGATTGCCAACGGTCAACCAACTCTTCATTGGTTATGATTGGCTTTTCGCCAATTCCTCTTCCCCTTCAACACATTATATATTTATAACTCCATGTTTGGCTGGAGTACCCACAACCCAATCCCTACCTTTCTTCACCACTTCAGTAGGATGTTGCATTTCTGTCGTTATCTTTAACTAACTTTGACAATTTGCAACAAGTCAACGGTAAGTGTTGGCCCCGCCATTAATTCTTAGCAGCCGCACCAGTGCACATTTGGCGCAAGGCGTTCCCTCGGGTTTACCCGAAACGAGAGACATATATCTACTCACTCCATGTAAGATTTGTGGCATGAAGATAACCCAAAGAACTATCTTTCATGGATATTTGAGGGAACAAGAGAACTGAGAGCCTCCAGAAGCTGTTTCCCCCTGTTTACCCAAAATACAAGAATGCATAAGGACATGAGCCACTGGCGTTTCGCTACAGTACACACATCATCCTTTGCAGATGACCTAGCCATATGGACATCTGAAGAATATATTAGTACAGCTAACAGCAGAATACAGCAAGCCCTATTAGCGCTAGAGGACTGGTCAAAATCATGGCTAGTGAAGATAAGTGAGGAGAAAACAACATGCACAGTGTTCTCCCTCTCAACTAAAACTCAGCAACCTAAGCTGGTATTGAATGGAAAAATATTGCGCCATGAAGAAAATCCAAACTATCTAGGAGTCACCTTTGATCGTCGCCTGACATGGAAGACACAGGTTGAGAAAAATCGAACAAGAGGAAGGCAAAGAATGGCAATCATGAAAAAGCTTGCTGGTACAACGTGGGGAGAAGATGAGAAAGTTCTCAAGAAGTTATATACTGGACGGGTGAGGCCAGTACTGGAATATGGCATTGCAGCTTGGGCAACAGCAGCTAAGTCAAACTTTAACAAAATAAGTAGAGTCCAAAATCAAGGAATGCGAATCATAACTGGAAGCCTGAAGACAACGCCTATTAATGAATTAGAAAAGATCACTTGTTTACAACCAATGCAGGATAGAAGAGATAGCAGAGCCCAGCAACAAGCTGAAAAATTTAGAAGATTGACAGACCACCCTATGTATAAAAGGTTTAGTGGTTTTGGAAAGGGAAGACTGAAGCGTAGCAACTTTGTAGAAACTGCAAAACGAAAGATTAGGGCAGATCCCATACTTAACATATCAACAGTCAAACCCATTTACAATGCAGACAAGTTCCCAGCTTGGAGACAGCAGCAACTGCCTGAGATGATAGAAAACATTCCTGGTATTGAGAAAAAGAACACTCAGCATGAAACCGAAAGAAGAGAAATAACCCTAAACTACATAAAAGAACATTACCCAAGCAGCAATTGGACCCATGCATATACAGATGGATCAGCCAAAAATTCAGTAGAGAATGGAGGAGGAGGAATTCTCCTAAATTTAAAAAATGGAGTGAAAAAAACACATTCAGTGGCAACTGGAAAGTTCTCAAGTAACTTCAAAGCGGAGGTAGAGGCTCTGAAAACTGCAGCAGAAATGCTCTTGATGGAGGAAAATAAAGAGACGCAAATAGCTATCTTCACAGATGCAAAGTCAGCTGTCTCAATACTGAAGAGCAAAAACAGCACAGAACTAGCTGACCTAAGAGCAGCACTCCATGGTCTATGCCAGAAATCCAAAAAAGTTATAATACAGTGGATCCCATCACATTGCAGTATACCTGGAAATGAAGAGGCTGACAGACTGGCAAAAGAGGGCGGACGACTACCACAGCCTGACATAGACATAACCTATAATGAGGCAAAGAGGTTGATAAAAAGCACTTATAGAACCAAATGGGAATCAGAGCATCCAGGCCACCAGAAGGATGATGCATATTACAAACTCGACCGAAGAGAACAAGTAGCAATCTTCAGACTCCGCACAGGACATAACAGGCTGAAATACCACTTGTTCAACAAACTAAAGATAGGAGATACAGATGAATGTAATTGTGGAACTGGTAAAATGACAGCTAAACATTTGCTGCAAGAGTGCCCAATATATGCAGAACAGAGAAAGATATTTTGGCCCACACCTGCTTCATTCGAGGACAAGCTCTATGGAGATATCAACAAGCTCAAGTCGACTGCAGCTTACTTTAACTGTATTCAGGTTGACATTTAAATGTACATTAAGAAGTATTTAGACTGCCACACTTCATACCACAGGCATGTCGGTTACACAAGCCTCCCAGAGGCATGAAATGGAATATTGCTTGGATAGCAAATCCATTACAGTGGAAAGTCCGAATCGAAAGCTCACTGTGTGGGCTTCATAAAAGGTGGAAAAAGTGTCCTAGTGGCACAAAATGGAATATTGCTTGGATAGCAAATCCATTACGTGGAAAGTCCGAATCGAAAGCTCACTGCGTGGATATCTGCAAACAGCATTCTTCTGGCTTCTGGAAGAACAGCCTATGGTGAACGGAAGGCCCAATATACGGAAGTGAGGCTAAGCAGCCATGTGCAGGACGTGACGATTCCTTGGGTGAGCCCAGTACCAGAGCACTGTGTGTTGGCTCTGCAATTATGGAAGCCTCCTTGGATGGCGGGGAATGCCCATGGTCTGCCCCTGCCTTCCCTTGAGGGCCGACCAGGATGCCTTTGGCTGTTCTATATGGGCCAGCTGGGATGGGAGATAACACCGCAACAGTGAGAGTCTAACGTCCTAAGAAACCCCCCGGGAAGGTTAACCCGGTCAACAAATGCCCGCAGAAGTCGGATGTGTCGGCCTAATGGCGCAAGAACGCAGCTCTGCTGTAAACAGGCACAACGCAATCACGTCCGAAAAAAAACTCCGGATGAACGAAGAAGAAGGCATGCAGTCTAGTCTCTCACAACTTAAGTCATTGGGATATGCATGCAGTCTAGTCTCTCACAACTTAAGTCATTGAGATAGGCATGCAGTCTAGTCTCTCAACTTAAGTCATTGGGATAGACATGCAGTCTAGTCTCTCACAACTTAAGTCATTGGGATAGACATGCAGTCTAGTGTTATGCAACTTAAATCATTGGGATAGGCATACAGTCTAGTGTTATGTAACTTAAATCATTGGGATAGGCATGCAGTCTAGTCTCTCACAACTTAAGTCATTGGGATAGGCATGCAGTCTAGTCTCATGCAACTTAAGTCATTGGGATATGCATGCAGTCTAGTGTTATGTAACTTAAGTCATTGAGATAGGCATGCAGTCTAGTCTCTCACAACTTAAGTCATTGGGATAGGCGCCTAAGAATTTTAGAAAGGCTTATGTGGGGCATAGCACAAAAAAGGTTGGGAAACACTGGTCTAGAGTGTTGAGAGAGCGGTGAACAGAAGGAAAGAATGCTGGATTGAGTTGAAACAAGGACATTGAAGACAATCAGCAGTCGACCGTATAAAGGAGACATATGTTTTTGTGGAAATGTGATATTGACCACAGCAGCCATCAAGTGACAATTAGATTAGTCTATGAACATACTGGGCTAGGAAAATGTACCCAAGTCACTGGGATAGACATGCAGTCTAGTGCAAGCAACTTAAGTCATTAGGACAGGCATGCAGTCTAGTGTCAAGCAACTTGAGTCATTGGGATATGCATGCAGTCTAGTGTTATGTAACTTAAATCATTGGGATAGGCATACAGTCTAGTGTTATGTAACTTAAATCATTGGGATAGGCATGCAGTCTAGTCTCTCACAACTTAAATCATTGGGATAGGCATGCAGTCTAGTCTCTCACAATTTAAGTCATTGGGATAGGCATGCAGTCTAGTCTCATGCAACTTAAGTCATTGGGATAGGCATACAGTCTAGTGTTATGTAACTTAAGTCATTGAGATAGGCATGCAGTCTAGTCTCTCACAATTTAAGTCATTGGGATAGGCATGCAGTCTAGTCTCATGCAACTTAAGTCATTGGGATAGGCATACAGTCTAGTGTTATGTAACTTAAGTCATTGAGATAGGCATGCAGTCTAGTCTCTCACAACTTAAGTCATTGAGATAGGCATGCAGTCTAGTCTCATGCAACTTAAGTCATTGAGATATGCATGCAGTCTAGTCTCTCACAACTTAAGTCATTGGGATATGCATGCAGTCTAGTGTTATGTAACTTAAGTCATTGAGATAGGCATGCAGTCTAGTCTCTCAACTTAAGTCATTGGGATAGACATGCAGTCTAGTCTCTCACAACTTAAGTCATTGGGATAGACATGCAGTCTAGTGTTATGCAACTTAAATCATTGGGATAGGCATACAGTCTAGTGTTATGTAACTGAAATCATTGGGATAGGCATGCAGTCTAGTCTCTCACAACTTAAGTCATTGGGATAGGCATGCAGTCTAGTGTTATGTAACTTAAGTCATTGAGATAGGCATGCAGTCTAGTCTCTCACAACTTAAGTCATTGGGATAGGCGCCTAAGAATTTTAGAAAGGCTTATGTGGGGCATAGCACAAAAAAGGTTGGGAAACACTGGTCTAGAGTGTTGAGAGAGCGGTGAACAGAAGGAAAGAATGCTGGATTGAGTTGAAACAAGGACATTGAAGACAATCAGCAGTCGACCGTATAAAGGAGACATATGTTTTTGTGGAAATGTGATATTGACCACAGCAGCCATCAAGTGACAATTAGATTAGTCTATGAACATACTGGGCTAGGAAAATGTACCCAAGTCACTGGGATAGACATGCAGTCTAGTGCAAGCAACTTAAGTCATTGGGACAGGCATGCAGTCTAGTGTCAAGCAACTTGAGTCATTGGGATATGCATGCAGTCTAGTGTTATGTAACTTAAATCATTGGGATAGGCATACAGTCTAGTGTTATGTAACTTAAATCATTGGGATAGGCATGCAGTCTAGTCTCTCACAACTTAAATCATTGGGATAGGCATGCAGTCTAGTCCCTCACAACTTAAGTCATTGGGATAGGCATGCAGTCTAGTCTCATGCAACTTAAGTCATTGAGATAGGCATGCAGTCTAGTCTCTCACAACTTAAGTCATTGGGATATGCATGCAGTCTAGTGTTATGTAACTTAAGTCATTGAGATAGGCATGCAGTCTAGTCTCTCACAACTTAAGTCATTGGGATATGCATGCAGTCTAGTCTCTCACAACTTAAGTCATTGAGATAGGCATGCAGTCTAGTCTCTCAACTTAAGTCATTGGGATAGACATGCAGTCTAGTCTCTCACAACTTAAGTCATTGGGATAGACATGCAGTCTAGTGTTATGCAACTTAAATCATTGGGATAGGCATACAGTCTAGTCTCTCACAACTTAAGTCATTGGGATAGGCATGCAGTCTAGTCTCATGCAACTTAAGTCATTGGGATATGCATGCAGTCTAGTGTTATGTAACTTAAGTCATTGAGATAGGCATGCAGTCTAGTCTCTCACAACTTAAGTCATTGGGATAGGCATGCAGTCTAGTCTCATGCAACTTAAGTCATTGGGATATGCATGCAGTCTAGTGTTATGTAACTTAAGTCATTGAGATAGGCATGCAGTCTAGTCTCTCACAACTTAAGTCATTGGGATAGGCATGCAGTCTAGTCTCATGCAACTTAAGTCATTGGGATATGCATGCAGTCTAGTGACATGCAACTTAAGTCATTGGGATATGCATGCAGTCTAGTCTCTCACAACTTAAGTCATTGGGATAGGCATGCAGTCTAGTCTCATGCAACTTAAGTCATTGGGATAGGCATGCAGTCTAGTGTCAAGCAACTTAAGTCATTGGGATATGCATGCAGTCTAGTGTTATGTAACTTAAGTCATTGGGATATGCATGCAGTCTAGTGTTATGTAACTTAAGTCATTGGGATATGCATGCAGTCTAGTCTCTCACAACTTAAGTCATTGGGATAGACATGCAGTCTAGTGACATGCAACTTAAGTCATTGGGATATGCATGCAGTCTAGTGACATGCAACTTAAGTCATTGGGATATGCATGCAGTCTAGTGACATGCAACTTAAGTCATTGAGATAGGCATGCAGTCTAGTCTCTCACAACTTAACTCATTGAGATAGGCATGCAGTCTAGTCTCTCACAACTTAAGTCATTGAGATATGCATGCAGTCTAGTCTCTCACAACTTAAGTCATTGAGATAGGCATGCAGTCTAGTCTCTCAACTTAAGTCATTGGGATAGACATGCAGTCTAGTGCAAGCAACTTAAGTCATTGGGATATGCATGCAGTCTAGTGACATGCAACTTAAGTCATTGAGATAGGCATGCAGTCTAGTCTCTCACAACTTAACTCATTGAGATAGGCATGCAGTCTAGTCTCTCACAACTTAAGTCATTGAGATATGCATGCAGTCTAGTCTCTCACAACTTAAGTCATTGAGATAGGCATGCAGTCTAGTCTCTCAACTTAAGTCATTGGGATAGACATGCAGTCTAGTGCAAGCAACTTAAGTCATTGGGACAGGCATGCAGTCTAGTGTCAAGCAACTTGAGTCATTGGGATATGCATGCAGTCTAGTGTTATGTAACTTAAATCATTGGGATAGGCATGCAGTCTAGTGTCATGCAACTTAAATCATTGGGATAGGCATGCAGTCTAGTCTCTCACAACTTAAGTCATTGGGATATGCATGCAGTCTAGTGTTATGTAACTTAAGTCATTGAGATAGGCATGCAGTCTAGTCTCTCACAACTTAAGTCATTGGGATAGACATGCAGTCTAGTCTCATGCAACTTAAGTCATTGGGATATGCATGCAGTCTAGTGTTATGTAACTTAAGTCATTGGGATATGCATGCAGTCTAGTCTCTCACAACTTAAGTCATTGGGATATGCATGCAGTCTAGTGTTATGTAACTTAAGTCATTGGGATATGCATGCAGTCTAGTGACATGCAACTTAAGTCATTGAGATAGGCATGCAGTCTAGTCTCTCACAACTTAAGTCATTTTGATATGCATGCAGTCTAGTCTCATGCAACTTAAGTCATTGGGATAGGCATGCAGTCTAGTCTCTCACAACTTAAGTCATAGGGATAGGCATGCAGTCTAGTGTCAAGCAACTTAAGTCATTGGGATATGCATGCAGTCTAGTGTTATGTAACTTAAGTCATTGGGATATGCATGCAGTCTAGTCTCTCACAACTTAAGTCATTGGGATATGCATGCAGTCTAGTGTTATGTAACTTAAGTCATTGGGATATGCATGCAGTCTAGTGACATGCAACTTAAGTCATTGAGATAGGCATGCAGTCTAGTCTCTCACAACTTAAGTCATTGGGATAGGCATGCAGTCTAGTCTCTCACAACTTAAGTCATTGGAATAGGCATGCAGTCTAGTCTCTCACAACTTAAGTCATTGGAATAGGCATTGTCAAGCAATTTAAGTCATTGGGATAGGCATGCAGTTTAGTGTCAAGCAACTTAAGTCATTGGGATAGGCATGCAGTCTAGTGACATGCAACTTAAGTCATTGAGATAGGCATGCAGTCTAGTCTCTCACAACTTAAGTCATTGGGATAGGCATGCAGTCTAGTGTCAAGCAACTTAAGTCATTGGGATATGCATGCAGTCTAGTGACATGCAACTTAAGTCATTGAGATAGGCATGCAGTCTAGTCTCTCACAACTTAAGTCATTGGAATAGGCATGCAGTTTAGTCTCTCACAACTTAAGTCATTGGAATAGGCATTGTCAAGCAACTTAAGTCATTGGGATAGGCATGCAGTCTAGTGTCAAGCAACTTAAGTCATTGAGATATGCATGCAGTCTAGTCTCTCACAACTTAAGTCATTGGGATATGCATGCAGTCTAGTGTCAAGCAACTTAAGTCATTGAGATATGCATGCAGTCTAGTCTCTCACAACTTAAGTCATTGGGATATGCATGCAGTCTAGTGTCAAGCAACTTAAGTCATTGAGATATGCATGCAGTCTAGTCTCTCACAACTTAAGTCATTGGAATAGGCATTGTCAAGCAATTTAAGTCATTGGGATAGGCATGCAGTCTAGTGTCATGCAACTTAAGTCACTGGGATAGACATTCAGCCAATAACAGATAAAACAGTACATGGACACAACATACAACAAATAACAAAATACACTATTACAACGTACAACAGGTAACAGAATCAAGAATGGAAACAATTTTATTGTTGGTAGCAAATCTGAAAGTTATTAGACATTTCCACATATTTCTTCATAACACAAAATTTAAATACTAAGTACAGAATGTTCATTCTTCCAAATGCATCATGCTCGCTTCTGTTTTTCTCTCACACAGACACACATTCGATCACAATGCTAAATTTTCCCCCCACATGCACCACTCACTCGCCCCAAAACTTACCTACATGTGCACACATACACTCCACTCTGGTTCAAATATTTTCTCTCAGACAGTACATCATGTCCTAGAGCTAACATTTCCTCATACAAATACATCCCATCCTGACCCCAATGTTTTCTCACACACATGAATCCCATCCTGAAACTTCAGCTTCACGTACATAAACTGATGATCACTCTGGCGTATAATAAGTCATCACCATATCTTGAATACAGAACATTTTACTTGAGTCGAGTTCAACAGAAACTAGGGCAACTGTAGTGGTTAGAATCACCAGAGTGGAGCTCACGGAGAGTACTAACCAAGCTCCAGTGAATCAGGAGGTGAGGAAAGGATGCTGGTGATAGACTCATTGAGAAAACCCGCAGAAGGTATAAATAGATCTCTCATCTGGAACCCATGACGGCGAATAAAGTAGTGGGAGAACTGAAGAAAGTGATCAATAATACAGGGAGGACAAAGAGGGATCTGCAGGAGATAGAAAAAGATGGCTTGGCGTGAGTTGGATGAGCCTACACCCCATGGGGTGATAAAGGGAAGAAGAGAGATCTACATTGGTTAGTGTGTTTGCTGTTCAACAGTTGTCTGTATACAATCCCCTATACCAACAAAATAGTGGGAGAAGTGAAGAATAACACAGGGATGTCAAGGAGGGAACTGCAGGAGATAGAAAAAGATAAGATGGCTTGGCAAGAGTTGGATGAGCCTACACCCCACAGGGTGATAAAGGGCAGAAGAGAGATCTACACTGGTTAGTGTTTGCTGTTCACTTTGTATACAATCTCCTATATCAACAAATTTGTTTTCCCCAGACCAATGCAGTTCTCGACCGCGTTGCGCTGGGTTTTAATGAATTGGTATGGGAGCTGGTCGTTCAGAAAGCAATGGCAATTTACTGAACGTAAACTTGCCAAGACATGAACAACAGCAGTAAAATGCTGGTGTTGACAGCCATGTCCTGTAAAAAGGATACGCCAAAAAAAACAAAATGCAGTTCTCAGGCAGTCATAAGATGGGTATCAGAATAATTTGTTGGAAGGAAAACAGCAGTGAGGAAGAGAACTAGTCAACTTATTTCATAACATGGTGACCACGTACATACAAAAGCCCAGCACCTCACAATCCTATGGCACATATTCCATTTGTTTCAATCATCAATCAGGTGCCATCTTCACAATGAAGGTTGGCTGCAATGTATCTCCAACACTGTCTCTCGCCTTGATTGTACATTGTCAGATTGATGATCATCCATCTCTTGTTATCTTCCCACTTGTATTGTCTGCCTCTTGCTCGCTTGGCCTCAACCTTGCCTTCCAGTATGGCTTTTATAAGAATACTAGCTGACCCTGCCCGGCTTCGCCCAGACCCTGGTGGGGAGCATCTCATTTAATTCATATAAGTAGTCATATAAGTTCTCGTTCCCGTTACCGACTGTCTGTCTGTCTGTCTGTCTGTCTGTCTGTCTGTCTGTCTGACCCGGCCCGGCATTGCCCAGCTCCTGGTGTGGAGCATCTCATTTAATTCATATAAGTAGTCATATAAGTTCCCGTTCCCGACTGTCTATCTGTCTGTCTATCTGTCTATCTGCCTGACCCTGCCTGGCTTCGCCCAGTCCCTGGTGGGGAGCATCTCATTTAATTCATATAAGTAGTCATATAAGTTCCCGTTCCCGACTGTCTGTCTGTCTGTCTGTCTGACCCGGCATCGCCCAGCTCCTGGTGTGAAGCATCTCATTTAATTTATATAAGTAGTCATATAAGTTCCTGTTCCCGACTGTCTATCTGTCTGTCTGTCTGTCTATCTGTCTGCCTGACCCTGTCCGGCTTCGCCCAGTCCCTGGTGGGGAGCATCTCATTTAATTCATATAAGTAATCATATAAGTTCTCATTAAATTCATACAACAAAAAAAGTAACTTAATTTTTTTTTTTTTTTTGGACAATTCAAAGCTGTTATTGTTATTCAGTATATCTGACCCTGCTGAAGTTATGAATGTGTGGTCTTCTGTGCTGTCTCCGAAGTCAGCGTCATATTTTTAAAACATGTAGCTATTGAGCTGACGATAATTATATCCGTTTGACTAATACTTTCTAGAGATTTGGACATATTTCTCTTTGCCAGCATTTACCAACCTTTCATGACATTTATTTTAGAAAAAGTAACTTAAAAGAATGTCCTTCCACACACCATCCATTATTTTTAATGAAAACTCTTTCTAATCACCTGCATGACTACAGTAACTTCTTAAGCAAAAAAAGATGAGTTACAATGTTATGCATTGTGCATTATTTTTATGAAAACTTTGAAAATGCCTTACAGATTGTATCATTTATTATAACTCATATGCCGGTATATAACTATGGACAAAGAGTTTATAAATCTTTGAAAACGATGCCACAATATGACTATAAGTTATACAGAAAAGTTATGCCCCTTGAAATAACTTTTACAGAGTTAGGTCCCCTGAGATATATGAAATTATAATGAAAAATGAAAATGAAATAATACTGAGTAAGCAGGCGATTTCACACAAAAAATATCACAGTTGGCAGCTCTGGAATGAAAGGAAGACGTGTAGAAAATTTCATCTCAATCGGATAGGCCGTTCGCGAACAAATAAAGGACATACATACATACATACATACAGACAGACAGACAGACAGAGATCGCAATTTATATATAAGATTATGTCTTAACGTGGCCGAAATATTTCACTTGCCTCTTTTATTTCTTTCATCAACTTTTCCTTCTCAGTTTTTCCAGAACCTCTATTTTATTATTTTTGTTTCCATGAAATATGACATTTTCTGTATATCCACATCTCCAAGGCCTCTATATGACTTTCTAGTTGCTTGTTAAATGTCCAGGCGTTTACCATTTTATTAATTTATAATCATTAAACAAATAAATATGAAGTTCACATTGACATTCTTGAGTTCCCATGACAAAGGTGTAACTCAAGGGCTCTTCACAGCTGTACGAGTAATATGAGAATGGAGAAGCTTCTTTACTGTCACAGGAAAGTTCAGTGGATGGGCAAATACTATAGCCAATGTGTGAATGCAATGAATGATCCATGTTGCTCATGGAGATGAAGAAAGCTTCAACAGGACTGGTACAAATCCATACAGGTTTGGTCACAAGAAAGGACTTGAGAATAGAAATGTTAAAAGCAATGCCTTATACACAATCATTACAATGGCCTTACAGAAAACACTTCTTAGCTTGCCGCTGAAAGGCATAACGGGAAAGCAGAAAGAAGAACGAAGAACTGTTTGCATTGCAAGAACTATGTTCTTTACACTGTCTGCATTGAAGACAGATGAAAGCACAGGCAAATGTAACTCTTCCCCACTAGAGAATTCATTAATTAGAGATTTCAGCATATTGATTTTAAAACTGCCCAATGTACACTTGAAAAATTAGAAACATTAGATATGGACACAAACAATACGCTGATTACAACATCCCAATAAGCAAATTGTGTTTAAGGCCCCAGGATATCATCTCTACTGACGGGTTCCAAATGTTGCTGTATGTAGCCGAGGCGCGGTGTTGGGGTGAGCGCCCAACATTGCTAAAATACCTCAATGGCTCGTGAATACATAACCTATGCAGCAAAAGTCAACTCCTGGCCTTCACGCGGCGGACCTGTTTAAACTATCAGGAGAAGGGGCGACGGCGAATCTCTGGCGCCGGAAAATAACCAGTATGCTCTAGATGTGTATACACGTACATGCATGCGCAGACAGGTGTGTGCGTGTGTACACATCTACACTCGAGTGAGACCACAGTCTGCTCTAGCAAAGAAAGGTGCTGAAGTCGGAGGCAACCAGCCAAGAGGCGCACCACAGAAATCAGGATGCCACGCAATCACGCAAAATGGAATATGTCGACTACTGCTAATCGTTATGGTGCTCGCCCTGCTTTGGACCCCCAGGCAGGTGCAGTGCCGGGCCCTATGTCTCGAAAGGGTCCAACCCCAACTACAGGAGGTCCTCAGATGTCCTGTGGAGCCAGGGGACATGAGAATAGGATGACTGGCCTTACCAAACGAAGACTTAAAATAATGCACTGGAATGCGGAGGGAGTCAGCAACAACAAAAAATAGAATTAGAAAAAATCTTGGACCAAGAAAAAGTAAGCATATGTTGCTTGCAAGAAACTCACCTCAATGAAAATATAGCCTTCAAAATCCGAGGCTACCAGTGTTACCGATCCGACCGAAAGGACAGACGAAAAGGTGGGATACTGACCCTTGTAAGAAATAACATCATGGCTTCCCAAATCAAAGTCTACATGGAAGGGGCTGAGTATCAGACACTTAAACTTAAGACAGGTAATACAGATCTACATCTGATCAATTACTACTGTCCAAGTGACCGCCCACAGGCACTGGACACTCTACCACTAAAAGAAAAAATGATTGTGTGTGGCGATTTCAACAGCCACTCGCAGAGCTGGGGCTATGATCACATGGACCAGAGAGGAGAGAGACTGGAAGACTGGCAGGATGAGAATAGATTCATGTTGATTAACAAGCCATCCGACCCACATACTTTCTATTCGAGATCATGGCACTCTACAACTACACCTGACCTGGCTTTTCATTCACCAGACCTGGAGTGGAACATTACACGAATTGTTGGGAAACAACTTGGTGGCAGTGACCATCGGCCAGTCTTTCTAACCGTAGAAAATGAGCTTGTAAGTGAAAGCAGCACCCTCTCGAGGTGGAACTACAAGAAAGCAGACTGGGCAATGTACAAGCATCGCACCAGCATATTGGTTAGAAACCTGAACACTGAGAAAGACATAAATAAAGTAGTTGAAGAGTTTGGGAAATGCATACTACAGGCAGCGCGAGAAACAGTACCAAGAGGAGCCCGTAAACAATATAAACCCTACTGGAGTAGTGAACTGGAACAGTTGCATAATGATGTTGAAGTGTGTAGAAAGCAAGCAGAGGCCACACCCAGCCAAGAGCACCACAATAAATTCCAGCATGCAAAAGCCAAATTTCAAAGGACCAAGCTGCAGGCTAGACGGAAAAGCTGGCAGGAGAAAACGGAGTCTCTGAACTTTGAAAGAGACAAGGAAATTGTGGAAGCTAATAAAACAGCTTAATGACGAGGGCACAGGGAGAAACTCAAAAATTGCGCTACATAAAGATGGAAAAATCTTAACAAGAAAGCAAGCAGCTGACCATTTTGCGGACTCGTTCGCACAAGATAGCAATATCAAAATTAGTCCAGAGAAACAAGAGATTCGAGAGAAACGACAACATACAGGACAGAAGGAAATAGTACATGAGGTCCTGGAGGCACCCATCACAATCAGCGAACTGGAGCTAGCCATATCAAAACTGAAAATGAGAAAGTCACCAGGAGCTGATGGTATCTCCAATGAAATGATCAGGAACCTAGGAACAGAGGCCAAAACAAAGCTGTTGCAGATCTTCAATAACAGCTGGACCTTAGGCAGTGTTCCACAAGCCTGGAGAGAAGCAATCATGATACCCCTCCTAAAATCAGGGAAAGATGGTTCCATTGCCTCTAGCTACAGACCAGTTAGCCTCACCAGCTGTCTCTGCAAAACACTGGAGCGCATCATCAATCACAGACTGCAGTGGTACATTGAAAGTAAAAACATCCTTGTGCCACAGCAGGCTGGCTTTAGGCAGTGCTACTCTACGGAAGATCAGACAACCTACCTCTCTCAAGAAATTGAGGATGCATTCCAAGAGAAGAAGCTGGTGCTTGCGGCATGGATAGATCTGAAGAAAGCCTTTGACAAAGTCTGGAAAGAAGGTCTGATGAAGAAACTGAGAAACTGCAAAGTCAATGGAAGAATGTACAAATGGGTGAAAGCATACTTGCACAACAGAAGAGCCCGAGTACAGATAGACGGACTCAAGAGCAAGAAAGTACTACTGCGTCACGGTGTCCCCCAGGGCGGAGTCTTGTCCCCGACACTTTTTCTAATCTTCATCAATGATCTTGTTGCTCACCTACCGCATGGAATTAAAGCGGCAATGTACGCCGATGACCTGGTTCTGTGGAGCACAAATGAATATGCATCAGTGGCCACCAGATTGCTACAAAGAGCTGTAGATACATTTGCTGCATGGGCAAATAGATGGTGTGTCAGCATAAACACTGACAAGTGCAGCACCACCCTATTTACCCTCTCCAAAACAAAAGGCAGGGATCATCCAGATAAATGGAACACCCCTAAGAGAAGATAAAGAACCAACATACCTTGGAGTAACATTTGATGGCAAGCTGACATGGAGAAAGCACATCAACAAAGCAGTAGCAAAAGCCAGAAGGAAAATAGCCATCCTGAGAAAGCTAACTGGAACCACATGGGGAGCCAGTACGAAAATACTTAGCAAAGTTTACCAACAGAGCATACGACCACACCTGGAATATGGGTCAACTGCGTGGTGTTCAGCATCAAAAACCACACTACAAGAGCTGGACAAGGTGCAAAATCAAGCACTTAGAGTCACCACAGGAGGGATGAGATCAACCCCTATAGTGGAAATGGAGAAGATGGGGAGGACACAGGCACTGAGTGAGCGCAGAGATACGAAAACGCTAATACAAGCAGAAAAGTTCCTCAGCTTGCCAGGCCACCCTATGAAGAACAGATTTGAAAACCTAGCTATGGGGCGGTTGAAAAGAAGTAGTTTTATCCACCAGGCCAAACGACTCTGCAGAGAAACCACTGATCTGCCCACAGTTGGTATCCCTCTAACAACTATTCCAGAGCGAACTCCATGGAAAGATGAGCATAGACTATCATTACAAATCCAGACAAAAGTGAGAGGAATATTTGACAAGGAAGAACAGAACAGTGTGCAGCGCAGAACAGCCACTCTCAGCTTCCTTGATGAAGAATACCCACAGGATCTCTGGATCCGAGTCTACACAGATGGGTCAGCACAAAATGCTGTTCGAAATGGAGGAGCGGGAGTGTACATAGAATACCCAAATAATACTAGGGACACAGCCAGAGTACCGACAGGAAAGTACTGCCATAACTATGATGCCGAAATTGAGGCAATCAAGATAGCAACAGAGAAATTACTAAATAACAGCAATGGTACACAACCTGTGGTGCTACTAACAGATGCAAAATCAGTACTCGAGGCGCTCCTCTCTGGGAAATTGCCAGTACTAAGGACACTACTTTCTGAACTTAGCAGTCAGCATAAAGTCACCATACAGTGGATACCATCCCACTGTGGAGTACCCGGAAACGACAGAGCTGATCAATTGGCTAAGGAAGGAGCCAAAGAAGAACAGCCTGATGTGCCCGTTACATACCACCAAAAGAAAAGAATGATCAAATCAGTCAGAAAGCCACCAAAACCTGCTCAAGATGACTACCACGTTATGGACAGACCAGAACAAGTCATTATTCTGCGCCTCAGAACAGGACACAATAGATTACGCAACCACATGTATACAAAATTCAAGATTGGTGAAACAGCCATGTGCACATGTGGATTGGCGTCGCAGACAGCAGAGCACATACTCCAAGACTGCCCAAAATATAACATATCTAGGCAAACCTTCTGGCCTAGAGAGACGACAGTGGAAGATAAACTCTATGGACCACTGTGTGAACTGAAAAAAACAGTTCAATTCATGCAAGAGACGACATTGCAGATATAGACATATTTCAAGCGAACGAAAGAAGAAGAAGAAATCTCTACTGACATGGACTATTTTCAGCCAGTTTACACAACAGAATATTTACATCTTAAAAACTTCTATGGACATGAATAGAAGGGGAAACAAACTCAGCAGTAATATTCCCAAAATAATGTATGGGTAATTGCAAAGACTGACTTATGGAGTAATGACATGCTAGAACACACATTACCAGTCTGTGCATTGAATAACCTGACGTGAGACACACCCTAAATGTCATCATCTTTAGGGTAGATTATATCTGACAGACAAGGCAATGGTCATGATATTTGCTAATTATATTTATGGGAGCACCAGTGGCGCAGAAGGTTGCAGTCTGGTGCCAGGTGTTCAAATCCCCATCACGGGAAAGATTTTTGTATAAACTGATCAGGGCTCCCAGGTGAACCCAGTCTGAAATGGCTACCAAGAAATATTCAGGGAAGAAAAGACGGCCAGTCAGATACTGACCATCACCCATTGATGAATGGTCTATACAAGCATAGCACTAGCACATGTAGCCATTATGTCTCAAGACATGGAAATAGGTCTTCTACTGACAGATAAAGGGAGTCCTCTTACAGATACTGCCATTGGAGTGGGAATTTTTAGGCCTTCACATATTCTAGGTCATGATATACAAGGCTGACATACATATCACCTTTCTTTTCCAGAAAACTCTGAACATTGGCTGGTACACATTTGTGTGAGGCTGGGTGGATCAGACTGCTGTACCAGCCAGTAAAATCACACAGCTGTACCAGCCAGTAAAATCACACAGCTGTAACAGCCAGTAAAATCATTGGCACCGAACCTGAACCACTGTCTTGGCAGGCCAGTAGACACCAATATACCATCACAGGTCCGAACTTGAGTTACTTATTTCTTTATTTCATTAAAGCATGTTTGATAAAATGTCTCCTCAAACAACTGTCGAGTTTTCTGTAGTCAGCTTTTCTTCATTGCATCTTGCGGACAGCTTCTCGTCCCAAATCCCAAAACTTGACACCATCCCAGCCAGCAGTTGCAATTTTGGAAGTTTCATGTGGGTGCCACAACACGCTGATACAGACGTCATCATGGGCCTTGAACTTGGAGTAGAGTTTAGTGCTTCTCCAGTCCCAGATGTAGACCTTGCTGTCTGCGTCACCGCAGGTAATATAGCTGCAAGAATTCACATCAATTTAAAACAATATGTCAACATATGTGTTGTTTATGTCATCTTGTAGGATTTTATATCTTATTGCTTTAGTTTATGTTTAAGATTTCTACAGTATGCACCTGCTAAGATGCAGTGAAATATGCCAGGCCATATATCATGCAATCTATTGTTTGAGTCTTCATTGTTCAAATTCACATGAATGTCAGAACAGAAAGTTACACACAAAGTTCATTATGAAAGCTTCATCCCCCTTTTTTAAACTTCATTATGACATCGTACATTTGCTGGTGCATGCTAGGAGTTTTTGGTTTGGACTCAGAAACAAGGACCCTTGACCCAAGTCGTGGTAGTGCAGTAGCTGGACACTTGTCTGTCTGACCCGAGTTGTGCAGTGGCTTGAAACTTTGCTGGTGCATGCTGGGAGTTACCTGTGGTGTGGACTAAGAAACAATGGTCCCTGACCCAAGTTGTAGTGCAGTGGCTGGACACTTGTCTGACCCGAGTTGTAGTGCAATGGCTGGACACCTGTCCACATGTTTCATTGACCCGGGTCCCCAGGTTGACCCAGCCTCACATGGGTACCCTGGGAAGTCAAGGTCGCAGACAGGGTGAGCACATCATCCACTGAGTGCCAACTGGTCTACAAGAGTACGGGTCTAGCACCAAATGTCTGACACACCTAAGGTGGTAACAGGGTCCCGTACTTGTGCTGACTCACAAGCCAATGTCATTCATGTACTTGTGCTGACTCACAAGCCTGAGTCATGTACTTGTGCTGACTCACAAGCCTGAGTCATGTACTTGTGCTGACGCACAAGCCTGAGTCATGTACTTGTGCTGACTCACAAGCCTGAGTCATGTACTTGTGCTGACTCACAAGCCTGAGTCATGTACTTGTGCTGACTCACAAGCCTGAGTCTTGTACTTGTGCTGACTCACAAGCCTGAGTCATGTACTTGTGCTGACGCACAAGCCTGAGTCATGTACTTGTGCTGACTCACAAGCCTGAGTCATGTACTTGTGCTGACTCACAAGCCAATATCATGTACAGGCTAAGTTTTTGTTTATCACCCTGAACCATATTGAGGATGGAACACACGACCAGGGATATGTGAGGTGGACATTCTGACCCTCAGCCACCATCTCCACAACTGCTCTATTGATAGTCTTTTTTTGTAAAAAGTCGGGTTCCATGTCCTTTAAGGACATCACAATCCAATGTCAACATTTTTAAAGAGTCAGTTCCATGTCCTTTAAGGACATCACAATACAATCGCAACATTTTTAAAGAGTCGGTTCCATGTCCTTTAAGGACATCACAATCCAATGTCAACATTTTTAAAGAGTCGGTTTAACATCCTGTACAGGACATCACATTCCAATCTCAACATTTTAACTGATTTTCTGGACAATTTCTGTAGCCAAGGAGTAATGGGCGCAATTCGTAATCCTGCATACAACGTTCAAAACACAGCAGCAGACAGCCTTCACAGAGCTCATGTTATAGATTATGATTGAATAAAGCCGATATCCATAGACTTGTTATGACTGAACAGACTTGAGTTTATAGATTTTCAGAAAAGACCTTAAAAGCTTTAGAGATGTGATGTCATTACAAGAAAACAAACAACCAGGCAACTGGACAGAAAACAGATGTTCGTGCATCTTCCATCTGATGGTAATATATTTGAATTTGATTACTGTCCCTTCTACTGTAATAACACATGCTGGTGTTATATTTTGTTTTCTTATAACTTATTTCTGTTTTCTTGACATTCAAGAGTCATGTATTCATGAACAAATCCTGTCTCGGTGGAGATTTCAAACAGGTCCTAGCTCAGAAGGCAAGTGTCCTAGCAATGCAGCTCCTAAAACTGTTTATTACACAAAAACAATCACAGAGAAATAGAAAGCATGCAAACAAGTGTATCATCAATCTTACCTCATTTCTGGAGAAAAGTCAATTCCACAAGCATAACCAGCAACCTGAAATACAAGGAAGATACTTCTTGACTTGGGGATACTAATGGTTTCAAGTTTCTTTCTATACTTCTTTCTTTCACCATCTTCATTTTGTCAAAGCTTTTTATAACAGTTAACTTTGTTGATAATGTCATATTCTGGGTTTTCTGATAATGTCATGTACTTGGCTTGTTGTTAATGTATTGGGGGTCTAGATTTATTGATGTCATATCCAAGGTTTGTTGACAATGACATTCTAGGTCTGTCAATAATGTCGTCATATAGGTATGTCAATAACGTCATATTCCAGGTTTATTGATAATGTAATGGTCAAGATTTGCTGACAATGTAACAGTCTAGCATCATTGACATGTTCTAATTTTGCTGACATAATGTAATGTTCAAAGTTTACAGATCAATGTAAGACCCAGATGTGTTTATTGCAGTTTTCCTGCTCGTATTCATACATTCTGGGTTTTTTTTTTTTTTATAATTTCATTGACAACAATATTCAATAATGAGGACAACAATAAGGCTGCACAATTTATAGCTTTGCATATTTCCAGAATATTCTTTCATTTGTTTACCTATTAACTTCGGGATGTAAGCTGCTACTCTATTTTCCCGCTGTCCCACCGTTCTGCCTATGTTGGCGGACTGGGACTTACATTGGAACTGACAGACGACATTTGATATGGCATACAAAGACACTTGGCTCTTTCACTCGTATTGACGTACAACAAAATATGCCAGGCAGTAAACTGTGCAACCTATTGTTTGAGTCTTTATTATTGAAACTGACAATAGGGAAACACTACTATGAGTAAAAACAATAGTCAAGTTTTGTTGATTGATATAAGCTGTCAAATTCAACACAAAACCAAATGTGACAAGATGTATACATCAACTACACCCCAATGGGTCAGTAACTGTTAGTTGCATATCCTTTACAGTTTATGTTCAGTAGTTTGCCATTTCATTCTGAACGACTAGCACCCGTACCATTGTATGAATTACCAACACAAACGGCTGCCAAATCGCCTGCAGCTGTTTTTCAAACGTGGTATGTGGGATCACAAATTGTGTCTAACCCCTTCGCCACAGAGCCTGTCTTCGACACAGTAACTGACTAGCACATAGTCATACAATGGCTTACCATGTGTCCAGTGAAAGCACATAGACCAGCACATACTCATACAATGGCTTACCATGTGTCCAGTGAAAGCACATAGACCAGCACATACTTATACAATGGCTTACCATGTGTCCAGTGAAAGCACATAGACCAGCACATACTCATACAATGGCTTACCATGTGTCCAGTGAAAGCACATAGACCAGCACATACTCATACAATGGCTTACCATGTGTCCAGTGAAAGCACATAGACCAGCACATACTTATACAATGGCTTACCATGTGTCCAGTGAAAGCACATAGACCAGCACATACTCATACAATGGCTTACCATGTGTCCAGTGAAAGCACATAGACCAGCACATACTCATACAATGGCTTACCATGTGTCCAGTGAAAGCACATAGACCAGCACATACTTATACAATGGCTTACCATGTGTCCAGTGAAAGCACATAGACCAGCACATACTCATACAATGGCTTACCATGTGTCCAGTGAAAGCACATAGACCAGCACATACTCATACAATGGCTTACCATGTGTCCAGTGAAAGCACATAGACCAGCACATACTCATACAATGGCTTACCATGTGTCCAGTGAAAGCACATAGACCAGCACATACTCATACAATGGCTTACCATGTGTCCAGTGAAAGCACATAGACCAGCACATACTCATACAATGGCTTACCATGTGTCCAGTGAAAGCACATAGACCAGCACATACTTATACAATGGCTTACCATGTGTCCAGTGAAAGCACATAGACCAGCACATACTCATACAATGGCTTATCATGTGTCCAGTGAAAGCACATAGACCAGCACATACTCATACAATGGCTTACCATGTGTCCAGTGAAAGCACATAGACCAGCACATACTCATACAATGGCTTACCATGTGTCCAGTGAAAGCACTTAGACCAGCACATACTCATACAATGGCTTACCATGTGTCCAGTGAAAGCACTTAGACCAGCACATACTTATACAATGGCTTACCATGTGTCCAGTGAAAGCACATAGACCAGCACATACTCATACAATGGCTTACCATGTGTCCAGTGAAAGCACATAGACCAGCACATACTCATACAATGGCTTACCATGTGTCCAGTGAAAGCACATAGACAAGCACATACTCATACAATGGCTTACCATGTGTCCAGTGAAAGCACATAGACCAGCACATACTCATACAATGGCTTACCATGTGTCCAGTGAAAGCACAGAGACCAGCATATACTCATACAATGGCTTACCAGTGAAAGCACATAGACCAGCACATACTCATACAATGGCTTACCAGTGAAAGCACATAGACCAGCACATACTCATACAATGGCTTACCAGTGAAAGCACAGACCAGCATACACTCATACAATGGCTTACCAGTGAAAGCACATAGACCAGCATATACTCATACAATGGCTTACCAGTGAAAGCACATAGACCAGCATATACTCATACAATGGCTTACCAGTGAAAGCACATAGACCAGCATATAGTCATACAATGGCTTACCAGTGAAAGCACATAGACCAGCATATAGTCATACAATGGCTTACCAGTGAAAGCGCATAGACCAGCATATACTCATACAATGGCTTACCATGTGTCCAGTGAAAGCACATAGACCAGCATATGCTCATACAATGGCTTACCAGTGAAAGCACATAGACCAGCACATACTCATACAATGGCTTACCATGTGTCCAGTGAAAGCACATAGACCAGCATATAGTCATACAATGGCTTACCAGTGAAAGCACATAGACCAGCATATACTCATACAATGGCTTACCAGTGAAAGCACAGACCAGCATATACTCATACAATGGCTTACCAGTGAAAGCACATATCATACAATGGCTTACCATGTGTCCAGTGAAAGCACATAGACCAGCATATACTCATACAATGGCTTACCAGTGAAAGCACATAGACCAGCATATACTCATACAATGGCTTACCAGTGAAAGCACATAGACCAGCATATACTCATACAATGGCTTACCAGTGAAAGCACATAGACCAGCATATACTCATACAATGGCTTACCAGTGAAAGCACAGACCAGCATATACTCATACAATGGCTTACCAGTGAAAGCACATCATATACAATTGCTTACCATGTGTCCAGTGAAAGCACATAGACCAGCATATACTCATACAATGGCTTACCAGTGAAAGCACATAGACCAGCACATACTCATACAATGGCTTACCAGTGAAAGCACATAGACCAGCATATACTCATACAATGGCTTACCAGTGAAAGCACATAGACCAGCACATAGTCATACAATGGCTTACCATGTGTCCAGTGAAAGCACATAGACCAGCACATACTCATACAATGGCTTACCATGTGTCCAGTGAAAGCACATAGACCAGCACATAGTCATACAATGGCTTACCAGTGAAAGCACATAGACCAGCATATACTCATACAATGGCTTACCAGTGAAAGCACATAGACCAGCACATAGTCATACAATGGCTTACCAGTGAAAGCACATAGACCAGCACATAGTCATACAATGGCGTACCATGTGTCCAGTGAAAGCACATAGACCAGCACATAGTCATACAATGGCGTACCAGTGAAAGCACATAGACCAGCACATACTCATACAATGGCTTACCATGTGTCCAGTGAAGGTTTTCTTGAGCAGCACATACTCATACAATGGCTTACCATGTGTCCAGTGAAAGCACATAGACCAGCACATAGTCATACAATGGCTTACCAGTGAAAGCACATAGACCAGCATATACTCATACAATGGCTTACCAGTGAAAGCACATAGACCAGCACATAGTCATACAATGGCTTACCAGTGAAAGCACATAGACCAGCACATAGTCATACAATGGCGTACCATGTGTCCAGTGAAAGCACATAGACCAGCACATAGTCATACAATGGCGTACCAGTGAAAGCACATAGACCAGCACATACTCATACAATGGCTTACCATGTGTCCAGTGAAGGTTTTCTTGAGCAGCACATACTCATACAATGGCTTACCATGTGTCCAGTGAAAGCACATAGACCAGCATATACTCATACAATGGCTTACCATGTGTCCAGTGAAGGTCTTCTTCCTGATAAACTTCATTCTGTTGAGAGCATTGAACACAAATCTTGTTGTCCATAGACTGACAGGCCAACCATTTCCCTGTAATACGTACATTATTGCAGTTAACAAGTCACCACTGCTAAATGATTAAAAGTCACAAAATCAGAAATGAAATCATGACTAAAGTGGAGGGATATAGCAGCATTAGATTTCATCAGAAAACAGCAAGTTAAATGCTTTGGCCATATAACTAGATGACCAACTAACAGTATGCCGGCCGCGTAAATGATAGACAGAGGGAAAAGCAGAATATCGATATAGACGGGCAGTCTCCCGCTGTTTATACTTCACCTTGACACTACAAGGTACAAGAAGAACAAGATGAGATGACATGAGATAAATTGTATATGAAATGGAGTGGGACAAACGTTAAGTGGGTGTGTGGGCAGGAAGGTATGTGGCTTGTGCGTGTACTAGATAAGTAGTGTGTGTAGGTTACCCCCCCCCCCCAAAAAAAAAAGGGGGGGGGGGGTAAAGGACCCTTTCCCAAGCCTTGAGTAATGGGTATATAGTGCTAGCCTCATATTTGTATAGTATAAGAATAAATACACAGGTATCCATTAGCATTCACAGAAGTAAAGGAAAGATCAGATACAGAGATTCGAGGACACACCAAAGAACATAAAAACTGAAAGCTATAATGATCATACCAGGATTCAAACATATCTCCAGATGACAACAGCGCCTTACTGCAGGAATAAGTGCACATCAATGCACTCTCCTATAAACTAGACACTCCTAAAAACACCACTTCATTAGCCAGGATTATCATCCACCTCAACCCACAACTATAGAATATGGATGGAATTTGCCACTTAACACCATAGGTTTCAGAAATGTATATTAATAAAACATAGGTCAAATAAACACACAAACACATTAGACCATATTTTTTAGACCATTTGGCATTTGATAAATGATGTCAAAACCATGCCAGCCATCTTTACTACCCAGAACATTTTCTGGTACTCATTTTCAGCTCAATCAACCTGAAAACTTGGGTACATTTAAAAAAATCCTCGCCTCAGATGGGATTTGAACACATAACCAGGCCAGCAGACAAGTGTGCTAGTGAAAGCACTACCACGGCTGCTAAGTGTGCAGTAGTCAGTAGATGTGTGGTATTGAGTAGAAAGGAAACAAGTGGATGTGAATAGGTGGATAAGTAAGTGTGTGTGAGTAGATGGGGTGGAAGATGACTGAGTAGATGGGTAGGTTAAGTTGGTGTATAACTCGGTGGGTTGATATTTAGTTGGACGGGTAAGTAGAGCAATGAGTGATTGGATGGCTAGCAGATTATTCAAATTATATAAAAAGTTAGAATAACTAAGCTATCAAGAACTAGAAAAGACAATACGTAACCAACTATTTATCTGGAATATGGACATATAAAATCATTAAATTACCAATGATAACATGAAAAATACAATTGTGGTTAGTAAAATATCTACCTGAAAATGTTTATCATTGGCGGTACAGAAGATTATCACTAAATTACAGCTATTAGAAAAAGATAATATGCAACCAAAACCAGTAAAATAAATACTACTTAAACAGTTCCGTGAACTATAAATGAAGGCTCTGTTCCCCTTTACATCAATCACTTACAGCAATTACTGTGCTCCTTCTGTCATGTTGCTTGTGTCAAAGTGGATCAACATATTTATCATTCTTATATTTGTGTGCAAGATGTTTTCTGCAACGTGGCCATGCATTTTACTAGTGTCTGCTATTATTTTAACCATTATCCTGTAACCTTCAGGACTCAGGTAAGTGTTGAGATAATAAAGATATCCAACTGAAAGTTCTACCTGGCAACTGTAAATAACTTACCATTGGGTGACAAGGACACTGCTGGCATCGAGTGCATGGATGGATCAGCGATGTACTTAAGTCAACCGGAACATCCCTGTAAAAAATAACATTTATAAAACAAAACTAAGTAAGAATAGTTCACAATTTTCTGTTCAATCATTAACACAACATGATTTATGAAGAACTGATGCTACTGCTCTAGGGATGAGCCTACAAGTGTTCAGTGTCTCCCAGAAGATGAAGGATATGGACGCTGATTGTGCCTGTTGCAAGCTGGTTAAGTTACATATTCTTTTTTATGGTCTTTTTTATTCTTCCTGTTTTACCGATCGTTTATTCTGATCAGCGTATATTCTGGCATAGGTCACGAACAGAACGGTTCGCTGGAGGTCTTCATCAGACACCCCCCCCCCCCCCCCCCCCCCAAGTCTTTTAGGACATGCTCAGGGATTTGCTTTGTCCCCCACAGCAGCAAGTGGCAGAGTCAGTGAGCCCAATCTGATGGCAGTGTGCGAGTCTACAATGTTCTGTTCTACGTGTGCACGTTTCTGCCAAGCTCATTTATGCTGCCATGCTCTGGTCTGTAGTGTTCATTTTCTTTCCTATAATCGTCCTCACAGAATACACCAGCAGTGTTTTAATCTCCCTAAAGCTTTGGGATGAATGGGATTGTCTGTTGTTTCCTCCAGCCTTTGCCTGCTCATTCGCCTTTTCATGTTTAGTGTTAGTGCAGTGGGCTGGTATCTATCCCAGGACTAGTTCTGCTCTTTTAGACCTCATAGAAATGTCTTTCATTTGTAGTTCACTCCAACAGCTGTCATAATTTGTTTCCCCCCGTCTTTGCTCGCTTTGAACTCAAGTGTAGTCTATACATGTAATATTACTTCTAGTACACTGGGCTGATTTTTGTGTGTGGGTTATCTTTCCCTATTACCAGTGTCCCTCGCCATCAGACGAACCAACTCAGACCTAGAGGTACCAAGTCAAGGACGAGAATTCAAAATCTTAGCCCAGATGACCAATGTTGGGGTTGAACCTGCTACCTCGGCATCAATACACTGGAAGTTTAAGAGCAAGTGCTCTTATCCGTTCGGCCATGCTGACCAGCTGTAATAATGAAGCTTCATCAAAGGAAGTGACACCATTTATTTTCTGCAACATATCCCCTCATCCATCTTCTGACATTTAGGTTATCCTGTGCAAAGGCTGGTATACAGTGTTTTGAACATATCACACTACCATAAACCTATCTGTGTCACTACCCATACACTTATGCTTGTGAAATTAATGTGATGGTTTTCCTTTGTATTCTACACCCATATAAGAGACTTACATGCTACAAATGTTATACTGTGGGTAGTTTTTCAAACTGTAAACATGTTGCCTGAATACATAACATCACGAGCCATGCCAATTAGCATGAGTGACTATGGTTGCAATCCCACAGGATCAGATCAAATTGTTCCTTACATGAATCGCAAAGGTCTTTCACATGCTCAGGTATATAAACCCTGATCTTTGGTCATTATGATTTTGTCTTTTTTAGTCTTTAGGTAACCTGCTAACATGGGTGTTCTTTTGTTAGTGTGATCATTAATTCTTTTGTGCATTAGTTTAGTATTTTGAGTTCTAAATTTCCCTGCAATTTTTCTAAAGCCCTGCTTCTTTTCTAAGTTAAACAAGAAAAAAGAAAGTAAAGTGCCTGTTGTACATTTTACAAGTGGTAAACTGGAAATTACTGTGACAATAAGAAAGTTGAATGGGAAATATACAGTGAAAGACAGAGATATACAGACAGCTTGACACTGTGACATGGAGAGACAATTACATCAGAAATTATTTGCAACATGAGACAGGAGGCTATAGACAAACATGACAATGAATACCAAAAGGCATGGAGTATAAAAAGAAGATAAAGAAGTTAATGTTAATAATTGGCAGGAAAGGGAGTTAAAAATACGTACCACTCCCAAACATGAAGACTTATCATCAGACGTGGACACGAACCTTCGGTTCTGGTCAATGAGGTTCTGGTCAATGAAAGTTATCGAGTTCACTGGCCCCAAATGTCTGTCATATTCCTGAATAATTTCACCCGACCGAATGTCCCACTGTGAAAACATGTGTCAATATTGCAACAGGTAAATATTCATAAAAACTAAGCATATCAATATTGCTGACAGTGATTCTTCGATCTCTCACTGTTTCACTCACTAATGGACTTCTTCCACAACCTAAAAGGTCACCGAGGCACCATCTCCGCTAAGGTCAGAATGTGTCATGGGAAATTTCAAAACCTGGTAGAGCCTAACCCTCTCGAAGGGCATGTGATAATGATATGAGTAGATCATTTGTCTCATTTTGCCAATGCAGTGGTGATTAGGCCTACTCTTTACAATTTCCAGTTGCCAAAGAATTGTAAATGTCTGCAACAGGCACATGTGAGCTCCTCTAATATTTGCCCTTGTCTATGAAGGCGGTTGTCCAATCTGCTACCCAGAGATTAGTCAAGATTATCACATCAGGTGTGTCTGCAAAATTGTCCAACTGGATACAAATGTGAAACTATTCAGGCTAGAGGCAAACGCCATTCTTTTAAGCCAGACTAATCCCTTTCAGTATTTTTTGTTTGCATATCCTTTACAGGACACGCAGTCAACACCAGCATTTTTCAGCTGCTGTTGATGTCTTGGCAAGTTTCTTCTTCTTCTTCTTTGCGTTCATCCGGAGTGATTTTTTCAGATGTGATTGCGGTGTGTCTGGTTAGGCACCCTCGGGTCGAAACCCTCAGGCCAACACATCCGACTTTTAGCGTGCATTTTTGACCAGGTTAGCAATCCTGGGAGACTCTCACTTTTGTGGTACCGTCCACATCTCAGCTGGTCTAGTTGGAACAGTCGAAGACTACACGGTCATCCCTCAAGTGAAGGCAGGGACAGTCCATAGCATTTTCCGCCATCCTGGGTGGCTTCCATAATTGCAGAGCCGGCACATAACGCTCTGGTGCTGGGTTTACCGAGGGAATCGTCACGTCCTGCTCATGGCTGTTTTAATTCCTCACTTCAATATATTGGGCATTTCGCTCGCCCTGGGCCGTTCCTGCACAAACCAGTCAGCTCTGCGGTTGGTTTCCACTAAGCGAGTTTTCAGACATGTGCTTGTCCCTGTACCCATCAGAGCTGTTCCAGGCACGGCGGACATTCGGAAAACTACCTAGTCAGAGCTGTTCCGAACAAGAGCGGCATTCGGAAACTAGGTAGTCAGAGCTGTTCCTAGCACGGGGGACATTCGGACGAGACATTTCACTCGGACGTAAATGCGTAGTGTCAATTTTTAGTTTGCCACCCGTAGGACGACACTTCCGACTTCCGGCGGGCATTATTTAGTGAGGTTAGCCTTCCTCTGGTTTCGAGACACGTTAGACTGTTGTAATGTCACCCACATCTCAGCTGGTCAAGATAGAACAATCAACGATATCGTGGTCTGCCCTCAAGGGAAGGCAGGGGCAGACATTGGGCATTATCTCGCTATCCAAGGAGGCTTCCATAATTGCAGAGCCGGCACATATTGCTCTGAGACTGGGCTCACCCAAGGAGTTTCCACATCCTGCTCATGGCTGCTTTAGTTCCTCACTTCCATGTGTTGGGCATCCCACTTGCCACTGATCGCTCAATCACACACCAGGAGCGGTCAGACTGTGAGTGACATCCACTCGGTAAGCTTTTGCTTGTGACTTCAGACCACGCAATAGGTTCGCTCGCCGTGCGTTCCATTTCGCGTTGATGAGACATTCTTCCACTTTTGTCTACACTCTCTATGAGTTAGATACAGACAGTTTCCGTAACCCTTCGACTGGGGCACTTTTCTGACTTTTGTACTCGCTCACAAGGTAGACTACATGTGCTGCCGGCTCAGCACCTTACCTTCGTGCAGCAGTGAACGGGAAACGGCCAGGCCCCTTCATCCGGGAAACTCTCATATCCCCCAGCTGGGAGCCTTCGAACATGTATCAGACCTGAGCATGTAGCTTGCTCAGTATCAAGTTTCTATTTTCCGGTAGACGGGTATCAGCCTGGCTCTAAGATCCGAGGGTTTGTGGCTTAGAGGCGTTCAGCCACAGCCCTCGACAGGGAGCCTTAAGAGTTTTGTCCGGACCAAGAAATTCTGCCTTTGTGCACCTCATTTAAATTTTGACTGCTATCCTCAGTCTATGCCTGCAGAGCAGCAGGTTGTGTCTCTCTTAGTCTGGTCCCTATCCCATAAGCTGTCCGATATGTAATTTTTCACCCATCGGCAAGCAAATGGGGTCTATGGGACACGCAAGCTCCCCCACCACGTCAAGGTGGAGACACATCGGGGGAGTTGGCAAGTTTTACGTTCAGTAGTTTGCCATTGCTTTCTGAACGACCAGCTCACATACCTCCTTAAGTAACCAGCGCGATGCAATCCGCTGCCGAATCTTGCGCAGCTGTGTTTCGTACGAAAAGTATACGGGATTACAAACAACGTCTTTAATCCCTGCACCCGGGAGACCAGCCTTGCAGTATTACTATCAAGTAAATATCTACTCTTCATATACTGATGAAAAGCAATAAGTATCAATCATACATAGGACAGCTATAAACTCTTCAAATTCCAAAGAACTAGACACAACTATCGTATCCTATAATGAAATGTATCAGAAATGATTATGTTCAATGAATATGACTTTCGTTAAACTACTACAACAAGTAAGAAGTTCAAATGGCCCTACCTATGTAGTGTGACACAGAAGACCAATCCCATTCCCAATAGTTGACGGATTTCCTCCACATCACTCACCCAGCGCCGACTGGCCTATCTAAATATGGGACTAGCACCATGTAGACATTAACCATGTGTAACCAGGGCCCATAAAGGCAGCAAAGAATAACACTGACCCACCATGCTTGCCATACAAGGTGACCAGGGAGGGTTGGTGTGAGACTGGACATTTCATCCCATAAACAAATTTAGCAGTAAAATCCAACTAATTACAAATAAGTCTACAAAAGGGTTTGGCATATATTGGTTGAGGGCCTGTGCTCCATTGAGAGATGAAAGACAGAAGAGGAGGAGGAGTGAGAGAAGAAGAAGTAGGAGAAGATTAAGATCATTATACATCCTATATGCTTAAGGAGTGTAAAAGAATCCTTCACTTTCCTGTAACAAACTAACGTATTTGTCTGTACTTACACAAACGATTTTCTTGTCTGAAGTTCCCGCCACAAACAGATGTTGCTTGTCCTCTTCTGGGTGGAACTTGATGCAGTATGGCACCTTTCGACTTGTAAACCATGCCTTGCATTCACCTGAATGTAGTGTCACATCTCATTGTGATATTCTTTGATTTTGTGTGACTCACTAACATTTCAATATACATTAGTAACAAAACATTCTAATGAGATGACTAAAATTCTTTTTTGTTAGAGAAAAGATGTTAGTGCACTTCAAGAAACCTCACAGGTGATCAGTCACCATCAGGAGGGATCGAAGGATAAGTAAGCTAATTGTCCCCATTGCATTTTGGTTAAAAAGGCAAAGATGGTTCCAAAGCAGATACTACCCTTGGGGCTGCAAAGTGTTAAGCCTTCACATATTCTAGGCCATGACATGTGAAGTGGGTTGATCAGTTCCCTTTGTCATCACCTTTTAATCCCAAACAACAACACTTTGAAGGTGGGGGAGCAGATTGAGAACCCGTATGTGGAAAGGATGAAATTGCAGGGGGTTGGCAGGGGTCTGGTAGAATCTCAAACAGAGGGAAGACCAAGAGAACTTTCAATCAGATAGCGGTGGGAACGATTAGTAGTGTGACTTTGCTGGCTGAATGGGGGGACGGATATGGGAATGTCCTGAGTGCAGTGATGTCAGTGCTTAGCTCAACTCAACTCCACTTTGATTATATACACACCTATTACCTACTTCTGAAGTGTTACTCCCGCAACTTGCCACATTTGATGTCAATTTAAGCAGTTTTCCCCACTAGCTGTCACATCAAGATAACCACTCCACATGTGTACCAGCTGTGGCATATAGATGTGAACTGCAGACAATCGGAACAAACCAAACCCAGCAACACACCTCATATATGAGACTGAAGGTGAAAGATATATTGGAGGCAACACTCATAGTCTGTACTGTTAAGTTACTCAAGAACTCAGAAGCTTGGTTGGAATGAATGAGTGGCAAGTAATCACTCATCCTTGATTTTATAAATTAATATGTGAGTGAACAACTTGATATGTTCCGATTCTCAACCAACAAACTAATATAATCATCATCAATTTTATAAATTAAATATGCGAGTGAACAACTTGATATGTCTCGATTCTCGACCAACAAACTAATATAATCACTCACTGATTTCATAAATTAATATGCGAGTGAACAACTTGATATGTCCTGATTCTCAACCAACAAACTAATTTGATCACTCATCCTTGATTTTATAAATTAATATGTGAGTGAACAACTTGATATGTCCTGATTCTCAACCAACAAACTAATCTAAGTAAAATACTAAAAGTAGAATCTGACTAGATGTCAAAATATTTATTCTTGTTGCATACTTTTCATTTTTAGATTTACTTTTTATGTTGAGATATAAACATCAATGTTGTTTTGAGGTTAAGGTATTCATACACGTTCATTTTCAGAAGAATTGAGTACTAAATTTTTCCACCTGAATAAAATGTAAATTCATACAAACACATACACGCACCTGTCTCTGTATCCCACAGCTTGCAGTACCTATTGTAACCACAGCTGAGAAACTCCTTGCCATCGTTGTTGAAGCAAACATCCCGCACTGCCTTCTTGTGGCCTGTATAGGTCCTGATGCACCGCCTTTCGTTATACACCTCCCAGATCTGTGCAGGCGCTATGACAAAGTTATAGTTTATACACTTTCTATATCTGAACTGGCATCATGACAAAATTATACAATTATATGGTGACAATACAGTACTGACTACATACAATGAACAATATCTGCAGCATTTAGTGACTGCTGTTATTGTACACTGACGGGACAGCCCCGGCAGCATCCGAATGACACAAGTTTGAAAGGAATTAAAGAGCCCACAAGAATTATTCTATCATTCTCTAAGTAAAAGAATAATTGTCCACTAGAAAATAATCTAGTCCCCAACCAAGGAATAAGGAAAAACTAACAGATTGCAAACAAGAGAAAATTACAAATTGACCACGCACGCCCCATCATTTCTGTAATGCTAGGTCTGAGAAAAGCTTTGATGTCCAGATCAAACGTAACACCCAGACACCACGGCACCAGTCGGGGGTGGGGGGGGGGGGGGGGGGGGGGGGAGGGCTATCAAAGGTTGAAAACTCACTGTTTTCAGTTGATACATCGCGGAGCCAGTCAGTTGAGAGTGACATGTTAGTTTAGAATCCTGCGGTTGGAATAGGGACTGATACCTAACACCTTACGGTTAACATGACCTAACGTGTAAACCAGCCACGGCAGAATGGGAGATAAGAGGGTCAGCCAGACCCGTCTGAAATGTGTGATCCAAAGACGGCAATTAGGACCAGATGCCTAACACCTCACTGCAATACGCGGCAAAGTAGGAACACAGGGCTGACACATTCCTGCCAGCAACCGGGAAGGCTTGTGTTAACAACCGATTGGTATGTAGTTATGACGCAACGTCTATTGCATCGCTAGCGAAGCATGTTTTATTGTTTCAGGCCGTGGTGGGGCATTGGTCAATTTGATTGACAAATGAAACTACCGTCCACAGGAAAGGAGGAGGGGTGAAAAGAATTTGGCACTTAATCCATCTAGGTAAATCGTCCAACATGAAAAATAGGTGGAGCTAACAGGAACTTGGACATAGTAATTAGCTAACCTGGAAACTAGCCAGGAACGGAGAGAATAAAACTACATGCATGGCCAGCAAGACTTCAGACACATTCACAATAGCATTCTTAGGATACCTACTGGAGAAATATTAACATTTCGTTCTGTTGGACTTCTGTACGAAGTCGTATGATAGGATTTCCTAGCTATAACCCAGGTAATACCATTACTCTGATTAGTTTGTCTGCTAGTCTGAAGGCTTGTGTAGTTTCCTGTTTCTACATATTCTCCCAAACTTTACACTCGTGGATTTTCTTTGTACTTAATGTTCCAGTTTCTAGCTTTACGATTTCACTGAGAACTATCTTCTTCTTTCATTCACCACTTGGTTGTCTGATTTGTTGTATGTGATAATTTGGAGAAATCCATTATCCAAGCTACATGAGCGTGTGGCTTATTCATGTACAGGAGATGCATTTAGATTCATCCTGTATGATGTTAAACATTGGGGAGACTGACTACTTAGGAGAAATTCCTGAGAGCTACCAGTCTCTTGATAGCGTCCAATTAACATTGATTATTTGGACCAACACTTTGAGTGCCTACCAAGATTGTGGTGAAACCACTTGGTTTGAGGAATGGCACCAGTTCACCTTGTCTGCATGATGTCTGTATGAGGACAGACATGACTTAGGACATTCAATATCCCAGACAGATTCAGGGAAGGCATTTAATGTTCGACAGGACTGTGCGACCAGTCCTTCCGACAAGACAGTATGAATGAATCAGAAAGGGAGAGTAAGTGAGGTGAACTTATATGGGAAACACTCCATTACACAAATGTATATGAATATGTATGTTTTGAGCTATAGATGTTCTAAATAGTTTTATTAATATATACATATATATATATTTATTTAGAACTGATATATGTTTATGTAACATGCCATCATATATATCATCATACCATCATATATTATGACTTGAATGTATGTTTATATGAATGTATAGACATATGTGTTTTGAGATGTGTAGACGTAGATACTACCCATCTCCGTTTGTTTCATTCCAGATCTCTTAGGAGCAATGGACAGTCAACAACCCATATCAGGAAGTGACTTAGCCTTGTGAGGGACCAATTTAGACTCCTTCAATCTGACAGTGAACTGCGTCTCACTGGGGGAAGCATGACCTATGTGACCTCTTAAGTTACGTATACCATAATATAATCATCATCATCATATGATCATCAATAGCAATAATAAACACAGTTGTATTTTAAAACTCAATTTGTCCGTATAATTCTAAATGTTTATAAATGTTTGTGTAGCGTATCAAGTGCACACAGTATTGTATCATTTAGTGGGGGTTCACACATATTGTCCAGAAGTGGGAATCTATGTCTGGGAGGTATCTTGCCTATGCAGTCACAAGTAACCAGATTATGTTGCATGCCTTAACTCCTCCTTTCTCATTTCTGGTGATACCAAGTACAGCCAAAACTATATAGATATATTCTATCTTCAACGAGCCACTTCTTGGCTGTTTTCTTGAGTATCAGGGACAGTGTCTTAAATCAGCATAACAGACATTCTGGTCCTTTTGGTGATTTAGTATGCTCTGGCAACCCTCTCTCAGCCATTCTCAGATGTAGAGAATGGAAAGAGTACATAATGTGGCTAAGAGCCTCATCCGAAAGGTACAGCATGCAAGGCGATGTGGTACCTCCTACATTTTTTCAACCAAAAGATACAGAATAAGGATTTGCAGAATATGTGCCTACTTCCGAGGCAGTGCTGACACACTGCACAGTGAGATCAAGAAAACAAAGGGCAGCAGGTTAAAAGAGGAAAATCTGGATGGGTCAGGTGGAGGAAATTTGTTTTCTAGTGACTGCTGCTTTCATCGACGATAAACTATTTTTCGTGACGGACTTGTGTTGGCATTCTGGTGGCAGCATTATGCAGTGTACCTGTGTGGTCTGTTGGTTTGAGACTCCGGTCTTTTCCACTTTTCACATGGGGCAGTGAGGAACATTTTGTGTGATATTCACTGGCACAGAAACGAGCATAATGGAGACGACCCGTTGCCGTGAAGTTGGAACCATGACTAATGGCTAATGACTCAACAGGTTTGTTCACTTGAAAACATATAGCCTGGTAAAGAATGGATACAAGTGCCAGAAAAGTTTTTACATCATTTTCAGTATGCATCAGACAAGATAGGGAGTGTAAAAAACAAAAACTGGTAATTGTGGGGATGGAAGTTCAGACCTAAATATTTGAAAATTATTCCGAGTTTAATGTAGTCATTTACACAGATGGGTTTGTTGTTTGACGCATGAGAAATTCAAGGGTATTTTTGGTTCAGGTTGAGGGGAAAACTGATGGAAGAAAACTCTGGCCACTTTTACGTCCCAAGGCATTTCTTACATTTTAGGCTGGGTTGACCTGGGAGCCTAGATCAATTTTTAAAAATCCAAATTCACTTGATGTGGATGACCACCAAACCAGCCGGTGAGTGTCTAGCCACTATGCGACCACGGCTCTATAAGTATTAAGAGTATTAGAAATGCCATGATGATCTCAGCTCAGTGAGAAGAAACTCCTATCTACTCCTAACAGTATGGACAACTCTATCAGAGCACTGAATACCAGCAACTGCAATCCTGTATTGGAAAGCTGATTTTCTTTTTTCTCTAAATGGTTTAGTTGTGGAGTTATCATCCCAGTTTGATAATGGGAACCAGAGACTGGGGAAAATAAAGGCAGTTGATGTAATACTTGCTCGTATGATCCCTCTAGCACCACAACTGAACCTGTTCAAAGGCCAAGTGAAATTCAAATCATTAAACTTCTATATCTTGACAACCAGACAACACCACCATTTCAAATAAAAGAAAGAGCACATGACTTACTGTGCAATATTGTTTTCTCGTCCACTGTCTTCTCTTCTACTTGTTTGCCGGACTTACTTCGCTTGGCCAGAATCTCATCCAACTCTTTCTGCTCTTCCTGTTCATGACAAAATTAACAAACGGCCATTGACATTTTTTCTACCACATTCACTTCATGCATAGAAATGGTGCTGCCCCAAGTTGCTACAGTAATATCAGCAAATATAGCAACATTTTAAGTGTTCTTACTCCCGTCTTCAAGCAAACTAGACATGAATATGAATCTGAGACAGAAATAATCAGAAAAATCATAAACCAATACATCTCATTGTACTGTCCAACACTATCATCATGTACCAGGTTCTTTGAAGCACACTGCTCTAGGACTGCCCGTCATAAAAACTCCCTCTTTTGCCAGTTCCCCTTCCTAATGCATTTTTATGCCTAAGTGTCTTCATGTCCTATGTTTATCTTCATGCTAAGACCTGCCCTGTAATGTTTCAGTTGAAATGCCCAGATTTACTTCTGTAGTGATTGTGAAATGAGACTGGACTCACATCTGTAGTGTCTATATCGCCAGCTCCGTGGTGAACTGGTTACGGGCGCAGTTCCTAATCTCGCATACCGTGTTTGAACCACAGCTGCAGGCGGTTTGGCAGCAGACCGTCTTGCATTGGGTTTTTTATGAAATGGTATGGGTGCCAGTCATTCAGAAAGCAATGGCAAACTACTGAACGTAAATTTTCCCAGGAATCATGAGCAGCCAAAACAATTATAGGGTTGACTGCTACATCCTGTAAAGGATATGCGACTAACTATACTGGATTGAATTTGCATGTTTCTAGTGGTATCATGCGCAGTGGTACTGCCATTCCTGAGTTTATCCTGGTTTCATGGTTTGCAAAACCCCTTGATTTAAACGTAAACTTTGACTTACAATTCATGCTACTGCAATTTGTGTGTGTAAATATGTTTGTATATATACAGAGATATACAGATATATGATACAAGTATTTACTTTTCACATGCATGTGTAAATGTTAAATAGTTCTTTGTTTTTTTAGCAAGCAAAATGACTGTACAGGCTAACTCTTTAATTAGACTACGTCTAATTTCTCTAATCAGTGTACGATTTTCATTTGTTTCTTGTAGGACTTGGTAACTGGTTTTTCTGCTGTCCATTGGGGTTCTTTGAAAAAGTCATTACTTTATAAATAAATAACCACACAGCATACATTAAGTATTTAAATACAGACGACAAACAATATATTGCACGAATACTTCCTGGCAGGAAATCGTGCAATATATTGTTTTGGCTTCTGTCTTCAAATTCACATTAAGTATGACTGAATTTATGAATGTGCTCCACAACAACCACAGACATCCTTTGACTGGTATATTTACCTCACTAGGTCACGAGATTGTTTGTTCATCTGTGTACTTCGCCCATGGGCCTAAGTACCCCTCAACGTCCGATGAATCTGTTCTTTTCTTTTTTTTCCTCTTCTTTAGTTTTTCTGTCTTTGGGTTAGTTTCAAAAACGGTTTTACCTGTAGGGATAATATTGCAGGTTCCAGGAATAACTGATGTGGGGATACTAAAAAACAATGCAACATGTCTGGATATGAATATATGCAATCCACATAATGCCTGGATATTAGTGTATCACACTACACAACACCTGAATATTATTAACACGCTATACTAACAAGACCTGTTTATTACCTCATGAGATCATATAAAACACCAGAGTACAGAGTATTACCTCACCAGACCACACAACTGATTTTTTCACTAGACCACACTAATTATTACCACACCAGACCACACAACTGATTATTACCTCACCAGACCACACAACTGACTACCTCACCAGACCACAACTGATTACCTCACCAGACCACACAACTACTGATTACCTCACCAGACCACACAACTGAGTATTACCTCACCAGACCACACAATAACTGATTACTTCACCAGACCATACAACTGATTAATCAGACCACAGAACTGATTACCTCATCAGACCACACAACTGATTACCACTCCAGACCACACAACTGATTATTACCTCACCAGACCACACAACTGATTACTTCACCAGACCACACAACAGGACCAGAGAGGGTTAAAACACCAGTGACGGATAAATAGTAATCGAACACAACTCACAACAGGCGTAGCCTCACACCACACCTGATCATTACCAAACCACACCACACAACACCTGATCATTACCAAACCAAACAACATTATCAAACCACACCACACAGCACCTTATTACCAAACCACACCACACATTACCAAACCACACCACGCCTTAATACCAAACCACAGCACAGAACACCTGATCATTACCAAACCACACCACACATTACCAAACCACACCACACATTACCAAACCACACCACACATTACCAAACCACACCACACAACACCTGATCATTACCATACCAAACCACACATTACCAAACCACACCACACAACACCTGATCATTACCATACCAAACCACACCACACATTACCAAACCACACAACACCTGATCATTACCATACCAAACCACACCACACATTACCAAACCACACCACACAACACCTGATCATTACCATACCACACCACACATTACCAAACCACACCACACAACACCTGATCATTACCATACCAAACCACACATTACCAAACCACAGCACAGAACACCTGATCATTACCAAACCACACCACACATTACCAAACCACACCACACATTACCAAACCACACCACACATTACCAAACCACACCACACATTACCAAACCACACCACACATTACCAAACCACACCACACAACACCTGATCATTACCATACCAAACCACACAACACATTACCAAACCAAACCACACATTACCAAACCACACAACACCTTGACATTACCAAACCACACCACACCACCTTATTACCAAACCAAACCACACCACACATTACCAAACCACACAACACTATCATTACCAAACCACACTGCACTACACATGATTATTAGCACACTGAACTGCATAACACCTGGATATTCAAACAATCATCTAACCACAACAATGTATATTATGGCTGGATCTTAATACAACAATATAATAATGCCTGGAAATTAACTTGCATAACATTTATATATTAAAATAAAAATCTTGATAATACCTATACAACTCCAATAATTCAATTTAGCATTAAATGGATGCTCAAGTTCTTACAACTAATGAAAACATAACTATACAATCTGGCATTTGAAACATCTTACAACTGTTAGCAACCTGCAGAAACAGTGCTGCCATCTACCAAATGTCATACCCTCCTCTAGAGACAATCCCACTGAAGATAATGCAATATGGGAGACATCATCATGTGTCTTGCCAAATGACATACTCTCCACAAATTGGTGCTTTGGATCAATTCTAGTGATGGCATTCCTCCATGCCACCATCTTAGACCATCCAGCATCATTTGTTTCTGTCTACCTCTGCTACTGTTGATCTTTCCAGTTGTCACAATATTCTCCAATGGCTCTCTTCTATGATTATATGATCAAAGAACACTTTCTTATAGTTGTGTATGTTTCATTAGCCTCTTCCAGGCAATTGTTAGCTGCTCCGGCCGTCCAAGGTATTCACAACATTTACCTAAAATATTTCGCTGCATCTCGTCAGGTACATTCTGCAGAATTCACACAACATAAAGTAAATTAACTAGATAAATCCGTCAAGCTGAAATATACACATGTTCGCACAGTAATGTCAATTGTCTACCACAGTAATTAGACAATTCTGCAGTATGTATCTGACAAGATGCAGCAAAATATGCCAGGCAATAAATCATGCAGTCTATTGTTTGTGTCTTTTTTATTCAAATTCACCATGGGAAAACTGTTTTGAATTTACCTAACAGCCATATTTCTGCTGCTTACAAGCTATTCTTAATTTGTTCACATTCCAAGATTCACCATCATACAGCAGAACAGGTTTGATATAACATTTCAGTACTCTTTATGACATTCAATGAAAGTTATTACAAAAGATATTTTTAATCTTCTTAAATGTGGCTTTAGCTTGGCCAATTCTGCTCTTAATTTGTCACGCACCTTCAATTTCATTTTATGACTACCCCCAAACATTTGAAATTATTGACTTGGTCATGCACGTTTCCTTCTACCATAATATCACATTTTGGCGTTATTTCTTTCTAAGCTGTAACCACTGAAGGGATAGCACATACACCTGGTATAAATACCAGTATAAATTTTATAAGGCTGAGTCAACTCTAGAGCTGCAAGCAGTCAGAAACTGGGGATTGAACACAAACCACTGTGTTGATAAGCCAGTGTACCAGATACAATGTTCCACCATGACTCTCTTGTAACCCCTGAAACAAAGTCACTTGACTTACCTTCATTTTCAGAGAATGCTGTTGAATCCCCAACAACTGTATCAGTCTGTCCACTGACATCCACACTTGGATCAAGAGCAAAACCTACAGGGAAATGTATAATGAACCACAGTGTGAAATGTATATGGCTAGTGCACAATAAATACTATTAATTGCTTGTGTGTTGGCAGGTTCATTAAGGAAAGCAAAGAATATAACACTGAAGCCTACCATGCATATCAATAGAGGTAACTAAGTAAGGTGGAATGACACTGGCTAACTCAGAAATGTATATTAATAAAACATAGGTCAAATAAACACACAAACACATTAGACCATATTTTTTAGACCATTTGGCATTTGATAAATGATGTCAAAACCATGCCAGCCATCTTTACTACCCAGAACATTTTCTGGTACTCATTTTCAGCTCAATCAACCTGAAAACTTGGGTACATTTAAAAAAATCCTCGCCTCAGATGGGATTTGAACACATAACCAGGCCAGCAGACAAGTGTGCTAGTGAAAGCACTACCACGGCTGCTAAGTGTGCAGTAGTCAGTAGATGTGTGGTATTGAGTAGAAAGGAAACAAGTGGATGTGAATAGGTGGATAAGTAAGTGTGTGTGAGTAGATGGGGTGGAAGATGACTGAGTAGATGGGTAGGTTAAGTTGGTGTATAACTCGGTGGGTTGATATTTAGTTGGACGGGTAAGTAGAGCAATGAGTGATTGGATGGCTAGCAGATTATTCAAATTATATAAAAAGTTAGAATAACTAAGCTATCAAGAACTAGAAAAGACAATACGTAACCAACTATTTATCTGGAATATGGACATATAAAATCATTAAATTACCAATGATAACATGAAAAATACAATTGTGGTTAGTAAAATATCTACCTGAAAATGTTTATCATTGGCGGTACAGAAGATTATCACTAAATTACAGCTATTAGAAAAAGATAATATGCAACCAAAACCAGTAAAATAAATACTACTTAAACAGTTCCGTGAACTATAAATGAAGGCTCTGTTCCCCTTTACATCAATCACTTACAGCAATTACTGTGCTCCTTCTGTCATGTTGCTTGTGTCAAAGTGGATCAACATATTTATCATTCTTATATTTGTGTGCAAGATGTTTTCTGCAACGTGGCCATGCATTTTACTAGTGTCTGCTATTATTTTAACCATTATCCTGTAACCTTCAGGACTCAGGTAAGTGTTGAGATAATAAAGATATCCAACTGAAAGTTCTACCTGGCAACTGTAAATAACTTACCATTGGGTGACAAGGACACTGCTGGCATCGAGTGCATGGATGGATCAGCGATGTACTTAAGTCAACCGGAACATCCCTGTAAAAAATAACATTTATAAAACAAAACTAAGTAAGAATAGTTCACAATTTTCTGTTCAATCATTAACACAACATGATTTATGAAGAACTGATGCTACTGCTCTAGGGATGAGCCTACAAGTGTTCAGTGTCTCCCAGAAGATGAAGGATATGGACGCTGATTGTGCCTGTTGCAAGCTGGTTAAGTTACATATTCTTTTTTATGGTCTTTTTTATTCTTCCTGTTTTACCGATCGTTTATTCTGATCAGCGTATATTCTGGCATAGGTCACGAACAGAACGGTTCGCTGGAGGTCTTCATCAGACACCCCCCCCCCCCCAAGTCTTTTAGGACATGCTCAGGGATTTGCTTTGTCCCCCACAGCAGCAAGTGGCAGAGTCAGTGAGCCCAATCTGATGGCAGTGTGCGAGTCTACAATGTTCTGTTCTACGTGTGCACGTTTCTGCCAAGCTCATTTATGCTGCCATGCTCTGGTCTGTAGTGTTCATTTTCTTTCCTATAATCGTCCTCACAGAATACACCAGCAGTGTTTTAATCTCCCTAAAGCTTTGGGATGAATGGGATTGTCTGTTGTTTCCTCCAGCCTTTGCCTGCTCATTCGCCTTTTCATGTTTAGTGTTAGTGCAGTGGGCTGGTATCTATCCCAGGACTAGTTCTGCTCTTTTAGACCTCATAGAAATGTCTTTCATTTGTAGTTCACTCCAACAGCTGTCATAATTTGTTTCCCCCCGTCTTTGCTCGCTTTGAACTCAAGTGTAGTCTATACATGTAATATTACTTCTAGTACACTGGGCTGATTTTTGTGTGTGGGTTATCTTTCCCTATTACCAGTGTCCCTCGCCATCAGACGAACCAACTCAGACCTAGAGGTACCAAGTCAAGGACGAGAATTCAAAATCTTAGCCCAGATGACCAATGTTGGGGTTGAACCTGCTACCTCGGCATCAATACACTGGAAGTTTAAGAGCAAGTGCTCTTATCCGTTCGGCCATGCTGACCAGCTGTAATAATGAAGCTTCATCAAAGGAAGTGACACCATTTATTTTCTGCAACATATCCCCTCATCCATCTTCTGACATTTAGGTTATCCTGTGCAAAGGCTGGTATACAGTGTTTTGAACATATCACACTACCATAAACCTATCTGTGTCACTACCCATACACTTATGCTTGTGAAATTAATGTGATGGTTTTCCTTTGTATTCTACACCCATATAAGAGACTTACATGCTACAAATGTTATACTGTGGGTAGTTTTTCAAACTGTAAACATGTTGCCTGAATACATAACATCACGAGCCATGCCAATTAGCATGAGTGACTATGGTTGCAATCCCACAGGATCAGATCAAATTGTTCCTTACATGAATCGCAAAGGTCTTTCACATGCTCAGGTATATAAACCCTGATCTTTGGTCATTATGATTTTGTCTTTTTTAGTCTTTAGGTAACCTGCTAACATGGGTGTTCTTTTGTTAGTGTGATCATTAATTCTTTTGTGCATTAGTTTAGTATTTTGAGTTCTAAATTTCCCTGCAATTTTTCTAAAGCCCTGCTTCTTTTCTAAGTTAAACAAGAAAAAAGAAAGTAAAGTGCCTGTTGTACATTTTACAAGTGGTAAACTGGAAATTACTGTGACAATAAGAAAGTTGAATGGGAAATATACAGTGAAAGACAGAGATATACAGACAGCTTGACACTGTGACATGGAGAGACAATTACATCAGAAATTATTTGCAACATGAGACAGGAGGCTATAGACAAACATGACAATGAATACCAAAAGGCATGGAGTATAAAAAGAAGATGAAGTTAATGTTAATAATTGGCAGGAAAGGGAGTTAAAAATACGTACCACTCCCAAACATGAAGACTTATCATCAGACGTGGACACGAACCTTCGGTTCTGGTCAATGAGGTTCTGGTCAATGAAAGTTATCGAGTTCACTGGCCCCAAATGTCTGTCATATTCCTGAATAATTTCACCCGACCGAATGTCCCACTGTGAAAACATGTGTCAATATTGCAACAGGTAAATATTCATAAAAACTAAGCATATCAATATTGCTGACAGTGATTCTTCGATCTCTCACTGTTTCACTCACTAATGGACTTCTTCCACAACCTAAAAGGTCACCGAGGCACCATCTCCGCTAAGGTCAGAATGTGTCATGGGAAATTTCAAAACCTGGTAGAGCCTAACCCTCTCGAAGGGCATGTGATAATGATATGAGTAGATCATTTGTCTCATTTTGCCAATGCAGTGGTGATTAGGCCTACTCTTTACAATTTCCAGTTGCCAAAGAATTGTAAATGTCTGCAACAGGCACATGTGAGCTCCTCTAATATTTGCCCTTGTCTATGAAGGCGGTTGTCCAATCTGCTACCCAGAGATTAGTCAAGATTATCACATCAGGTGTGTCTGCAAAATTGTCCAACTGGATACAAATGTGAAACTATTCAGGCTAGAGGCAAACGCCATTCTTTTAAGCCAGACTAATCCCTTTCAGTATTTTTTGTTTGCATATCCTTTACAGGACACGCAGTCAACACCAGCATTTTTCAGCTGCTGTTGATGTCTTGGCAAGTTTCTTCTTCTTCTTCTTTGCGTTCATCCGGAGTGATTTTTTCAGATGTGATTGCGGTGTGTCTGGTTAGGCACCCTCGGGTCGAAACCCTCAGGCCAACACATCCGACTTTTAGCGTGCATTTTTGACCAGGTTAGCAATCCTGGGAGACTCACTTTTGTGGTACCGTCCACATCTCAGCTGGTCTAGTTGGAACAGTCGAAGACTACACGGTCATCCCTCAAGTGAAGGCAGGGACAGTCCATAGCATTTTCCGCCATCCTGGGTGGCTTCCATAATTGCAGAGCCGGCACATAACGCTCTGGTGCTGGGTTTACCGAGGGAATCGTCACGTCCTGCTCATGGCTGTTTTAATTCCTCACTTCAATATATTGGGCATTTCGCTCGCCCTGGGCCGTTCCTGCACAAACCAGTCAGCTCTGCGGTTGGTTTCCACTAAGCGAGTTTTCGGACATGTGCTTGTCCCTGTACCCATCAGAGCTGTTCCAGGCACGGCGGACATTCGGAAAACTACCTAGTCAGAGCTGTTCCGAACAAGAGCGGCATTCGGAAACTAGGTAGTCAGAGCTGTTCCTAGCACGGGGGACATTCGGACGAGACATTTCACTCGGACGTAAATGCGTAGTGTCAATTTTTAGTTTGCCACCCGTAGGACGACACTTCCGACTTCCGGCGGGCATTATTTAGTGAGGTTAGCCTTCCTCTGGTTTCGAGACACGTTAGACTGTTGTAATGTCACCCACATCTCAGCTGGTCAAGATAGAACAATCAACGATATCGTGGTCTGCCCTCAAGGGAAGGCAGGGGCAGACATTGGGCATTATCTCGCTATCCAAGGAGACTTCCATAATTGCAGAGCCGGCACATATTGCTCTGAGACTGGGCTCACCCAAGGAGTTTCCACATCCTGCTCATGGCTGCTTTAGTTCCTCACTTCCATGTGTTGGGCATCCCACTTGCCACTGATCGCTCAATCACACACCAGGAGCGGTCAGACTGCGAGTGACATCCACTCGGTAAGCTTTTGCTTGTGACTTCAGACCACGCAATAGGTTCGCTCGCCGTGCGTTCCATTTCGCGTTGATGAGACATTCTTCCACTTTTGTCTACACTCTCTATGAGTTAGATACAGACAGTTTCCGTAACCCTTCGACTGGGGCACTTTTCTGACTTTTGTACTCGCTCACAAGGTAGACTACATGTGCTGCCGGCTCAGCACCTTACCTTCGTGCAGCAGTGAACGGGAAACGGCCAGGCCCCTTCATCCGGGAAACTCTCATATCCCCCAGCTGGGAGCCTTCGAACATGTATCAGACCTGAGCATGTAGCTTGCTCAGTATCAAGTTTCTATTTTCCGGTAGACGGGTATCAGCCTGGCTCTAAGATCCGAGGGTTTGTGGCTTAGAGGCGTTCAGCCACAGCCCTCGACAGGGAGCCTTAAGAGTTTTGTCCGGACCAAGAAATTCTGCCTTTGTGCACCTCATTTAAATTTTGACTGCTATCCTCAGTCTATGCCTGCAGAGCAGCAGGTTGTGTCTCTCTTAGTCTGGTCCCTATCCCATAAGCTGTCCGATATGTAATTTTTCACCCATCGGCAAGCAAATGGGGTCTATGGGACACGCAAGCTCCCCCACCACGTCAAGGTGGAGACACATCGGGGGAGTTGGCAAGTTTTACGTTCAGTAGTTTGCCATTGCTTTCTGAACGACCAGCTCACATACCTCCTTAAGTAACCAGCGCGATGCAATCCGCTGCCGAATCTTGCGCAGCTGTGTTTCGTACGAAAAGTATACGGGATTACAAACAACGTCTTTAATCCCTGCACCCGGGAGACCAGCCTTGCAGTAAACAAGTAAATATCTACTCTTCATATACTGATGAAAAGCAATAAGTATCAATCATACATAGGACAGCTATAAACTCTTCAAATTCCAAAGAACTAGACACAACTATCGTATCCTATAATGAAATGTATCAGAAATGATTATGTTCAATGAATATGACTTTCGTTAAACTACTACAACAAGTAAGAAGTTCAAATGGCCCTACCTATGTAGTGTGACACAGAAGACCAATCCCATTCCCAATAGTTGACGGATTTCCTCCACATCACTCACCCAGCGCCGACTGGCCTATCTAAATATGGGACTAGCACCATGTAGACATTAACCATGTGTAACCAGGGCCCATAAAGGCAGCAAAGAATAACACTGACCCACCATGCTTGCCATACAAGGTGACCAGGGAGGGTTGGTGTGAGACTGGACATTTCATCCCATAAACAAATTTAGCAGTAAAATCCAACTAATTACAAATAAGTCTACAAAAGGGTTTGGCATATATTGGTTGAGGGCCTGTGCTCCATTGAGAGATGAAAGACAGAAGAGGAGGAGGAGTGAGAGAAGAAGAAGTAGGAGAAGATTAAGATCATTATACATCCTATATGCTTAAGGAGTGTAAAAGAATCCTTCACTTTCCTGTAACAAACTAACGTATTTGTCTGTACTTACACAAACGATTTTCTTGTCTGAAGTTCCCGCCACAAACAGATGTTGCTTGTCCTCTTCTGGGTGGAACTTGATGCAGTATGGCACCTTTCGACTTGTAAACCATGCCTTGCATTCACCTGAATGTAGTGTCACATCTCATTGTGATATTCTTTGATTTTGTGTGACTCACTAACATTTCAATATACATTAGTAACAAAACATTCTAATGAGATGACTAAAATTCTTTTTTGTTAGAGAAAAGATGTTAGTGCACTTCAAGAAACCTCACAGGTGATCAGTCACCATCAGGAGGGATCGAAGGATAAGTAAGCTAATTGTCCCCATTGCATTTTGGTTAAAAAGGCAAAGATGGTTCCAAAGCAGATACTACCCTTGGGGCTGCAAAGTGTTAAGCCTTCACATATTCTAGGCCATGACATGTGAAGTGGGTTGATCAGTTCCCTTTGTCATCACCTTTTAATCCCAAACAACAACACTTTGAAGGTGGGGGAGCAGATTGAGAACCCGTATGTGGAAAGGATGAAATTGCAGGGGGTTGGCAGGGGTCTGGTAGAATCTCAAAACAGAGGGAAGACCAAGAGAACTTTCAATCAGATAGCGGTGGGAACGATTAGTAGTGTGACTTTGCTGGCTGAATGGGGGGACGGATATGGGAATGTCCTGAGTGCAGTGATGTCAGTGCTTAGCTCAACTCAACTCCACTTTGATTATATACACACCTATTACCTACTTCTGAAGTGTTACTCCCGCAACTTGCCACATTTGATGTCAATTTAAGCAGTTTTCCCCACTAGCTGTCACATCAAGATAACCACTCCACATGTGTACCAGCTGTGGCATATAGATGTGAACTGCAGACAATCGGAACAAACCAAACCCAGCAACACACCTCATATATGAGACTGAAGGTGAAAGATATATTGGAGGCAACACTCATAGTCTGTACTGTTAAGTTACTCAAGAACTCAGAAGCTTGGTTGGAATGAATGAGTGGCAAGTAATCACTCATCCTTGATTTTATAAATTAATATGTGAGTGAACTTGATATGTTCCGATTCTCAACCAACAAACTAATATAATCATCATCAATTTTATAAATTAAATATGCGAGTGAACAACTTGATATGTCTCGATTCTCGACCAACAAACTAATATAATCACTCACTGATTTCATAAATTAATATGCGAGTGAACAACTTGATATGTCCTGATTCTCAACCAACAAACTAATTTGATCACTCATCCTTGATTTTATAAATTAATATGTGAGTGAACAACTTGATATGTCCTGATTCTCAACCAACAAACTAATCTAAGTAAAATACTAAAAGTAGAATCTGACTAGATGTCAAAATATTTATTCTTGTTGCATACTTTTCATTTTTAGATTTACTTTTTATGTTGAGATATAAACATCAATGTTGTTTTGAGGTTAAGGTATTCATACACGTTCATTTTCAGAAGATTGAGTACTAAATTTTTCCACCTGAATAAAATGTAAATTCATACAAACACATACACGCACCTGTCTCTGTATCCCACAGCTTGCAGTACCTATTGTAACCACAGCTGAGAAACTCCTTGCCATCGTTGTTGAAGCAAACATCCCGCACTGCCTTCTTGTGGCCTGTATAGGTCCTGATGCACCGCCTTTCGTTATACACCTCCCAGATCTGTGCAGGCGCTATGACAAAGTTATAGTTTATACACTTTCTATATCTGAACTGGCATCATGACAAAATTATACAATTATATGGTGACAATACAGTACTGACTACATACAATGAACAATATCTGCAGCATTTAGTGACTGCTGTTATTGTACACTGACGGGACAGCCCCGGCAGCATCCGAATGACACAAGTTTGAAAGGAATTAAAGAGCCCACAAGAATTATTCTATCATTCTCTAAGTAAAAGAATAATTGTCCACTAGAAAATAATCTAGTCCCCAACCAAGGAATAAGGAAAAACTAACAGATTGCAAACAAGAGAAAATTACAAATTGACCACGCACGCCCCATCATTTCTGTAATGCTAGGTCTGAGAAAAGCTTTGATGTCCAGATCAAACGTAACACCCAGACACCACGGCACCAGTCGGGGGTGGGGGGGGGGGGGGGGGGGGGGGGGGGGGCTATCAAAGGTTGAAAACTCACTGTTTTCAGTTGATACATCGCGGAGCCAGTCAGTTGAGAGTGACATGTTAGTTTAGAATCCTGCGGTTGGAATAGGGACTGATACCTAACACCTTACGGTTAACATGACCTAACGTGTAAACCAGCCACGGCAGAATGGGAGATAAGAGGGTCAGCCAGACCCGTCTGAAATGTGTGATCCAAAGACGGCAATTAGGACCAGATGCCTAACACCTCACTGCAATACGCGGCAAAGTAGGAACACAGGGCTGACACATTCCTGCCAGCAACCGGGAAGGCTTGTGTTAACAACCGATTGGTATGTAGTTATGACGCAACGTCTATTGCATCGCTAGCGAAGCATGTTTTATTGTTTCAGGCCGTGGTGGGGCATTGGTCAATTTGATTGACAAATGAAACTACCGTCCACAGGAAAGGAGGAGGGGTGAAAAGAATTTGGCACTTAATCCATCTAGGTAAATCGTCCAACATGAAAAATAGGTGGAGCTAACAGGAACTTGGACATAGTAATTAGCTAACCTGGAAACTAGCCAGGAACGGAGAGAATAAAACTACATGCATGGCCAGCAAGACTTCAGACACATTCACAATAGCATTCTTAGGATACCTACTGGAGAAATATTAACATTTCGTTCTGTTGGACTTCTGTACGAAGTCGTATGATAGGATTTCCTAGCTATAACCCAGGTAATACCATTACTCTGATTAGTTTGTCTGCTAGTCTGAAGGCTTGTGTAGTTTCCTGTTTCTACATATTCTCCCAAACTTTACACTCGTGGATTTTCTTTGTACTTAATGTTCCAGTTTCTAGCTTTACGATTTCACTGAGAACTATCTTCTTCTTTCATTCACCACTTGGTTGTCTGATTTGTTGTATGTGATAATTTGGAGAAATCCATTATCCAAGCTACATGAGCGTGTGGCTTATTCATGTACAGGAGATGCATTTAGATTCATCCTGTATGATGTTAAACATTGGGGAGACTGACTACTTAGGAGAAATTCCTGAGAGCTACCAGTCTCTTGATAGCGTCCAATTAACATTGATTATTTGGACCAACACTTTGAGTGCCTACCAAGATTGTGGTGAAACCACTTGGTTTGAGGAATGGCACCAGTTCACCTTGTCTGCATGATGTCTGTATGAGGACAGACATGACTTAGGACATTCAATATCCCAGACAGATTCAGGGAAGGCATTTAATGTTCGACAGGACTGTGCGACCAGTCCTTCCGACAAGACAGTATGAATGAATCAGAAAGGGAGAGTAAGTGAGGTGAACTTATATGGGAAACACTCCATTACACAAATGTATATGAATATGTATGTTTTGAGCTATAGATGTTCTAAATAGTTTTATTAATATATACATATATATATATTTATTTAGAACTGATATATGTTTATGTAACATGCCATCATATATATCATCATACCATCATATATTATGACTTGAATGTATGTTTATATGAATGTATAGACATATGTGTTTTGAGATGTGTAGACGTAGATACTACCCATCTCCGTTTGTTTCATTCCAGATCTCTTAGGAGCAATGGACAGTCAACAACCCATATCAGGAAGTGACTTAGCCTTGTGAGGGACCAATTTAGACTCCTTCAATCTGACAGTGAACTGCGTCTCACTGGGGGAAGCATGACCTATGTGACCTCTTAAGTTACGTATACCATAATATAATCATCATCATCATATGATCATCAATAGCAATAATAAACACAGTTGTATTTTAAAACTCAATTTGTCCGTATAATTCTAAATGTTTATAAATGTTTGTGTAGCGTATCAAGTGCACACAGTATTGTATCATTTAGTGGGGGTTCACACATATTGTCCAGAAGTGGGAATCTATGTCTGGGAGGTATCTTGCCTATGCAGTCACAAGTAACCAGATTATGTTGCATGCCTTAACTCCTTTCTCATTTCTGGTGATACCAAGTACAGCCAAAACTATATAGATATATTCTATCTTCAACGAGCCACTTCTTGGCTGTTTTCTTGAGTATCAGGGACAGTGTCTTAAATCAGCATAACAGACATTCTGGTCCTTTTGGTGATTTAGTATGCTCTGGCAACCCTCTCTCAGCCATTCTCAGATGTAGAGAATGGAAAGAGTACATAATGTGGCTAAGAGCCTCATCCGAAAGGTACAGCATGCAAGGCGATGTGGTACCTCCTACATTTTTTCAACCAAAAGATACAGAATAAGGATTTGCAGAATATGTGCCTACTTCCGAGGCAGTGCTGACACACTGCACAGTGAGATCAAGAAAACAAAGGGCAGCAGGTTAAAAGAGGAAAATCTGGATGGGTCAGGTGGAGGAAATTTGTTTTCTAGTGACTGCTGCTTTCATCGACGATAAACTATTTTTCGTGACGGACTTGTGTTGGCATTCTGGTGGCAGCATTATGCAGTGTACCTGTGTGGTCTGTTGGTTTGAGACTCCGGTCTTTTCCACTTTTCACATGGGGCAGTGAGGAACATTTTGTGTGATATTCACTGGCACAGAAACGAGCATAATGGAGACGACCCGTTGCCGTGAAGTTGGAACCATGACTAATGGCTAATGACTCAACAGGTTTGTTCACTTGAAAACATATAGCCTGGTAAAGAATGGATACAAGTGCCAGAAAAGTTTTTACATCATTTTCAGTATGCATCAGACAAGATAGGGAGTGTAAAAAACAAAAACTGGTAATTGTGGGGATGGAAGTTCAGACCTAAATATTTGAAAATTATTCCGAGTTTAATGTAGTCATTTACACAGATGGGTTTGTTGTTTGACGCATGAGAAATTCAAGGGTATTTTTTGTTCAGGTTGAGGGGAAAACTGATGGAAGAAAACTCTGGCCACTTTTACGTCCCAAGGCATTTCTTACATTTTAGGCTGGGTTGACCTGGGAGCCTAGATCAATTTTTAAAAATCCAAATTCACTTGATGTGGATGACCACCAAACCAGCCGGTGAGTGTCTAGCCACTATGCGACCACGGCTCTATAAGTATTAAGAGTATTAGAAATGCCATGATGATCTCAGCTCAGTGAGAAGAAACTCCTATCTACTCCTAACAGTATGGACAACTCTATCAGAGCACTGAATACCAGCAACTGCAATCCTGTATTGGAAAGCTGATTTTCTTTTTTCTCTAAATGGTTTAGTTGTGGAGTTATCATCCCAGTTTGATAATGGGAACCAGAGACTGGGGAAAATAAAGGCAGTTGATGTAATACTTGCTCGTATGATCCCTCTAGCACCACAACTGAACCTGTTCAAAGGCCAAGTGAAATTCAAATCATTAAACTTCTATATCTTGACAACCAGACAACACCACCATTTCAAATAAAAGAAAGAGCACATGACTTACTGTGCAATATTGTTTTCTCGTCCACTGTCTTCTCTTCTACTTGTTTGCCGGACTTACTTCGCTTGGCCAGAATCTCATCCAACTCTTTCTGCTCTTCCTGTTCATGACAAAATTAACAAACGGCCATTGACATTTCTTCTACCACATTCACTTCATGCATAGAAATGGTGCTGCCCCAAGTTGCTACAGTAATATCAGCAAATATAGCAACATTTTAAGTGTTCTTACTCCCGTCTTCAAGCAAACTAGACATGAATATGAATCTGAGACAGAAATAATCAGAAAAATCATAAACCAATACATCTCATTGTACTGTCCAACACTATCATCATGTACCAGGTTCTTTGAAGCACACTGCTCTAGGACTGCCCGTCATAAAAACTCCCTCTTTTGCCAGTTCCCCTTCCTAATGCATTTTTATGCCTAAGTGTCTTCATGTCCTATGTTTATCTTCATGCTAAGACCTGCCCTGTAATGTTTCAGTTGAAATGCCCAGATTTACTTCTGTAGTGATTGTGAAATGAGACTGGACTCACATCTGTAGTGTCTATATCGCCAGCTCCGTGGTGAGCTGGTTACGGGCGCAGTTCCTAATCTCGCATACCGTGTTTGAACCACAGCTGCAGGCGGTTTGGCAGCAGACCGTCTTGCATTGGGTTTTTTATGAAATGGTATGGGTGCCAGTCATTCAGAAAGCAATGGCAAACTACTGAACGTAAATTTTCCCAGGAATCATGAGCAGCCAAAACAATTATAGGGTTGACTGCTACATCCTGTAAAGGATATGCGACTAACTATACTGGATTGAATTTGCATGTTTCTAGTGGTATCATGCGCAGTGGTACTGCCATTCCTGAGTTTATCCTGGTTTCATGGTTTGCAAAACCCCTTGATTTAAACGTAAACTTTGACTTACAATTCATGCTACTGCAATTTGTGTGTGTAAATATGTTTGTATATATACAGAGATATACAGATATATGATACAAGTATTTACTTTTCACATGCATGTGTAAATGTTAAATAGTTCTTTGTTTTTTTAGCAAGCAAAATGACTGTACAGGCTAACTCTTTAATTAGACTACGTCTAATTTCTCTAATCAGTGTACGATTTTCATTTGTTTCTTGTAGGACTTGGTAACTGGTTTTTCTGCTGTCCATTGGGGTTCTTTGAAAAAGTCATTACTTTATAAATAAATAACCACACAGCATACATTAAGTATTTAAATACAGACGACAAACAATATATTGCACGAATACTTCCTGGCAGGAAATCGTGCAATATATTGTTTTGGCTTCTGTCTTCAAATTCACATTAAGTATGACTGAATTTATGAATGTGCTCCACAACAACCACAGACATCCTTTGACTGGTATATTTACCTCACTAGGTCACGAGATTGTTTGTTCATCTGTGTACTTCGCCCATGGGCCTAAGTACCCCTCAACGTCCGATGAATCTGTTCTTTTCTTTTTTTTCCTCTTCTTTAGTTTTTCTGTCTTTGGGTTAGTTTCAAAAACGGTTTTACCTGTAGGGATAATATTGCAGGTTCCAGGAATAACTGATGTGGGGATACTAAAAAACAATGCAACATGTCTGGATATGAATATATGCAATCCACATAATGCCTGGATATTAGTGTATCACACTACACAACACCTGAATATTATTAACACGCTATACTAACAAGACCTGTTTATTACCTCATGAGATCATATAAAACACCAGAGTATTACCTCACCAAACCACACAACTGATTTTTTCACTAGACCACACTAATTATTACCACACCAGACCACACAACTGATTATTACCTCACCAGACCACACAACTGACTACCTCACCAGACCACAACTGATTACCTCACCAGACCACACTACTGATTACCTCACCAGACCACACAACTGAGTATTACCTCACCAGACCACACAATAACTGATTACTTCACCAGACCATACAACTGATTAATCAGACCACAGAACTGATTACCTCATCAGACCACACAACTGATTACCACTCCAGACCACACAACTGATTATTACCTCACCAGACCACACAACTGATTACTTCACCAGACCACACAACAGGACCAGAGAGGGTTAAAACACCAGTGACGGATAAATAGTAATCGAACACAACTCACAACAGGCGTAGCCTCACACCACACCTGATCATTACCAAACCACACCACACAACACCTGATCATTACCAAACCAAACAACATTATCAAACCACACCACACAGCACCTTATTACCAAACCACACCACACATTACCAAACCACACCACGCCTTAATACCAAACCACAGCACAGAACACCTGATCATTACCAAACCACACCACACATTACCAAACCACACCACACATTACCAAACCACACCACACATTACCAAACCACACCACACAACACCTGATCATTACCATACCAAACCACACATTACCAAACCACACCACACAACACCTGATCATTACCATACCAAACCACACCACACATTACCAAACCACACAACACCTGATCATTACCATACCAAACCACACCACACATTACCAAACCACACCACACAACACCTGATCATTACCATACCACACCACACATTACCAAACCACACCACACAACACCTGATCATTACCATACCAAACCACACATTACCAAACCACAGCACAGAACACCTGATCATTACCAAACCACACCACACATTACCAAACCACACCACACATTACCAAACCACACCACACATTACCAAACCACACCACACATTACCAAACCACACCACACATTACCAAACCACACCACACAACACCTGATCATTACCATACCAAACCACACAACACATTACCAAACCAAACCACACATTACCAAACCACACAACACCTTGACATTACCAAACCACACCACACCACCTTATTACCAAACCAAACCACACCACACATTACCAAACCACACAACACTATCATTACCAAACCACACTGCACTACACATGATTATTAGCACACTGAACTGCATAACACCTGGATATTCAAACAATCATCTAACCACAACAATGTATATTATGGCTGGATCTTAATACAACAATATAATAATGCCTGGAAATTAACTTGCATAACATTTATATATTAAAATAAAAATCTTGATAATACCTATACAACTCCAATAATTCAATTTAGCATTAAATGGATGCTCAAGTTCTTACAACTAATGAAAACATAACTATACAATCTGGCATTTGAAACATCTTACAACTGTTAGCAACCTGCAGAAACAGTGCTGCCATCTACCAAATGTCATACCCTCCTCTAGAGACAATCCCACTGAAGATAATGCAATATGGGAGACATCATCATGTGTCTTGCCAAATGACATACTCTCCACAAATTGGTGCTTTGGATCAATTCTAGTGATGGCATTCCTCCATGCCACCATCTTAGACCATCCAGCATCATTTGTTTCTGTCTACCTCTGCTACTGTTGATCTTTCCAGTTGTCACAATATTCTCCAATGGCTCTCTTCTATGATTATATGATCAAAGAACACTTTCTTATAGTTGTGTATGTTTCATTAGCCTCTTCCAGGCAATTGTTAGCTGCTCCGGCCGTCCAAGGTATTCACAACATTTACCTAAAATATTTCGCTGCATCTCGTCAGGTACATTCTGCAGAATTCACACAACATAAAGTAAATTAACTAGATAAATCCGTCAAGCTGAAATATACACATGTTCGCACAGTAATGTCAATTGTCTACCACAGTAATTAGACAATTCTGCAGTATGTATCTGACAAGATGCAGCAAAATATGCCAGGCAATAAATCATGCAGTCTATTGTTTGTGTCTTTTTTATTCAAATTCACCATGGGAAAACTGTTTTGAATTTACCTAACAGCCATATTTCTGCTGCTTACAAGCTATTCTTAATTTGTTCACATTCCAAGATTCACCATCATACAGCAGAACAGGTTTGATATAACATTTCAGTACTCTTTATGACATTCAATGAAAGTTATTACAAAAGATATTTTTAATCTTCTTAAATGTGGCTTTAGCTTGGCCAATTCTGCTCTTAATTTGTCACGCACCTTCAATTTCATTTTATGACTACCCCCAAACATTTGAAATTATTGACTTGGTCATGCACGTTTCCTTCTACCATAATATCACATTTTGGCGTTATTTCTTTCTAAGCTGTAACCACTGAAGGGATAGCACATACACCTGGTATAAATACCAGTATAAATTTTATAAGGCTGAGTCAACTCTAGAGCTGCAAGCAGTCAGAAACTGGGGATTGAACACAAACCACTGTGTTGATAAGCCAGTGTACCAGATACAATGTTCCACCATGACTCTCTTGTAACCCCTGAAACAAAGTCACTTGACTTACCTTCATTTTCAGAGAATGCTGTTGAATCCCCAACAACTGTATCAGTCTGTCCACTGACATCCACACTTGGATCAAGAGCAAAACCTACAGGGAAATGTATAATGAACCACAGTGTGAAATGTATATGGCTAGTGCACAATAAATACTATTAATTGCTTGTGTGTTGGCAGGTTCATTAAGGAAAGCAAAGAATATAACACTGAAGCCTACCATGCATATCAATAGAGGTAACTAAGTAAGGTGGAATGACACTGGCTAACTCATCCTGTAGAAAAGTTTAGAGGTAAAATCCAACCAATTGTGAACAATTCTACAAACGGCTCAGTATAAGTTGGTTGTGGGCATATTATTCATTGAGAGATGGAAGATGAAAGAAGACACTTTATAATCCGTAACCCCTCTAAAAACAGAGCTGGCTATATACTCAACCAGACACCGAAAACTCTTGGACATTATCCCAACCTCATTTCTTTCAATAGTTATATACAAAAACTGTCAGCATCTGTGCCTTGGTGGTAGTGAACAGTTTCACAGTCCCGAGATACCAGGTTTGATGTCAGCCAATGGCCATTTGGGACCAGGTATATTTGCGTTGATTTTCACAATGGTATGAGCGTCGGTCGTTCAGAAAGCAATGGCAAACTATTCACAGTAAAATTACAAGTCTTTACATAAATAAACAAAATTGATAAAAGTTAACAGACCCCATGTCTATGTCACCATGGCGTACTGAGATAAGAAAAACTTCAATCCCGGACAGGAAAGGCTAGAAAAGACTTAAAATATGGGGAAGGACTGTCAAAACATTACAAATCCAGCTTACCATAGCTTGTAAAGGTTTTCCTCTGGGTGTCAAACTGAAAGTGGTTGAAGTGAGCTGGCTCAACAAAGCCTGCCAAAGTGTTCTGTGCTGCTTTAGCTTGCTCTGTTTTGTAAGGGTTTTCTGGTCCTATCTGAAGTCAGGAAACAGAAAACGCAAGTTAAGAAGATATGGATAATACAAAGGCTTCACACAGTAAGAAAGCACTGGACAAATATTAAAACAATATTGTCACACATCATAAGAAACGGGGCGATTTAAAGGCAAGAGGGTCGACTTCACTGGGCTTGTTCCATATGGCAGTGGTCAGCATGGCCGAATAGGTAAGTGCTAGTTTATAAACATCTGGTGTGCTGATGCTAGGGTAGGGGGTTCAACACCTACATCGGTTAGTTGGACTAAAATGTTGACTTATCTTTGCCTTGGGGACGTAAATTACAAATACCTCTGAAGTCAGAGTAGGTTCACCAGATGGTGAGGGACACTGGTAACAGGGAAAGCTAATCCACACAGAAAATTCAGTCCAGTGCAAATAGAAGCAGTGTGTATGGACTATGCTTCAGTTCAAAGTAGCGAGCGCAACAACAACAAATCCCATAAGGCTCTCTTTCTACAATGCCACTTCCTGATACTACGTAGTTCCAATGATGACCCCCCACAGATCTTCAAAAACACTGCAACCATGAATAAGTCCAAAAATGAACCTACAACTAGAGTGAGCAGTCAGTTTGACCACTTTGTTATATAGTTCCATTCAAATAAATGTTAACTCCAGCTTTATTTTACACTTATGACATTGGTTAATTAGGGATGTAAAACTTGAAACAATCCAATTATACTTGCACTTAAAAAGTTAGTTACATATCCTTTACGGAAATAGCAGTCAACCCCAGCAGTTTTTGGCTGTTCATGATTCCTGGACAAGTTTATGTTCAGTAGTTTGCCATTGCTTTCTGAATGACCGGCACCCATACCATGTAATTTCATCTGCACAGGTCTATGACATTATATGAAATAATTGTGTGCCTGCTTTCTCTTTATTTCACTATCACTCACTGTTCACGTATGAGTGAGCGATTGGTTGTTATGCTGAGGCAACAGGACCAAAGTGGTAACAAGGTTCTTCTTTCGCTTGCTTGAAATGTGTCTATATCTGTCTCTTGTATGAATTTCTTTATGAATGTCTGTTTTAGTTCTCAGTAGTCCATAGAGTATCTTCCACTGTTTCTCTAGGTCAGAAGATTTGCCCAGATATTCGCCAAAAATCTGTTTGTCAATCAAGAATGATGATGACCATTCATTTCATCCAGTGGGGTTGAAAGTATGGAGCCGTGAGTTCTAAGATGGCTGATAAGGCCTATTTTGGCTCGAAATATTCTTTGACAATGTGGACAAAGAATGCTTGACGTTCCAGGAGGAGGATTTCCTGCAGTGGTTTTTCTGTCGTGCCTTTTCACAGCTCTTGCAGTCCTGGTTGCCTCACACGTGACTGCACCCTTGCGTAATGATGCACACCATGAATTTTGGTCTCCGGCTGCAGTCTCCCAGGTGTCATGATGAATTCCAAAAACTTATTCACCAAAAATACGGCATATTAGCCTCTTCTGGCGTAGAGAAACAGTGGAAGATAAACTATTTACCACTGTTAAAAAAGTTAGTTGCATACTCTTTACAGAACATCGCAGTCAATCCCAGCATTTATTTTGTGCTGTCCATGATCTCTTGGCAAGTATAGTTAGTCTTTCCTCTTGAGCCTAAGGCGGCGCATAGGGCAGAAGTCATGGCTCTCCATGTCTGGCGGTTCGCTGTTACTTGTAGGTCTTGGATGTTCACTTGACCATTGAATGAGCCTTCTCTGATGATGGTTCTACGCAGGGTCTCTCTTGGTCTTCCCTGTTTTCTTTTCCCTACCGGTGACCATGTGAGGGCTTGGTAGGGGAGTCTTGTCTTGTCCATTCTTAGTACATGGCCGATGTAGTTCCAACGGCGTTTTCTTATAAAATTGGATACAATATCTTGCTTAGTCTCTTGTCTTATGTTTTGCGCATTGGTTTTGAAATCTGTCCAGTGAAGGTTTAGAATTCTAAGACATTTGTTCTCAAAATTGTTTAATTTCCTGGTCGAGGAGTTAGCAGCTTTCTCCGTAACCCCAAATACTCTCGTGGTTGACGTGAGCGCACGAGAATTGGAAGCGGTTTGAGTCGCGCCAGTGTCTTACGAGTATGGAGCCGGTCGCTCAGAAAGCAATGGCAAACTACTGAGCGTAATCTTGCCAATAAATCAACAATCAGCTGAAAGATGTTGACAGCGATATCCTGTAAAGGATATGCAAAACAGTTTGCCATTGCTTTCTGAGCGACCGGCTCACATACCCCCGTAAGTTACCAGAGAGGCTCGAAACCGCTGCCGGTTTGGGCGCAGCTGCATTACTCACGAGAATGTACGGGGTTACGGCGAAAGCCTTAAATCCTTTCACCAGGGAGATGGCAGTTACATCAATGACAATACTTATGTAATTTCTTACTTTTTTAATCTGGATATTTTTCCTAGATACTTTCCAACGATATATATGGGTGTTATTTGGGCCATTTCTAGATATTTTTGGTCAAAAGAAAGTGGCAACCCTGAGTCCCTAAACCCTAACTTATTCACTGCGGAACTATTTAGACCCGTCTGTGGGTAGAGTGCCAAGGTTGGCTGTTAAAGACGATAAAACAAAGAAAATTGAAATATTTTGGTCACTTGAAACGTCACGAAAGTTATGTTTGGAGAGAACAATAATGGAGGGGTATATGCCTGGGAAGAGAGGAGGAAGGCCAAAGAGAAGATGGGTGCAGGATGTAGCGGATGATCTCCATATGGGTGTATCGGACGCGGGACATCTTGCTTGTGATCAAGCAGTTTTCCGGAAGGTTGTTATGGTTATGGCAGCGAGGTTCTGCAAAGGACATGCTACTGAATGAATGAATGAACTTTAATACTTACGTTACTGACGACCTCTGGAGTCTGGAGCAGCAACTAAACATAGATGAAACTGACGTAGAAGAATTCGTAAGAGGCTTCAAATGTGCGTTCAATCCATCCTCTTCGTTGCTCGATGCTTCAGAGTCTGTAGACTTTTGTAATGACAACAAGGCCGCCATGTTTCATAATGCAGCACTAAATAATCAATCAATCAATCAGATGTCTTCACAATGAAGGTTGGCTGCAATGGATCAACACTGTCTGTCTCTCGCCTTGACTGTACATTCTGTCAGACTGATTTTCGTCCATCTCTTGATGTTATCCTCCCACTTGTATCGTTGTCTACCTCTTGCTCACTTGCCCTCAACCTTGCCTTCCAGTATGGTATGTCTTTTAACGTGGCCAAAATATTTTACTTGTCTATTTCTTTCATCAACTCTCTTCATTCCGTTTTTCTAGGACCTCTGCATTTGATTGATTTTGTTTCCACCTATTCTTCTGTATATCCACATCTCCAGGGCTTCTATGCGATTTTCTAATTGCTTGTTCAATGTCCAGGCTTCCGCGCCATACAGTATACAGTAGCGAAGAATATATTACAAGCAGCATCTTTTATAATGAATTAATCTTTCTAATTATTAAAGTTCATGTTATTTCTAATTCTATACTATCTAAATCTTTCCCGACACCACGTCTCCCTTTCAGATAACGTAATAAATTGTAACTACATACCTTTACATCTCCGCGGGATCTATAATATAACATTCTGTGATCATATTTATTTATTTAAACTATATTCCCTTTCCGCTGTAGAACAGTACATTAATCATTGTACTGCTTAAACTCTAAATGAACTCACATGTCTTATTTATAATTTACTCAAATGTTTCTCCGTGTTATTCGTTGTCACGATTCTATCAATCGACTAATGTCTATTATTCCTATTCTTGAACTGTCCCTGTGCTGACATAAGTTTGCTGTCGTGGTTTCACTGTGTCTGGTTTCACTGTATCCATCTCACGTTGACCATCAATCTGTCCGCAGGTTAACTCAGTGTGCGATGAAATTTGACACATTTTGGTATTGTGAAGAAATTCGCCTGTTCCTGATTCGCTGGTTCTTTAAACATTTCATGTCCATATTATTATAACTTGGTTACACTGTTAGTGTCAATTTCCCATTAAGAAGAATTTCAAGACAATTTCATTTGATTAAATGCCACTGTATCACATCAAACTGCTATCTTGAACAAATGATTTCTAGTCTCTGTTGACGTATAGTAGTCTTATAAAGAATTGTTTAATACACGCTAGCTTTTCCACAGGTGGTGTTTTCTTTCTTGGTAGAATAACATTCTTTTCTTGACATGCCGTATGTAGGTGTTTTCTGCGCTGTCCCGTTTTCTGTATGGCCAGTTTCTTTCTGTCACCATACACAGCAGACAGTGTCTTGACTTTGATTCCTTCATGTTGTTAACTTTTGTCTTATGTTTCAGTTTTCGTTTTCTTTATCTAGGGTTTATTTCTCCGGGCAGAAAATGTCCGCTGAGAGCCTCCCATGATGCCACCGAGTAAACGACGGTGTCACTCTATTGCACTATTGCCACTGAGTACATGGTGTGTTGCCCGCAAGTAGATGATAATGGGAGCGTGCAACCAAGTTAATAATGAATGTTGGCACCCGGTGAATAATTGTCTGTACGTGAATATGGGTTACTACTTGGTGATAGGTAATCAGGGACGAATGAATGCTTGCATACTCTAGCGTGAGTGTTGAGATTATATACCTCATCTGTCCTACAGTTCTTCGCTGTTTCGCTTTAACGTTCTTGTGCTAGAGATGTCAGCAAGCGAGTTGACTTTTTGCTTGTGAATGAGTGAGTTGCTGGCTGTTGTCACCAAGAGAATTTGATTGTCAACGAGTGATTCTGTTGCCACTGGGTTGTTCTTTGTGGCCGATGGATTATGATGATAATGGGCATATTTAACAGTTCATATTTATTGTAATTCTTATTTGCCCTGAAGTTGTAGCATCACTCGTTCCACCTTCTCTACCTCTTCACAGATATATTACCGGACAGTCTACATCACATTAACTTTTAACGATGAATTCTTCACAACATAATAGTAGTTATATATAAGCTTTCACCTTTGTACTGAATTTGTACTGTTTAAAATACACTAGAATAGATACATCAGTGTCGCTAAAACATCAATACTTGCACTCGATCTCTATCTTGTATATCTATCACTCGAACAATCACTGACGTCGACATTCGTCCACAGATTCACAAATGTTCCTTCCATCTGTACAAACGTGGCGGCTAGAAGATGAGATGGACTTCTGCCATGTGCCATTCTCCGTCCGACCTCGAACGCGGTCCAGACGAGAATGATCTCTCACGGACTCACGGACCTGTAGTCCGTGCTTGACCTTCGCTCAGCTTACTTCCGACAGAGTAGGCCTAGTTCACAATCCACTCGATCTTCACGTCTGTCACGGAAATGTGCAAGACTCTAGGCTCTAGGTCACCTGCAATGAGTGGTACTTTGACCCACTCCAGCTACATGGCAGTAGCATTTGACAATTCTCATTTTTAATGCGTTATTAATCTCTCTAGTGGTTCGATTCGCATCGGTAACTTGCGGGGTAGGCCCCTATGTGAGCCGGCCGCTCAGAAAGCAATGGCAAACTACTGAGCGTAATCTTGCCAAGAAATCAACATACAGCTGAAAGATGCTGGTGTTGACAGCGATGTCCTGTATAGGATATGCAAAAAAAAAAAAAAAAATTAATCTCTCTAGATGCTAATACTAATACTGATTTCATGCCTTTGAAAGCATTTTTGGCCATTCCTATTGAGATTCTCTTTTTTATTTCCATTTCACTTCTGCCATCATCTATTGTTATTTAAAGATAGGAGAAACTTGTTACTTGTTCTAGTATCTGCCCGTTTACTGTGATGTTCATTGATGACCTTTTCCGTTCACTGCTAATTATCATAGTTTTTTGTTTTTTTTAATGTTAATATATAAACGGTAAACCACATTCTGCTAGTACCACAGTATCGTTGATTGATTGATTGATTGATTTAGGAACCGACATTACAGCATTAGGGCATTCCCATAAGCGCTCCGTCCCCATCCTCAGCAGCCAGCGAAGAGTTCCAACATAAATAGACACATAGTATTATTTGGCGCTCACAGAAGAAGAAGAAGAAGGAAATAGAGATTAGAAGACGCACTAGACAACATAAAATTTGAAAGCTATAATAGTTACCGACCGACACTTATCCCCGGAGAAAATATCCAGGCGATGCTTGCCACCCGTGACCTCCGAAGCGAAGCAAGCCACTCTGCCCGAAGCTTGTCTCATCTTCCTCAGCATGCTTTCTGAGTTAGTTACAATCACGATGTGTGTGTGTGTGTCGTATTCTCCATCCAGCGGAAAGCTGCACTGACCGCCTCCATCTCCATTCTTAAGCTAGATGTTGTGGTATCATATGTCAGGCTCTCCTGCACCAAACGTCAACCATTAGCTTTTGCTAAGAACCCCCAGGCACTTCTCCTACCTCTCAACACCGATCTATCTGTGTAGATAATCACCCAAGCGAGCATTATCTTGAATTAGTTGCTGGATTTCCACTTCCGTGGCCTCTGCTGGCCACTCCCTGCACTCCCGGCTCAATGTGATTATAACTCTGCACAAGTCTGACTGCTCTGCTGGCACTCTGGCCCACTCCTCTCCTCGCCTAATGTTCTCCAAGGGGCACACCTGTCTAATCGTATCCTCCGCCTGAGCCATCCATGATTTCCCTCTTACCAGTCGCTGACCCTTAACGGCGTCCAGCGCCTCATGCAACGAGTGATCTGTGTCTGCAGCTACTCTGAGGTATGCCTTCGCCTGCATCACCTTGAGCCTACCAGCAACAGTCGGCAGACCACGGATGTAACGCATACACACTACTGGGGTGTCTCTAGTGCATCCCAGAATGACACGCATAGCTTCGTTCTGTATGCGCTCCAATCTCACCAGCTGACTCTTTGAGACAGTGAGCAGTCCTAGTCCATAATCAATCACTGAGAGGATCAAGTGCTGGTATAGTGTGAAAAGCATTCTCTGCTCTTTGTCCATTGCAACCAAGATTTTATGTTGAATTCTTTCTTGTATGACCTTGAATAGAATCTTAGTTATGGGCTCATTAGGCTAATAGTTCTGTAATTCTCACAATCGACAGCTCTTGGCTTCTTCGGTAGTGTGGTGAAAATGGACGTTTTCAAATCCTTGGGGATGTACCCAGTATTATATATATCATTACATAATTCTGTGATAGTTTCAATGCCAAAGCTGGATAAGGATTTTATCATCTCTGTTGTTATTTTGTCAGAACCTGCAGCCTTTCCTTCTTTCATCTTTTTAATAGCCTTTTCTACTTCAGCCTTTAAAATTTTTGGTCCATCTTGAGTATTATACAATGTTGATCTATTGACCCTGTTGTCACAGAATAAATCTTCTGTGTACTCTGTCCATTTTTTTAATTATGTCAGCTTTGGCAACTCTGCACATGTGACGTATTTTTCTATCTATTATTATATACTCTAGGGCAGTGGTTCTCAACCTTTTTGGCCCGTGCCCCCCTTCACCATATTTTTAGGACGTCATTCCCCCCCCCCCCATACCATATTTTTAGAACGTCATTTCCCCCCCCCCCCCCCCTTTCGTATTTCCTTCCTAAAAATTTCCCCCTGCCCCTACACAGTATAGTAATAATTGAAGCTAAATTTAATAGCACATACTAAAACATGGGCACTCTTCCGACTGACGGGTCTAAATAGTTCTGCAGTGAATAAGTGATTAGGGTTAGGATTAGTGTTAGTTATATAAAATTATTCACTGCAGAACTATTTAGACCCGTCAGTCGGAAGAGTGCCTAAAACAAGTCTATTCGTTCACATAAAACGTGATTTGTGGGTCTACTTACTTTATAAAATGAATTTTAGAAGGGTGACGTACAGAACCGTAAAGTGTGAAGGGAAAAACAAGATCAAGTAATCGGTTCTTGTATTAACGCAATCTTGAAATAATCTTCATCTCCCCCCCCCCCCTGGAAACCCCAAAATTCCCCCCTGGGGGGGGGGGGGAGAATTCCCCACCGGTTGAGAACCACTGCTCTAGGGTGTTCTTTGCTTTCTTTCATTGAGACATTTTACTCTAGATTTCATCGGTTATCCATAATTGTTTTTCTCATTAATTTTCGTTGGCAAGGTGGTATTTGCAGTCTGAATACTGGTTTTTATACTTTCCCATTTTGTATTAATTTTACGAGTTGATGTGTAGTTAAGACAGCGAAAGGCTCGACCTTGCAAGGTGCAAGCAGTGAGTTCGGATCTACACGAAAAGCAGGGGAATAGGCTTAAAGGACTTTTCAGAAGTATTAGGCAGCGCGTTTGGAAGAGTCAATAGTGATAGTTAAATATAGGTAGACGATAAATTACTTTGGTTGCAATGCTGTTGTTAATTTATGTTGTTATTGATAACGGCTATGATATAGGCAGTAATAATGGGGATACACGATACTAATGGGGATACATGATGATAAGGCTTAATACTAGTATAGATAAAGAAGCAATAGGCACTGGGGACTCGTAGGTGGGGAAAGACTTAGGTTTATCTTGATATCTTCTTCTTCTGCGTTCATCCGAATTTTCTTTTCGGACGTGACTGCGTTGTGACTTTACAGCAGAGCTGCGTTCTTGCGCCGCTAGGCCGACACATCTGACTTCTGCGGGCATTTGTTGATCGGGTTAACCTTCCCGGTTATCTTGATATGACACTCACGTAGCGAAGATAATGAAAGGTAGGGGGAGACTGGGGAGAAATGGACCAGCAATTTTGTAGTTTTCAATTTTTGCTCATCACCGGAACAGATTTTATCGAAACATAACAAAACCATGACTAAAATGTTGTACATTCATTTATTTTAAAAGGGGAAAACATTTAGCAATCTATTTCTATATGTTTCTTTACAAAATGCATTTCAAAAATGTATATGAACATGGGGAGAAATGGACCACCATTGGGGTGAAATGGACCAGCACGTGGGGAGCAATGGACCATAGTGGGGAGAAATGGACCTTTTTTAAAAAGAAGCAGCAACAACTCATCCATATTGCTATAAGAAATAAATAATCATTAAAAGGATATTTGCAGTTTTTTTTTATTATTTTAAGCGACAGTAAAAAAGTTTAATATGATATATTAATCTAATATAAAGTTTTATCGAACATTTATGCCTGCAAGACTTTCTTTGAAGACATAGCCATCTTTGGTCCTAGAAGTGGTTCCAGTGATTGTAGATCTAGTAAGCTGTGCTTTAATACATGTAATTGAGACACTGGCGACATCTTCTACCTTAGGCTTAACAAATTTACCAGCAACCTTCTCACTCTTGCGCAAGAACTCTACCTCAACATCACCATCATCATCAATGTCTCCCCTTACAATTCCTACATAGTAAACACAAGTCTTCTTTGTTCCATATTCACATAGCACACACTGGCCTTCAAAAACCTCACGCACACCAGTCAAGCTAACCGTACACTCCTCATTTTCACCAAATGAAACATCAGAATCTGTGTCATCACAAAACGAAATGTCAGTTTCTGGATCTGAATCAACATCAAGCTCTTTCAGCAGCTGTCTCTTTGCCTTTTTGGGTGGAACTTTTGCTGCCTTTTCTTTCATCACCGCTCTTTCCCTAATTCGATCCATTTCTGGCGTAGAAGTAGCCAGCATAGTTTTTCCTCTTTTCCTCATATTATTTGAATCTTTTCGCGGACCAGCTTTTGGTAGTCCTCTGAAAACATGAGGCGAAGTAAAGGAAGAAGTAGCTTTATGTTGAAGACTCCCTGATATTTCCTGCAAGTCATCTACAAGGTTCTCAACATTACACTCTTTCTGATTTTCATGAAATTCTTGTGCAGTTTGATCTGTGCTGGTACCACAATGTGGAGATGCTGATCCTGTCTGTTCATTGCTTTCTAAAGTGGCATTTTCACTGTCCTTGCTGATGGGCCTGTTCGTTATTTCTGAAGGCATAAAATCATCTTCTGTAAAAACATCTTCGTTAAAGGGCCAAATACCTGACACTGCAAAGCCTGATTGAATGTTAATGGGAGTTGCCGCTTTAAGAAAAGCGTGGCCTCCTAGATTTGCAACTTGATAGATTGTCAGTGGTGTCCCAACATTTTTCATCATCCATGAATCACACGCATTGTTGTAGACCGACTTCATGGGTCCAAAAACTGAACGGTCCAAGGGCTGAGTTTTAGATGAGGTGTGTGGTGGCAACGTGATCACATGAATGTTGTTTTTCTTGCACAGTTCAAGTGATTCAAATGAAATGTGGGAATCGTGATTGTCCAAGATCAAAATCAAAGGGAAGTCTTTGGAAGGTCTTGAATGCTTAATGAAGTGATTTATAACTTTGACGAAATTATCACGGGTCATCCAACCTGATTCATTCACAAGGCCAAGGGAACCTTCAGGTGCTCCAGCAAGCATAAAATTCTTAAAATTTTTTCTGGGAAACACAAATACTGGAGGGATAATGTGACCCGCAGCTGACACAATGCAACAGATTGTGACCAGTTCTCCTCTTTCTCTGGATGTCATCTGACCTATTTGCTTCACTCCTCGTGGGGCAATTACTTTTGGCACTTTCTGTACAGTGGTCAGACCTGACTCATCCAAATTGTAGATTTGAGCTCCACTCACATTTAGTTTTGTAATGGTTTCCTTCACAATGTTGAAGAAGGTGCAAATATTATGTTTGTTGAAAGCTGTAGCTCTAGCCAGAGATGTTGCCTCAGGTTGCCTTATGGTCAGCTCGGGATTCCGTCGCAAAAATCCACAAAGCCAGTCATTCCCTGCCATCATTTGCTCATCCCAGGTTAAAGGATGTGCAATGTTATTGACTTTCGCCATCTCGTACGCCAAAATACGAACGTTTTTAGTTGTGAGTCCATGGAACATTCTTGCACAATCTTTCAAGTAACTAGCAAAATCAGCTTCTTGCTTAGCTGTGAAAACAAGGCTATGCCTATAATTTGGTACGAGTCTAGTAGGCAGACCATTTCCTTCTCTGTCTTTTGTAAGATTGTTATTGAGGGTAGAGCGAGCAATACCGTACTCCCTTGCAGCTTTCCTCACTTTCATTCCATTTTTCACAGCATTAACAGCTTCTCTCATACGTTCCTCCGTAACGAGACCCTTGTTGGTGTTTCTGATGTACAATCTTGGCATCTGAAACAAAAGAGTGACAGAATTATATAACATTTAGAATGGTAGGCCTATCATTTGCAAAGAAATACTGATCATAGCACGAATGGCGTGCATCTTTAATAAATCACTGAAATCAAATTTGTTAACAGTTTTATTGGTCTAGATTTAGACCCCAGTATTAAAAAGAATCAATAATGCTGATATTCGAATGCAATCTTCAACACTTTTAATAACAACAGACTGTCTTGTCAATTTCTTCTATGGGGAGAAATGAACCATGGGGAGAAATGAACCGGTCCATTTCTCCCCCATCAATGTATTAAACTATTCAGCCATAGAGTCTCTTAAATCTAATATTATATGCTATATTTTTTATATGAACTCTTAAAAAACAAGTAAATAAAGATATTAACGTAATTACCTTGTCCTGATTCCTGACTATGCGTCTGCTTTACGATGGTGTCTGGAACTGGAAAAAGAAACTTTAGTGCAGAAAATTTTTCAAACTTTGCGTAGGAACGACCTATGCGGGAAGTCGATGGCAAATGAAAAATTCGGACTATGTTTGATGTGGAAAACAAACTTATTATGGTTTCACTTTCATTGCATCACCGCCAGGGGCCAGAGAGGGGGTGGTCCATTTCTCCCCTATGTCCATTTCTCCCCAGTCTCCCCTATTATTTTTGTTGTTTCAGGCAGTCATCTGACTTACCTGTGTAAACTGGTAATATCTGAACAAGTTGGATGGGAGCTAACTCACTCCCTGGGTCAAAGGATATATGGACTAATTATAAATGGAATACTTATGAAATTACGGAGTCAAAGATACGAGATAAGACTACAGCTGGTGTAATTCCTAGCGTTAGTTCTTTTCTTCATGCGGTTAGTAGGTGGTCATATGTAGCATTCCCATGATATCCAGTTGCATACTATATTATCTATTTCTCTCCTATGAGGTCATGCATTATTGTTCTGCATTAGTTATATAGATTTGTATACGGTAATTGATATACTTACCCTGGTGCGAGGAAATGCATCCTAAAGACAAAGTGTCATGGCAGGGCAGACCAGGCCCTAAGCCTTGGTTGGCGGCTGGTCTAGGATCGAAGCTCCAACAGGCGGACAATTAGAGCATTGCTTTGCTGATCCGGCAGCTTGTCTTGTTCCAGATGTAGAGGTGTTACCTTTCCTCTGGAGTGAACTAGGCAGGTCGAGAGAGGGATCATGCTGCATGGGTCACACATGATCTCTATATTTTAGCCCAGGCTTTGTGCTATGGAGAGGCAATAACTCCATCCCTTACAAACTATCCTCTGTCAAGACGGCAAGGTGCCAATGAATTGATGTATGGATTATCTTACTTGTTATGTTGGAGATTGTCACTTTGTTATTGTGTAGAAGGAAATAAACATAAGTTGGAGTTGCCTTTCATTTCGGCTTGTCAGTCTGAGGTTGTGTTTTTAAGAGCCCCGATAGGCTGAACATCTCATCTATAATGTGACAATAAACCACGAGACATTGATGGAGCGATAGTATAATTAATGGAAGTTACATGTAATAGCACATACTAAAACAAGTCTAGACGTCCACATAAAACGTGATTTGTGGGTCTACTTACTTTATAAAATGAATTTTAGAAAGGTGAGACGTAAAGAACAGTAAAGTAGTGGTCTAGTGTCATGAAAATGAAGTCATTAGAATAGACATTCAGTCTAGTGTCATGCAATTGAAATCACTGGGATAGACATTCAGTCTAGTGTCATGCAATTGAAATCACTGGTATAGACATTCAGTCTAGTGTCATGCAATTGAAATCACTGGGATAGACATTCAGTCTAGTGCCATGCAATTGAAATCACTGGGATAGACATTCAGTCTAGTGCCATGCAATTGAAATCACTGGGATAGACATTCAGTCTAGTGTCATGCAATTGAAATCACTGGGATAGACATTAAGTCTAGTGCCATGCAATTGAAATCACTGGGATAGACATTCAATCTAGTGCCATGCAATTGAAATCACTGGGATAGACATTCAGTCTAGTGTCATGTAATTGAAATCACTGGGATAGACATTCAGTCTAGTGTCATGCAATTGAAATCACTGGGATAGACATTCAGTCTAGTGCCATGCAATTGAAATCACTGGGATAGACATTCAGTCTAGTGTCATGAAAATGAAGTCATTAGAATAGACATTCAGTCTAGTGTCATGCAATTGAAATCACTGGGATAGACATTCAGTCTAGTGTCATGCAATTGAAATCACTGGTATAGACATTCAGTCTAGTGTCATGCAATTGAAATCACTGGGATAGACATTCAGTCTAGTGCCATGCAATTGAAATCACTGGGATAGACATTCAGTCTAGTGCCATGCAATTGAAATCACTGGGATAGACATTCAGTCTAGTGTCATGCAATTGAAATCACTGGGATAGACATTAAGTCTAGTGCCATGCAATTGAAATCACTGGGATAGACATTCAGTCTAGTGCCATGCAATTGAAATCACTGGGATAGACATTCAGACTAGTGTCATGTAATTGAAATCACTGGGATAGACATTCAGTCTAGTGTCATGCAATTGAAATCACTGGGATAGACATTCAGTCTAGTGCCATGCAATTGAAATCACTGGGATAGACATTCAGTCTAGTGTCATGCAATTGACATCACTGGGATAGACATTCAGTCTAGTGTCATGCAATTGAAATCACTGGGATAGACATTCAGTCTAGTGCCATGCAATTGAAATCACTGGGATAGACATTCAGTCTAGTGTCATGCAATTGAAATCACTGGGATAGACATTCAGTCTAGTGCCATGCAATTGAAATCACTGGGATAGACATTCAGTCTAGTGTCATGCAATTGAAATCACTGGGATAGACATTCAGTCTAGTGTCATGCAATTGTAATCACTGGGATAGACATTCAGTCTAGTGCCATGCAATTGAAATCACTGGGATAGACATTCAGTCTAGTGCCATGCAATTGAAATCACTGGGATATACATTCAGTCTAGTGCCATGCAATTGAAATCACTGGGATAGACATTCAGTCTAGTGCCATGCAATTGAAATCACTGGGATAGACATTCAGTCTAGTGTCATGCAATTGAAATCACTGGGATATACATTCAGTCTAGTGCCATGCAATTGAAATCACTGGGATATACATTCAGTCTAGTGCCATGCAATTGAAATCACTGGGATAGACATTAAGTCTAGTGCCATGCAATTGAAATCACTGGGATAGACATTCAGTCTAGTGTCATGCAATTGAAATCACTGGGATAGACATTCAGTCTAGTGCCATGCAATTGAAATCACTGGGATAGACATTCAGTCTAGTGCCATGCAATTGAAATCACTGGGATAGACATTCAGTCTAGTGCCATGCAATTGAAATCACTGGGATAGACATTCAGTCTAGTGCCATGCAATTGAAATCACTGGGATAGGCATTCAGTCTAGTGTCATGCAATTGAAATCACTGGGATAGACATTCAGTCTAGTGTCATGCAATTGAAATCACTGGGATAGACATTCAGTCTAGTGTCATGCAATTGAAATCACTGGGATAGACATTCAGTCTAGTGTCATGCAATTGAAATCACTGGGATAGACATTCAGTCTAGTGTCATGCAATTGAAATCACTGGGATAGACATTCAGTCTAGTGCCATGCAATTGAAATCACTGGGATATACATTCAGTCTAGTGCCATGCAATTGAAATCACTGGGATAGACATTCAGTCTAGTGCCATGCAATTGAAATCACTGGGATAGACATTAAGTCTAGTGCCATGCAATTGAAATCACTGGGATAGACATTAAGTCTAGTGCCATGCAATTGAAATCACTGGGATAGACATTAAGTCTAGTGCCATGCAATTGAAATCACTGGGATAGACATTAAGTCTAGTGCCATGCAATTGAAATCACTGGGATAGACATTAAGTCTAGTGTCATGCAATTGAAATCACTGGGATAGACATTCAGTCTAGTGCCATGCAATTGAAATCACTGGGATAGACATTCAGTCTAGTGCCATGCAATTGAAATCACTGGGATAGACATTCAGTCTAGTGTCATGCAATTGAAATCACTGGGATAGACATTCAGTCTAGTGTCATGCAATTGAAATCACTGGGATAGACATTCAGTCTAGTGTCATGCAATTGAAATCACTGGGATAGACATTCAGTCTAGTGTCATGCAATTGAAATCACTGGGATAGACATTCAGTCTAGTGTCATGCAATTGAAATCACTGGGATAGACATTCAGTCTAGTGTCATGCAATTGAAATCACTGGGATAGACATTCAGTCTAGTGTCATGCAATTGAAATCACTGGGATAGACATTCAGTCTAGTGCCATGCAATTGAAATCACTGGGATAGACATTCAGTCTAGTGTCATGCAACTTAGGTCATTGGGGATAAGCATTCATTGGCACCTTGCCGTCTTGACAGACGATAGTTTGTGCTTTAAAAAGGCATAATAACTTTTACATATGGCGGTAGCGAGTGTGACTGATAAGGCCAATTTGCGCTGTAAATGTCCGTTCACAGTGGGTGCATGTGAACACGTGGTCATTTCCACCATCATGCACCATCTTACATCTCAAACGCTTGGTGTGTGACTTATCTGCAATAATTTTCTCCTGTCTTTATTCCATTTCTGATGTTTGCCCTCCATGCAACACGTTCAGCGGCGACTTCCTCCCATTGTGCATTATCAATGCCTGTATCAATCATGTCCCGCTTACACACATCTTTGTATCGTAGTAGAGGCCAACCCTGTGATCTCTTACCCATCTGTAATTCACCAAAAAAGATGTCCTTTGGTATTCTACCATCATCCATCCTCCTAAGATGTCCTATCCATCTAAGTCTATGAAGACTGAGCATGGAATAAACTGTCACACAACCTGATCTTTCCAATACTTCAGTATTTGTGATTTTGTCTTGCCACTTAATACCAAGAATTCTTCGCAGACACCGCATATGAAAGCTGTTTAATTTTTCTCTTGGTATGAGTAAGTTGTCCAGGTTTCACTGCCATAGAGAAGAGTACTAAGGACACAGGCTTGATAGACAAGGACTTTTGTTTTGGCAGTAAGCTTCCTGTTCTCCCAGACTTTTTCTTAACCTGTTCATTGTTGTTGCTGCCTTACCAATCCGGATGTTGATTTCCTGATCTAGGGATAGTTTGCTATTTACCACTGATCCTAGATATGTAAAATGGTCTACTATCTCTAGTTCGGCGTCATCAATAAAGATTGATGGTACCCCATGTGCACCTTGTGACATAATCTGTGTCTTCTTTTTGCTAATTGTTAAACCAAACTCAGAACAAGCATTGGAGAATGCAGATAGTAGACATTGCAATTCTTCCTCAGAGTGGGTCGTAACTGCAAGTAACTGTCGTAAGCATTCAGCCAACAGAAAACAAAAAATACACGAACCTAACATACAACAAAAACAAAATACACTGATATAACACACAACAGATAAGAAAATAAAGAAAGGAAACAAGATTTTATTGTTGATATTAAAACAAAGTTATTAGACATTTCCACATATTTCTTCATAACACAAAATTTAAATGCTAATTACAGAATGTTCATTCTTCCAAATGCATCATACTTGCTTCTGTTTTTCTCTCACACAAACACACATTCGATCACGCTAAATTTGTCCTCACATGCACCACTCACTCGCTCCAAAACTATATCCAATATGTACACACACACACTCCACTCTGGTTCAGACATTTTCTCTCAGACAGTACAATCTGTCCTGGCGCTAAAATTTCCTCATAAACATACATCCCATCCTGACCTCAACGTTTACTCTGACAGAAACTTCAGCTTTGCATACATAAACTGATGAACACACTGACATACAATAAGTAATCACTATATCTTAAATACAGCGAACATTTTATGGGCCTCGAGTTCAACAAACACTAGGCAACTGCAGTGGTTAGAATGGAGCTCATGGAGAGAACTAACCAAGTTATAGTGAATTAAGGGGTGAGAAAAGGATGCTGGTAATAGAAGACTCACTGAGAAAACCTGCGGAAGGTATAACGAGATGCTCTCTTGTCTGGAATCCACAAGGCCAACAAAATAGTAGGAGGAATTGAAGACAGTGATGATACAGGGAGGATAAGGAGGGAGCTGCAGAAGGTAGAATAGATAGGATGGCTTGGCATGCGTTGGATGAGCCTACACCCCAATGGGGGATAAGGGCAGAAGAGAGATCTACATTGGTTAGTGTGTTTGCTGTTCCACTTAGTCTTGTACAATCCCTATATCAACACATTTGTTTCCCCCAGACCAAGGAAGTACTCAGGCACTCATAAAATGGGTATCCTAACCTTTTCTTGAAAGGAACAGCGGAGAGGAAGGGAACTAGTCAACTTATTTCATAACATGGTGATCCAGTACACACAAAGACCTAGCACATCACAATCTAATCACATATGCCATGTGTTTACCATTATATTAATTTATAATCATTAAACAAATTAATGCCAAGTTCACATTCTTGAGTTCCCATGACAGAGGTGTAACACAAGGGCTCTTCACAACTGTATGAGTAATATAAGAATGGAGAAGCTTCTTTACTGTTACAAGTAAGATGAGTAAATGCTATAACTAATGTGTGAATGTTTCTGCTTGTAAGGGACTACATGCGACAGAATCTGTCACCCAGCAGTGCTAGAGTTAGTCTTCTTCAGAAGGTGAAAGTTAAAATGAACCAATGACAAATTATGGGGCTGGCTGCTGCTGAGCTAATACAGGATCTAAAAAAACACAAAATATGGCTAGGAAGCTCGATGAAAAGAAAAATAGATATATGCAAATATTTTGGCCAAAGCCTTTATCAAGGAACAAGAAAAACAAAAGAACCACAACAAAAAAACAAGAATAGTTAATTTGGGATTTTAAGAAAGTAATCTGGTTAACACAAAAACTTCAGATTGCCAGTTAAGTATTCTTGATGAGTTTATTTTTTCTTCGCTCGCTAACTTTGAACTCAAGCGTTGTCCATACACGTGCTACTACTTCTAGTTCACTGGACTTATTTTTGTGTGCGGGTTATCTTCCCTATTACCAGCACCCCTCAGCATGAGGCGAACCCACTCTGACCTTCTGAGGTACTTGTAACTTACGTCCCCAAGTCAAGGACGAGAAGTCAACATTTTAGTCCAACCGACCGGTATTCGGGGTTGAATCTGCTACCTTGGCTTACCTTTACACTGAAAGTGTAACAATGAGTGTACTTATCTATTCGGCCATGCTGACCTCTTTCTTGTTTGTTGATCAAGACCTTGGTCTAAATATTTGCCTGTTGTGTGTTTTTCCTTTCATCAAGCTTCCTAACCACATTTTGCGTCTTTATGGACTGCCAATGTACACACTGAGAAACAGGTCCTAACATCTCAAGCTAATGATCACTAGGTGGGACAGGATTCCCTTAGTCTAGCAAGCTGCCAATGGATGATCCATGCTGCTCATGGAAATGGAAGAAAACTTAACAGGACTGATAGAAATCAATAAAGGCTTGGACACATTAAAGGGCTTTAGAAAAGAAATGTTAAAAAGCAACACCTTGTGCACAGCCAGTACAATGGCCTTACAGAACACACTGTTCTCAGCCTGCCACTGAAAGGTATCACAGGAAAGCAGACAGCAGACCTGTTTGCTTTGCAAGAACTATGTTCTTTACTGTAACACTCTCCCACTAGAGAATGCAGTCATCAGAGACTATGGCACAATGATTTTAAAACTGCCCAATGCACACTTGAACAGCCAGAAACAACATCAGATATGGACACAAACAACACACCAACAAGCAAATTTTGTTTAAGGCCCCGGGATATCCTCTATACTGACACTGACTAATTTCAGACATTGTACATAACAGAATATTTACATCTTAAAAATATCTCATATGGATGTGGAATAGAAAGGAAAACCAATGCAGCAGTAATATTCCACAAAAATGTATGGGTAATTACAAAGCTAGATTTATGGAGTAGTGATATGCTAGAAAACATATTACCAGTCTTTGCACCGAATAACCTGACGTGACACACACCCTGAGCATCATCTATTTTTAGGCTAGATTATATCTGAGGGGCAAGGCACTGATCACGATTTGTGCTAAATAATTATATTTATGGGAGCGGAAGTGGTGCAGCAACTAACAGTCTGGTGCCATGTGTTCAAATCCCCATTACGGGAAGGATTTTTGTTTAAAGTGACCAGGGCTCCCAGGTGAGACCAATCTAAAATGGCTACCAGGAAATATTCGGGGAAGAAAAGACGGCCAGTCAGATACTGACCACATCATCCATTGAGTGCTGAATGGTCTATACAAGTATGATACTAGCACCTTCCCCCAATATGCCTCAAAGCGTGGGAAAAGGTCTTCTATTTAAAGATAAAGGTATAAGATATTACAGATACTGCCATTGGGGTATGAAATGTGAAGCCTTCACATATTCTAAAGCATCACATATGAAGTGTTCCCTTCCTCGTCACTTTTCCTTTCCAGACATCTCTGACCATTGTCTGGTACATATTTGTGTGAGGCTGGGTGAATTGTACAGCTGTACCAGCCAGTAAAATCACACAGCTGTACCAGCCAGTAAAATCACACAGCTGTACCAGCCAGTAAAAATCACACAGCTGTATCAGCCAGTAAAATCACACAGCTGTACCAGCCAGTAAAATCACACAGCTGTACCAGCCAGTAAAATCACACAGCTGTACCAGCCAGTAAAATCACACAGCTGTACCAGCCAGTAAAATCACACAGCTGTACCAGCCAGTAAAATAATTGGCATTGAACCCGCAACACTGTCTTGGCAGGCTAGTAGATTCACCAATATGCCACCACAGGTTCGTCCTTTACTTACTTATTTCTTTATGTCATTAATGCATTTTTGATAAAATGTCTCCTCGAACAATTGTCGAGTTTTCGGTAGTCAGCTGCCTTCTTGCTTGCATCTTGCGGATAGCTTCTGGTTCCTAATCCCAAAACTTGATGACACCATCCCAGCCGGCAGTTGCAATTTTGGAAGTTTCGTGTGGGTGCCACAACACGCTGATACAGACGTCATCATGGGCCTTGAACTTGGAGTAGAGTTTAGTGCTTCTCCAGTCCCAGATGTAGACCTTGCCGTCTGCGTCGCCACAGGTAATATAGCTGCAAGAATTCACATCAATTTAAAACAATATGTCAACATATGTGTTGTATATGTCATCTTGTTGGATTTATATCTTATTGCTTTAGTTTATATTGTATGATTTCTGCAGTATGCACCTAGTTAGTTAGTTAGTTAGTTAGTTAGTCGCAGTTCCAACTTCACAGCAACGGGTCGTCCCCATTATGCTCAGTTCCTGTGCCAGTGAATATCTCACAAAATGCTCCCCACTGCCCAATGTGAAAAGTGGAAAAGACAGGAGTCTCGACAAACAACAGCCCACACAGATACACTGTGCATAATGCCACCGCCAGAATGTCAACACACCAGTCCCCCACGAAACACCCAATTCATCTCTGATGGAATCGGCAGTCATTTTCCTATCTGGATGTTTCCTAGATGTTCACCCACACAGTCCACGAAAATACAGTTCATCACCGACGGCAGTGGCAGTCAACCAGAAGCCCAGTAGCCACGCATTTCTGCATAAGGCAAAAATCGGACAACTCTGGGACATAGCCACCTGCCATTGCTCCGAACATGCAGTCACGTTCCAAAAAAAAAAAACAACTTGGGCAGATTCAAAAGCACTTCACACGAAACTCACAGCGTCACGCCACGCACTCACTCAGTAGCAGGGCGACGGAACCATCAAGCCTCCTTAGTCGCCTCTTACGACATGCGTGGTAGGCTACAGTGTTGCTATTCTTTGCTTCCCTTATGGGCCCCGGCAACACACGGGAGCACCTGCTGAGATGCAGTGAAATATGCCAGGCAATAAATCGTGCAATCTATTGTTTGTGTCTTCATTGTTCAAATTGACATCAATGTCAGAACAGAAAGTTACACATAAAGTTCATTATTAAAGCTTCATCCCCAGTTTTTTAACCTCATTATGACATCCTACATTTGCTGGTGCATGCTGGGAGTTATCTTTGATATAATGATATATATATATGATATAATGTATGATATAATATGATGATCAAAATATCTCTGCAATGCAGCTCCTAAAACAGCTCACTACGCAAAAAGGGCAATAGAAGGCATGCAAACAAGTATACCAATCTTACCTCATTTCTGGGGAAAAGTCAATTCCACAAGCATAACCAGCAACCTGAAATACAAAGAAGATATTTCTTTACTTGTTGGGGATACTAATGGTTTCAAGTTTCTTATGTACTTCTTTGCTTTCACAATCTTCATTTTGTCAAAACTTTTTATAACTGTTAACTTTGTTGATAATGCCATAATCTATGTTTTTTAAAAATAATGCCATATTCTGGGTTTGTTGATAATGTCATACTCTGGGTTTCCTGATAATGTCATATTCTGGGTTTTCTGATAATGTCATATTCTGGGTTTTCTGATAATGTTATATTCAAAGTTTGTTGATAATGTCATGTACTTGGCTTGTTGATAATGTATTTGTCTAGATTTATTGATGTCATATTCAAGGTTTGTTGATAATGTGACATTCAAGGTCTGTTGATAATGTGACATTCTAGGTCTGTTGATAATGTGACATTCTAGGTCTGTTGATAATGTGACATTCTAGGTTTGTTGATAATGTGACATTCTAGGTCTGTTGATAATGTCATATTCCAGGTTCATTGGATAATGTAATAGTCTAGATTTGCTGATTATGTAACAGTCTACCATCGCTGACAATGTGATGTTCTAATTTTGCTGACATGATGTAATATTCAAAGATTACAGACAATTGTAAGACCAAGATGTTTTTATTGCACAGTTTTCCTGCTGGTACTCATACATTCTGGTTTTTTTTAAATAATTTCATTGACAAACACAATATAAAATAATGATGACAACAATTAGGTTGCACAATTTATAGCTTTGCATATTTCCAGAATATTCTTTCATTTGTTTATCTATCAACTTCGGGATGCGTGCTGCTACTATATTTTCCTGCTATCCCTCCTTTCTGCCTATGTAGGTGGACTGGCACTTACATTGGAACTGACAGACGGCATTTGATTTGGCATACAAAGACACACTTGGCTCATTCACTGGTATTGACATACAACAAAATATGCCAATAAACTGTGCAACCTATTGCCTGTGCCTTTATTATTAAAACTGACAATAGGGAAACTACTGTGAGTAAAAACAATAGTCAAGTTTTGTTGATAAGTTAAGTTCAATTGATATCATAAACTGTCAAATTCAACACAACAAAACCAAATGTGACAAGATGTATACATCAACTACACCCAAATGGGCCAGTAACCGTTAGCTGCATATCCTTTACAGGACATCACAGTCAACCCCAGCATTTTGTGGCTGTTTGTGATTGTTTTGCCAAGTTTATGTTCAGTAGTTTGCCATTTCTTTATGAACGACCGGCACTCATAACACTGTATGAAATACCAATGCAAGGTGGTCTGCTGCCAAATCACCTACAGCTGTGTTTACAAAATGCAGGATTATGAAATGCACCCATAATCCCTTCGCCACAGAGCCTGTCTTCGCCACAGTAACTGACCAGCAGATAGTCATACAATGGCTTACCATGTGTCCAGTGAAAGCACATAGACCAGCACATAGTCATTCAATGGCTTACCATGTGTCCAGTGAAAGCACATAGACCAGCACATATTCATACAATGGCTTACCATGTGTCCAGTGAAAGCATATAGACCAACACATAGTCATACAATGGCTTACCACGTGTCCAGTGAAAGCACATAGACCAGCACATATTCATACAATGGCTTACCATGTGTTCAGTGAAAGCACATAGACCAGCACATACTCATACAATGCCTTACCATGTGTCCAGTGAAAGCACATAGACCAGCACATACTCATACAATGGCTTACCATGTGTTCAGTGAAAGCATATAGACCAACACATAGCCATACAATGGCTTACCATGTGTTCAGTGAAAGCACATAGACCAGCACACACTCATACAATGCCTTACCATGTGTTCAGTGAAAGCACATAGACCAGCACATACTCATACAATGCCTTACCATGTGTTCAGTGAAAGCACATAGACCAGCATATACTCATACAATGGCTTACCAGTGAAAGCACATAGACCAGCATATACTCATACAATGGCTTACCATGTGTCCAGTGAAGGTCTTCTTCCTGATAAACTTCATTCTGTTGAGAGCATTGAACACACAAATCTTGTTGTCCATAGACTGACAGGCCAACCACTTCCCTGTAATACATACATTATTACTGTTAACAAGTCACCACTGCTAAATATTTACAGTCACAAAATCAGAAATGAAGAAATCAGGACTAAAGTGGGTGTTATAACAGCATTAGATTTCATCAGAAAACAGCAAACTAACAGTATACCACAACAAGCAATGATGTACAGACCAAAAGGAAGCAGAAGAAGAGGCTGGTCACGTAAATGATAAACAGAGAATAGCAGAGCCCATGTGATATATTTAGCTCATAAATGACACTCTCCCACTGTTTATGCTTCCCCTCGACACCACAAGGTACAAGAGGAACAAGATGAGATGAGATAAACTGTATATGAAATGGAATAGGACAAACATTGGTAGTGGGTGTGTGGGCAGGAAAGTATGTGGCTTATGTGTGTACTAGATAAGTGGTGTGTGTAGGTTAAAAAAGAAAAAGGGGGGGGGGGGGGGGAAGAGAAAGTAAACAGCTCTTTTCCAAGCCTTGAGTAGTAGTGGGTACTAGCCTCATATTTGTATACTATAAGAAGTAATTACACAGGTATCAACTAGCATTCAAAGAAGTAGAGAAAAGATCAGATACAGAGATTCGAGGACACACCAAAGAACATAAAAACTGAAAGCTATTGTGATCATACCAGGATTCAAACATGTCATCTCCAGATGACGACAGTGCCTTACTGCAGGAATAAGTACACATCAGTGCACACTCCTAAAAACTAGACACTCCTAAAATATGTCTCCATTAGCCAGATCTATCATCCACCTCAACCCACAACTATTGGACAAGAATATGGACAGAATGCGTATCTAGCCATTGAAATAACACCATAGGTTTCAGAAATTTATAAACCAATCAGAGGTCAAATAAACACATTGGACCACATTTTCATAGACTAATCAGTACTTGATAAGTGATGTGGTCCAAATCATGCCAGCCGTCTTTACTTTCCGTAACATTTTCTGGTACTCATTTAAAGCTGTTCCGACATGAAAACTCATATATATTTTGTTTAAATCCTCATCTCAGTTGGGATTTGAACACATGACAACCAGGCCAGCGGGCAAGTGTGCTAGTGAAAGCACTACCACAGCTGATGTGTGTTGTAGTAGTAGGTGGATGTATGGTACTGAGTAGAAAGGCAGGCAAGTGTGCTAATGAAAGCACTAACATGGCTGCCATTTGTGTAGTAGTAGTAGTAGTAGTAGTAGTAGTAGTAGTAGTAGTAGTAGGTGGATGTATGGCACTGAGTAGAAAGGCAGGCAAGTGTGCTAGTGAAAGCACTAACATGGCTGCCATTTGTGTAGTAGTTTGCCATCTTAGAACCCACGGCTCCACACCTTCAACCCCACTGGATGAAATGAATGGTCATCATCATTCTTGATGGACAAACAACAGTAGTAGTAGTAGTAGTAGTAGTAGTAGTAGTAGTAGTAGTAGTAGTAGTAGTAGTAGTAGTAGTAGTAGTAGTAGTAGTAGTAGTAGGTGGACGTGGTGGCACTGAGTAGAAAGGCAGGCAAGTGTGCTAATGAAAGCACTAACACGGCTGCCATTTGTGTAGTAGTAGTAGTAGTAGTAGTAGTAGTAGTAGTAACATGGCTGCCATTTGTGAAGTAGTAGTAGTAGTAGTAGTAAGTGGATGTATGGTACTGAGTAGAAAGGCAGGCAAGTGGATGTGAATAGGTGGATAAGTAAATGTGTGTGTGAGTAGATGTGGAGGTAGTTGATTGTGTGAGTAGATGGGTAAGTAGTTGATTGTGTGAGTAGATGGGTAAGTAGTTGATTGTGTGAGTAGATGGGTAAGTAGTTGATTGTGTGAGTAGATGGGGAGGTAGCTGATTGTGTGAGTAGATGGGGAGGTAGTTGATTGTGTGAGTAGATGGGTACGTAAGCTGGTGTACAGATATGTAGATTGATATTTAGTTCGATGGGTAAGTAGAGAAATAAGTGACTGAATGGCAAGCAAGTTATTCAAATTATATACAAAACACTAAATTATCAAGAACTACAAAACACAATATGTAACCAACTATTTATCTGGAATATGGACATATCATCATAAAAGCATTAAATTGAATATGTTTGTCATTGGCAGCACGGAAGATTGTTATTATTAAATTACAGCTATAAACAGAAATAAAGATAATATGCAACCACAACCAGTAAAAGAAATACAAAATGCAATTATGAAACCTTTAAATAAACCATGACCTCCAATATTTAATACATGTTTTTGGGCATTAGCTTGCTCTGAACTTCAGTGCAATCCATACATGTGCTACAACCGATGAGTGCACTGAACTGATTTTACATCAGGGTTAGCCTTCCTTATTACCAGTGTCCTTCACCTCAGGTAAACTCACTCCGATTTCTGAGGTCCTTTTAATTTACTGCCCCAAGTCAAGGACAAGAAGTCAACATTAAAGTCCAACTGACCAGAACTCACTATGCCGTGGTCAGAAGGGAAACTGAGCATGTTAAACCTCTAGCCATGCTGACCCCACCATTTAATATAAGTGTCACACACACACACAAAAGTTAATGTAATCAGAAGAAAGCCCAAGAACAACCTTCAGCTTTTGGTATAGCGCTATAAAAATATTCAGGTGTTTTAATTATAGGTGTGCAGACTGGTGGTTCCTTGACATGCAGGCAGATACTCTCCGGCTTCGGATGAATCAGCGATCATACTATGTTAGCCAGGACCCCCGAAGGGACCTGTTGCCCAGGACGCACGGCGAGGACTGCTAGTAGGTCCTGACCAGTATGGAACCTGTCCCTGGTGCCTTGGAAACACCACTGCGTCCCGTGTCTGCTATTATTTTGACCTTTATCCTCTAACCTTCAGGACTGAGGCAATAAAGATATCCAACTGAAGATTCCACCTGGCAACTGTAAATGTCAACTTACCATTGGGTGACAACGACACTGCTGGCATCGAGTGCATGGATGGATCAGCGATGTATTTGAAGTCAACCGGAACATCCCTGGAAAAAAAAACATGTATAAGATAAAACTAAAAATATTTCACAACTTTCTGTTCATTCATTAACACAACATGATTTACGAAGAACTGATGCTACTGCACTAGGGATGAGCCTACAAATGTTCAGTGTCTCCCAGAAGGTGAAGGATATGGACGCTGATTCTGCCTGTTGCAAGCTGGTTAGTTACACATTCTCTTCAATGGTCACTGCGACAGTTTTCATATTCTTTCTTCCTTACCGATCAACGTTTATTCTGATTAGCGCATATTCTGTCGTAGGTCATGAACAGAACGGTTCATCGGAACTCTTCCCCAGTCCCCAAGAGTTCACCTCGAGGGCTAGATTTCCCTTCTCTGGTGAAGTCTTGTAGGGAGTCTCCATGGCAAAGTGGTCAAGCCATCTGACTCGGGCTCTGAAGGTTGTGGGTTCGATTCTGGGCGCGTCCTTCGGTTCACGGGTGCATTTTTTCCGGCGACTTCGCAGCCATCACTGGCGCTATGGATTTCGTGATTTGTGCGACGGTTTCCACGCTGTGGAAAGACTGAGACATATGGGATAAAAACCCGGTGCAATGAAGTCGACCCTGTCGACTTTTAAGCGGCTTTTTTAAAAGTCTTGTAGGACATGCTCAGGGGTTTGCATTGGTGTCCCACAGCTTCAAGTGGCAGAGTCAGTGAACCATATTTGATGGTGGTGTGCTCGAGTCTACAATGTCCTGTTCTAGGTGTGAATATTGTAGTCTGCACATTTATGCCAAATTTATTTATGCTGCCATGCTCTGGTCTGTAGTTTTCATTTTCTTTCCTCCATTTCATCCTCACAAAATACACTAGCAGTGTTTTCATCATGTTTTTCAATGGGGCTGCTTGTAGTTTCCTCCAGCCTTGATCAGCTCATCCGCCGTTTCATTTTTAGTGTTAGTGCAGTGGGCTGGTATCTATCCCAGGACTAGTTCTGTTCTTTTAAACATCATTGAAATGTTGACTTTCATTTGTAGTTCTCCACTCCAATAGCTGTAACAATTTGCTTCCCCCGTGTTTGCTCGCGTTGAACTACACATGTAATATCACTTCTAGTGCACTGGACTGATTTTTGTGTGTGGGTTAACTTTCTCTATTACCAGTGTCCCTCGCCATCAGACGAACCAACTCAGACCTTGAGGTACCAAGTCAAGGACGAGAATTCAACATCGGTGTAGGGGTTGAACTTGCTATCTTGGCATCAACACACCAGAAGTTTAAGAGCAAGCACTCTTATCCATTCGGCCATGCTGACCAGCTGTAATAATGAAGCTTCATCAAAAGATGTGACACCATTTATTGTCTGCAGCATATCCCCCATGTCCACCTTCTGACAGTGTACAATTAACCAATTACATCAGAAATTAATGGCAACACATGAGACAGGAGGCTATGGACAAACATAACAATGAACTCTAAGGCATGTACTATAAGAAGAAGATAAAGAAGTTGATGTGTTAACAATTGGCAGGGATAGAGGGAGTTAAAAATACATACCACTCCCAAACACGAAGACTTTTATCATCTGACGTGGACACAAATCTTCGGTTCTGGTCAATGAAAGTTATCGAGTTCACCGGCCCTAAATGTCTGTCATATTCCTGAATAATTTCACCCGACCGAATGTCCCACTGTGAAAACATGATGTGTCAATATTGTTAACAGATGATTATTCATCAAAACTACGTATATCAATATCAATGACTGATTCACTCATTCAATCTCTCACTCGCTGGTTGATTCACTCACTGATTGATTCATTCAATCTCTCACTCGCTGGCTGATTCACTCACTGATTGACTCATTCAATCTCTCACTCTCTGATTGATTCACTCACTGACTGACTCTTTCCACAACCTAGATGTACACTGAGGTAGCATCTACGCTAAGGTCATGATGTTTCATGGGCAATTTCAAAACCTGGTAGAGCCTAGTTCTCTCCAAGGACATATTGTAATAATTCTGATATCAGTAAATCATTTGTATAATTTTGAAAATTTGCCAATGCAGTGGCAATTCTGGCCTACTCTTTACAATTTCCAGTAGCCGAAAATTGTTAATGTCTGCAACATACACATGTGAGCTCCTCTATTATTTGCCCTTGTCTATGAAGCCTGAGTATCCCATCTACCACACAGAGGCCCCGAATGCTGTGATGTCGGTTCCTAAATCAATCAATCTACTACGCAGAGATATTAGGCAAGATTATGACATCATCAGGTGTGTCTGCAAACTTGTCCTTCACCTGGATACAAGCCTGAAACTTTTCAAGCTAAAGGCAGGTGCCAAACTTTCGAGCCATACTAATCCCCTTCAATAGTGGACATTTCTTCTCCACATTCAGATACAAAAACAACATCTATCAACATTACGTCAAGTGAACATCTACTCTTCATTTTCTGATGAAAAACAACATGGATCAATATTACATAAGACAGCTATTCAGCTTAAAATTTCAAAGAACCAGACATGAGTATCCCAACCTATAATGAAATGTATCAGAAATAATTATGTAAAATGAGTTTAACAAGTAGGAAGTTCAAATCGCCCTACCTAGATAATGTGGTTTGTTTATTAACTTACCATCACAGAAGACCCAAGTTGAGGGATTGAGGGATTTTCCCCCCACCAGGATGGCTCTTGAGGTGGAGACTCAATCTCATAAAATCGGTATCAGAAATTACATTAGAAAAGCCAAGCTGGTCAGCATAAAACTGACCATGGCACTTCCTGCGTGCCCTTCACTGACTGAAAATATCAGTCTACCATCATCATCCAAATATCCCTCACAAGCATGTCATGGATTACTTTGCTACTGGAAGAACTACGAGGAAATCCATCTATGTGAAGGGCACTCCAAATATCAAACCACCATGGCCTGGTGAAAGTTCTTGTAAGAACACAGGCTTAGGCAACAATGCCAGACAGAAAGTGTGAGCAAGCAAAGCCCACAAGCCTGAGAAAGCCTATGGGAGGAGGAATGGATAAAAGAAACCTCAACCGTCAAAGTCCAAAGATGTTGGTCCAAGAGGCACGGGACTAAAAAGGGACATCTACGCACTAGAATGGATGCTATGTACCACACATATGAAAATATGTGAAAACAGGACCCCATATCCATGGGATCTTAGCATATTAGAGACATTGTGGTAGACCCATAGCTTCTGGACCAAACTGCACTAGACGGGTGTTGGGGTCAGTGTCATGATCTGCTTCTTGTCTACCGCTGACAGTTTTCTGGTAACCATGTTTTGAGGATGTATTAACAATGGTGCCATGAGATCACAAAGAAATCCTGCCTCGAGGAGGATTTCAACCCAGGACTACTGAGCCAAGAGGTGAATGTACCACAAACTACCTACCACATTGAAAAATGCAAATGTGGTGCTTTAAAAAGTAGCAAACATGCAACCAAAAGTCCTAAGTTACTTAACCAATATAAAACAACACAAAATAATGCAGCTTTACAGAACACAAATTCGGAAAATACTGTACGTTGTGTCGACTAGCCTTCATCGGCAAACAAATACATATACAAAACACAAGATATAATCATGGAGAAGACCCTCCAGTGACTACATTAAGGCATAAGAACGGGATGAGTAGAATGAACAATGAAGAGAAAATGAAAATTGGAACAAAAATGTGCTACTTATCTCAGAGTCCCAAGCTGTGATACTAACATGAATTTCACCTTGATACTCTTATACTTATATAGACAACCGTGGGAATCTGTGGTGTCATGGAGACTGGGTTAAGGTATGGTAACAGTTTAGTGAAGATCCCAGGTAAATGAGTGGAAGTGGAACATGAACGAGGGGGAGGAAGGTAAGGTGGGAGATATGATGGTGGTCCGAGAGTGAAAACTATGAAGGAGTGTCCCAGTGGATGTCTGTACAATGCAAGAATGGATGCCAGTAAAGGGTTGGCCACAATGGACGATTGAGCAATGATATGTGCACCGAAGTCCACTATGGCCAACTCAAGAAGAAGAGGATCATACATCCTTTAAACCTAAGAAGTGTAAAAGAGTCCTTCACCATCCTGTACCAATAAACTAACATGTTTTTCTGTACTTACACAAACGATTTTCTTGTCTGAAGTTCCCGCCACAAACAAATGTTGCTTGTCCTCTTCTGGGTGGAACTTGATGCAGTACGGCACCTTCCGACTTGTAAACCGTGCCTTGCATTCACCTAAATGTAGTGTAATATCTCACTGTGATATTCTCCGATTTTGTGTGATTTACTAACATTTCAATAAACATCAGTAACATCAAACATTCTAATGAGATGACTAAAATTGTGTTTTGTTGGAAACATGTTAGTGCACTTCAGGAAACCTCACGGGTCATCAGTCACCATCAGGAGGGTCCGAAGGATAAGAAAGCTAATTGTCCCCATTGCTTTTTGGTTAAAAAAGGCAAAGATGGTCCCATAGCAGATACTGTTGCTGGGTTGTGAAGTGGTAAACCTTCACATATTCTAGGCATGACATATGAGGTAGGTTGTGAAGTGGTAAACCTTCACATATTCTAGGCATGACATATGAGGTAGGATGTGAAATGGTAAGTCTTCACATATTCTAGGCATGACATATGAGGTAGGTTGTGAAGTGGTAAGCCTTCACATATTCTAGGCATGTATGAGGTGGGTTGTGAAGTGTTGTCTTCACATATTCTAGGACATGACATATGAGGTAGGTTGTGAAGTGATAAGTCTTCACATATTCTAGGCATGACATATGAGGTGGGTTGTGAAGTGTTAAGCCTTCACATATTCTAGACATGACATATGAGGTAGGTTGTGAAGTGGTAAGTCTTCACATATTCTAGACATGACATATGAGGTAGGTTGTGAAGTGTTAAGCCTTCACATATTCTAGACATGACATATGAGGTAGGTTGTGAAGTGGTAAACCTTCACATATTCTAGACATGACATATGAGGTAGGTTGTGAAGTGTTAAGCCTTCACATATTCTAGACATGACATATGAGGTGTGTTGTGAAGTGGTAAACCTTCACATATTCTAGGCATGACATATGAAGTAGGTTGTGAAGTGGTAAGTCTTCACATATTCTAGACATGACATATGAGGTAGGTTGTGAAGTGGTAAGTCTTCACATATTCTAGACATGACATATGAGGTAGGCTGTGAAGTGGTAAGTCTTCACATATTCTAGACATGACATATGAGGTAGGTTGTGAAGTGGTAAGTCTTCACATATTCTAGACATGACATATGAGGTAGGTTGTGAAGTGGTAAGTCTTCACATATTCTAGACATGACATATGAGGTAGGTTGTGAAGTGGTAAGCCTTCACATATTCTAGGCATGTATGAGGTAGGTTGTGAAGTGGTAAGCCTTCACATATTCTAGGCATGTATGAGGTGGGTTGTGAAGTGGTAAGTCTTCACATATTCTAGGCATGACATATGAGGTGGGTTGTGAAGTGTTAGGCCTTCACATATTCTAGGCATGACATATGAGGTAGGTTGTGAAGTGGTAAGTCTTCACATATTCTAGACATGACATATGAGGTGGGTTGTGAAGTGGTAAGCCTTCACACATTCTAGACATGACATATGAAGTGGGTTGTGAAGTGGTAAGCCTTCACATATTCTAGGCATGACATATGAGGTAGGTTGTGAAGTGTTAAGCCTTCACATATTCTAGACATGACATATGAGGTAGGTTGTGAAGTGGTAAGCCTTCACATATTCTAGGCATGACATATGAGGTAGGTTGTGAAGTGGTAAGTCTTCACATATTCTAGACATGACATATGAGGTAGGCTGTGAAGTGGTAAGTCTTCACATATTCTAGACATGACATATGAGGTAGGTTGTGAAGTGGTAAGTCTTCACATATTCTAGACATGACATATGAGGTAGGTTGTGAAGTGGTAAGTCTTCACATATTCTAGGCATGACATATGAGGTAGGTTGTGAAGTGGTAAGCCTTCACATATTCTAGGCATGTATGAGGTAGGTTGTGAAGTGGTAAGCCTTCACATATTCTAGGCATGTATGAGGTGGGTTGTGAAGTGGTAAGTCTTCACATATTCTAGGCATGACATATGAGGTGGGTTGTGAAGTGTTAGGCCTTCACATATTCTAGGCATGACATATGAGGTAGGTTGTGAAGTGGTAAGTCTTCACATACTCTAGACATGACATATGAGGTGGGTTGTGAAGTGGTAAGCCTTCACACATTCTAGACATGACATATGAAGTGGGTTGTGAAGTGGTAAGCCTTCACATATTCTAGGCATGACATATGAGGTAGGTTGTGAAGTGTTAAGCCTTCACATATTCTAGACATGACATATGAGGTAGGTTGTGAAGTGGTAAGCCTTCACATATTCTAGGCATGACATATGAGGTAGGTTGTGAAGTGGTAAGTCTTCACATATTCTAGACATGACATATGAGGTAGGTTGTGAAGTGGTAAGTCTTCACATATTCTAGACATGACATATGAGGTAGGTTGTGAAGTGGTAAGCCTTCACATATTCTAGACATGACATATGAGGTAGGTTGTGAAGTGTTAAGTCTTCACATATTCTAGACATGACATATGAGGTAGGTTGTGAAGTGTTAAGTCTTCACATATTCTAGACATGACATATGAGGTAGGTTGTGAAGTGGTAAGTCTTCACATATTCTAGACATGACATATGAGGTAGGTTGTGAAGTGGTAAGTCTTCACATATTCTAGGCATGACATATGAGGTGGGTTGTGAAGTGGTAAGTCTTCACATATTCTAGGCATGACATATGAGGTGGGTTGTGAAGTGGTAAGTCTTCACATATTCTAGGCATGACATATGAGGTAGGTTGTGAAGTGGTAAGTCTTCACATATTCTAGACATGACATATGAGGTAGGTTGTGAAGTGGTAAGTCTTCACATATTCTAGACATGACATATGAGGTAGGTTGTGAAGTGGTAAGTCTTCACATATTCTAGACATGACATATGAGGTAGGTTGTGAAGTGGTAAGTCTTCACATATTCTAGGCATGACATATGAGGTAGGTTGTGAAGTGGTAAGTCTTCACATATTCTAGACATGACATATGAGGTAGGTTGTGAAGTGGTAAGTCTTCACATATTCTAGGCATGACATATGAGGTAGGTTGTGAAGTGGTAAGGCTTCACATATTCTAGACATGACATATGAGGTAGGTTGTGAAGTGGTAAGTCTTCACTTACTCTAGACATGACATATGAGGTGGGTTGTGAAGTGGTAAGCCTTCACACATTCTAGACATGACATATGAAGTGGGTTGTGAAGTGGTAAGCCTTCACATATTCTAGGCATGACATATGAGGTAGGTTGTGAAGTGTTAAGCCTTCACATATTCTAGACATGACATATGAGGTAGGTTGTGAAGTGGTAAGCCTTCACATATTCTAGGCATGACATATGAGGTAGGTTGTGAAGTGGTAAGTCTTCACATATTCTAGACATGACATATGAGGTAGGTTGTGAAGTGGTAAGTCTTCACATATTCTAGACATGACATATGAGGTAGGTTGTGAAGTGGTAAGTCTTCACATATTCTAGACATGACATATGAGGTAGGTTGTGAAGTGTTAAGTCTTCACATATTCTAGACATGACATATGAGGTAGGTTGTGAAGTGTTAAGTCTTCACATATTCTAGACATGACATATGAGGTAGGTTGTGAAGTGGTAAGTCTTCACATATTCTAGACATGACATATGAGGTAGGTTGTGAAGTGGTAAGTCTTCACATATTCTAGGCATGACATATGAGGTGGGTTGTGAAGTGGTAAGTCTTCACATATTCTAGACATGACATATGAGGTGGGTTGTGAAGTGGTAAGTCTTCACATATTCTAGGCATGACATATGAGGTAGGTTGTGAAGTGGTAAGTCTTCACATATTCTAGACATGACATATGAGGTAGGTTGTGAAGTGGTAAGTCTTCACATATTCTAGACATGACATATGAGGTAGGTTGTGAAGTGGTAAGTCTTCACATATTCTAGACATGACATATGAGGTAGGTTGTGAAGTGGTAAGTCTTCACATATTCTAGGCATGACATATGAGGTAGGTTGTGAAGTGGTAAGTCTTCACATATTCTAGACATGACATATGAGGTAGGTTGTGAAGTGGTAAGTCTTCACATATTCTAGGCATGACATATGAGGTAGGTTGTGAAGTGGTAAGGCTTCACATATTCTAGACATGGCATATGAGGTAGGTTGACCAGTTCCCTTCTTCATCACCTTTTCACCCCAAACAACTCCACTTTGATTGTATACACACCCATTACCTACATCTGAAGTGTTACTCCCGCAAATTGCCACATTTGATGAGACAATTCAAGCAGTTTTTCACTAGCTGTCACATTAAAATATATACCACTCCTGTGGCATATGGATGTGAACTGCAGATAATTAGAACAAAGCAAAGACAGCAACACACCTCATATATGATATATAAGTAACTGACCTTATGATACACCAGCAACATACATGAGACTGTGAAGGTGCAAAGATATACTGGAGGCAATGCTCATAGTCTGTACTGTGAAATTACTCAAGAGCTCAGAAGTTTGCTTGGAATGAATGAGTAGCAAGTAATGACTCATCCTCGATTTTATAAATTAATACGTGAGTGAACAACTTGATATGTCCTGATTCTCAACCAACAAACTAATCTGTAAGTAAAATATTAAAAGTAGAATCTGACTAGATGTCAAAATATTTAGATTTACTTTCTATGCTGAGATATAAACTTAAATGTTGTTTTGAGGTCTCTATAAGGTATTCATACACGTTCATTGTCTGAAGAATTGAGTGCTAAAATTTTTTGCTTGAATAAAATGTAAATTCATACAAACACACATACGCACCTGTCTCTGTGTCCCACAGCTTGCAGTACCTATCGTAACCACAGCTGAGAAACTCCTTGCCATCGTTGTTGAAGCAAACATCCCGGACTGCCTGCTTGTGTCCTGTATAGGTCCTGATGCATCGCCTTTCGTTATACACCTCCCAAATCTGTGCAGGCATCATGATAAAGTTATACACAGCTATACATCTCACAGATCTCTGAAGGCGCTATGACAAAGTTATAGTTATACACTTTCTATATCTGAACTGGCATCATGACAAAGTTATACAATTATATGGTGACAATACAGTACTGACTACAGACAATGAACAAGATCTACAGCATTCAGTGACTGCTGTTAATGTACACAATGAGTAACAGTCAAAACTAAACTGCACAAAAACAGAAAATGTGGTCACACCAACTGTATGTGTTTGCTCAGAGGTTGCAGAAAGGAACTCATGAAGCAGCTGGGAGTGCTGTTTGATAGGAGTGTGGTTTTTCTGTGCACACAGACCATGTGGTAATGACAGCCAGGAGGGGCATGGCTGTGATGAGGATAATGGCTGTGGCAATCTGTGAGCATATGTCTCCTATACCAGGGTCTGGTCCTTTTGGTGATTTAGTATGCTCTGGCAACCCTCTCTCAGCCATTCTCATATGAAGAGAATGGAAAGAATACATAATGTGGCTAAGAGCCTCATCCAAAAGATACAGCAAGCAAGGCAATGTGGTACCTCCTACATTTTTCAACTTAAGGATACAGAATAAGGATTTGTAGAATACGTGCCTACTTCCAAGGCAGTGCCAACACACCACACAGTGAGATCAAGAAAACAAAGGGCAGCAGGTTAAATGAGGAAAATCCAGGTGGGTCAGGTGGAGGAAATTAACAGGTTTGTTCACTTTAGAACACATAACCTGGTAAAGAATTGATAAAAGTGCCAGAAAAGTTTGTACATCCTTTCCAGTATGCATTAGACAAGATTGGGAGTGTAGAAAACAAAACATAATTGTGGGGGTAAAAGTTCAGACCTGGATATTTGAGAATTCTGAGTTTAATGTAGTCATCTACACAGATGGGTCTGTTGTTTGACACATGAGAAGTTCAAGGGCTTTTTAGGTTCACGTTGGAGGGAGAACTGTGAGGAAAGACTGTGGTGTATTTGCCTTGACATGAAGTAGCCTGACTATGGAGGTCATGGTAGTAACTACAGCAACAGCCTGGCTGGAGACACAGACTGTCACCCTGGCTGGAGACACAGACCGTCAACCTAGTATGCTTTCTCAACTCAATAAATATACTCAGGAAGATCTAATTGGGAGGGGCTCAAAGACAATGGGTGGAGTCTCAGATGAGGTCAAGGTTGACATATATCAGCTTCATATTTGTGCCAGGCCATGCGGTGTCAGAGGATATGAACAAGCTGATAGATATACAGATGGACTGCTGTGCCAGGCCATGCGGTGTAAGAGAACATGAACAAGCTGATACACTTGCAGATGGACTGCTGTGCCAGGCCATGTGATGTAAGAGGATAAAAACAAGCTGATAGATATATAGATGGAACGCTGTGCCAGGCCATGCGGTGTAAGAGAACATGAACAAGCTGATAGATATACAGATGGACTGCTGTGCCAGGCCATGCGGTGTAAGAGAACATGAACAAGCTGATACACTTGCAGATGGACTGCTGTGCCAGGCCATGTGATGTAAGAGGATAAAAACAAGCTGATAGATATACAGATGGACCGCTGTGCCAGGCCATGTGATGTAAGAGGATAAAAACAAGCTGATAGATATACAGATGGAACGCTGTGCCAGGCCATGCGGTGTAAGAGAACATGAACAAGCTGATAGATATACAGATGGAACGCTGTGCCAGGCCATGCGGTGTCAGAGGATATGAACAAGCTGATAGATATACAGATGGACTGCTGTGCCAGGCCATGCGGTGTAAGAGAACATGAACAAGCTGATACACTTGCAGATGGACTGCTGTGCCAGGCCATGTGATGTAAGAGGATAAAAACAAGCTGATAGATATACAGATGGACCGCTGTGCCAGGCCATGTGATGTAAGAGGATAAAAACAAGCTGATAGATATACAGATGGACCGCTGTGCCAGGCCATGTGATGTAAGAGGATAAAAACAAGCTGATAGATATACAGATGGAACGCTGTGCCAGGCCATGCGGTGTAAGAGAACATGAACAAGCTGATAGATATACAGATGGAACGCTGTGCCAGGCCATGCGGTGTAAGAGAACATGAACAAGCTGATAGATATACAGATGGAACGCTGTGCCAGGCCATGCGGTGTAAGAGAACATGAACAAGCTGATAGATATACAGATGGAACGCTGTGCCAGGCCATGCGGTGTAAGAGAACATGAACAAGCTGATAGATATACAGATGGAACGCTGTGCCAGGCCATGCGGTGTAAGAGAACATGAACAAGCTGATAGATATACAGATGGAACGCTGTGCCAGGCCATGCGGTGTAAGAGAACATGAACAAGCTGATAGATATACAGATGGAACGCTGTGCCAGGCCATGCGGTGTAAGAGAACATGAACAAGCTGATAGATTTGCAGATGGACTGCTGTGGAAAGCGGGTGCACTAACCACCATACCTGCGTATAAATCTAAAAATAAGCATAAATACAGAAACACCAACAAATGTTCACCTTGATTTTACAGTCCATGCCAGCAGACAGAATGAGATGGGCAAACTTGGGAAACCACCTGATGGCTGCAATGCCTTTGGTGTGACCAGTCCATGTGTGGATTAACTTCTTTGGAAGGAAGCACTTTTCTGGAGGTTCGTCAGACTTCAGGTTAACACCAACATCTTGGGGTGGATGTAGGAATGATCTTCCCTGGTAGTCATATGCTTCTTTGACTGAAACAAAACAAAAAAAAGAAGTCAGTGTATTTCCTAAATTGCTAGTAACTGGCTGATTACACACCACCTTCGGTCAAGTTGGGTATACTGTACCAGACCCATGTTTTTACCGACCAATCAGCTTTCGGTGGGTGATGTGGCCAGTATCACTCTGGCTGCCTTTACTTCCAAAGATATTTTTAGTACCCATTTTAGGCTGGGTCGACCTGGCAGCCAGGTTCAATTTTAAAAATCAAAATTCACTTCATGCGGATGACCACCAGCAGGTGTGTGTATGGCCACTATGTGACCACGGCTCCATAAGTATTAGATAGTATTAGAAATGCCATCATGGCCTCAGCTCAGTGAGAATAAACTCCTAACTGCACCTCCTAACAGTATGGACAAAACACATGACTGTGGTAGATACAGTTCAGGGAGAACCAAGTATCAACTGGTGTATGTCAAGAACTCTGTACCATGGCACTTAATACCAACAAACTGCAATCCTGTGTTCGATCTCCAGTAATAGGAAAGCTGATTTTTTTTTCTCCTTAAATGGTATAGTTGTGGAGGTGCCATCATCCCAGTGTGATCCCTCTACCACCATAACTGAACCTGTTTAAAGGTCAAGTGAAATTCAAATAATTAAGCCTCTATATTTTGACAACTAGACAACAACACCATTTCAAATAAAAGACAAACAGCACATGACTTACTGTGTAATGTTGTTTTCTCATCCACTGTCTTCTCTTCCACTTGTTTGCTGGACTTACTTCGCTTGGCCAGAATCTCATCCAACTCTTTTTGCTCTTCCTGTTCATGACAAAAATAACAAATAGCCATTTAACATCATGCATAAAAATGGTGCTTCCCCATATCACAATGATGTCAGGAAATATAGCAACATTTTCAGTGTTCCTACTCCCACCTTCAAGCAAACTTACACGAACATGAATCTGAGATATAGAAACAATCAGAAAAGTCATAAACCAATACATCTCATTGTACTGTCCATCATCATCGTCGTCGTTACCAGGTCCTTTGTAGCACATTGCTCTAGTACTCCTCATCAAGAAGACTCTCTTTTGCCAGTTTCCCATCCTAATGCATTTGTATGCCCAATATGTCTTTATTGTCCTATGTTTATCTTCGTGCTAAGAACTGTCATGTAACATTCAAGTTCAAAGCCCATATTTTCGTTCTCAGTGATTCCTCAGTATGGTGTGGATTTTTTAAACTGGGGACAAAAAGAAAACCCTATCCTGCACAGAATGCAGCAACTGCGTTAGCCAGGCAGCCTTAATTCCTCATTCTCAAGACCCCCGTCCTACAATGCAAGATACTACAAGAGTAGATGACAGTGATAAGGAAATGCTCCAAGACTCATATCCGTAATGTCTATATTAGACTGAATTTGCTTGCTTCCAATGGTGTCATGAAATTCCTGAGTTTATCCCGTTTTCATGGTTTGCAACAACCCTTGATTTAAACGCAAACTTTTCATGCTAATGTACTTTACTTTCTGTGTATATACGTTTGTATGTAGATATATGATACATGTATTTACTTGTCACATGCATGTGTAAATGATAAATAGTTCACTTTTTGGTTTTTTAGCAACCAAAGAGACTGTACAAGCTACCTTCTACACACAACAGCCATAAACAATACACTGCATGATTTCTTGCCTGGCAAGAAATCATGCAATAAATTGTTTAGGCTTCTGTCTTCAAATTCACATTAAGTATGACTGAATTTATGAATGTGCTCTGCAACAACCACAGATAACCTTTGACTGGTATATTTACCTCACTAGGTCTCGAGACTGTTTCTTCATCTGTGTACTTCGCCCATGGGCCTAAGTACCCCTCAATGTCCGATGAATCTCTGTTCTTTTCTTTCTTCCTCTTCTTTGGTTTTTCTGTCTTTGGGTTGGTTTCAAAAACGGTTTTACCTGTAGGGATAATATTGCAGGTTCCAGAAATATCAGATGTGGGGATTCTTAAAAATAAACTGTGCAACATGTCTGGACATGAATATATGCAATACACATAATCCCTGTATATTACCATATAAATAATTTGCTATTTACATGTGATCTAAGATATGTAAAATGGTCTAAAATCTCCAGTTCGGCATCTTCAACAAAGATTGATGGTACCCCATGTGCACCTTGTGACATAATCTGTGTCTTCTTTTTTTTGCTAATTGTTAAACCAAATTCAGAACAAGAATTGGAGAATGCAGATAGTAGACGTTGTAACTCTTCCTCAGAGTGGGTCATAATTGCAGCATCATCTGCAAAAAGCAACTCTCTGATCAGTACCCTCCTAATTTTGGTTTTAGCCTTCAATCTCTGACCATGGCATTTGAAACTTAACTGTTAGCTACCTGTAGAAACAGTGTTGCCATCTACCACAACAATGCACATAATGACTGGATCTTAATAGAACAATATACATAATGCCATAAATATATTAAAACAACAATATTGATAATACCTTTATTCCAATAATTAAAATTAGCATTAAATGGATGCTCAAAATCTTACAACTAATGGAAAAATAATTAACTACACAATTTGGTATTTGAAAAATCTCTTAACTGTTAGCTATGTGTAGAAACAGTGCTGCCATCTACCAAATGTCATGTCCTCCTCTAGAGACAATCCCACTGAAGATAATGCAATATGGGAGACTCATGATCACCATGTGCCTTGCCAAATAGCATAGACATTCATGTCTCTCCAGAGATTGGTGTTCTGGATCAATTCTAGGGATGGCATTCCACTATGCCACCATCTTAGACCATCCAGCATCATTTATTTCTGTCTACCTCTGCTACTGTTGATCTTTCCAGTTGTCACAATATTCTCCAATGCCTCTCTTCTATGATTACATAATCAAAGAACACTGTTTCTTTCTTATAGTTGTGTATGTTTCACTTTCATTAGCCTCTTCTTCCAGGCAATTGTTAGTTACTCTGGCCATCCAAGGTATTCACAACATTTATCTGAAAGCCATATTTCTGCTGCTTATAAGCTATTCCCAATTTTTTCACCTTCCAAGGTTCACTGCCACACAGCAGAACAGGTTTGATATAACATTTCAGTACTCTCTGACATTCAACGAAAGCGAGTTATTACACAAGATATGTTAAATCTTCTTAAATGTAGCTTTAGCTTGGCATATTCTGCTTTTGATCTGTCACGCACCTTCAATTTCATTTGATGACTGCTCCCAAATATTTGAATTTATTGACTTGGTTATGCACATTTCCTTCTACTGTAATATCACATTGTGGTGTTATTTCTTTCTAAGTTGTAACCACAGAAGGGATAGCACATACACCTGGTAAAGACCTCAGTCAACTCTAGAGCTGCAAGCAGTCAGAAACTGGGGATTGAACACAAACCACCGTGTTGATAAGCCAGTGTACCAGATACAATGTACCACCACGACTCTCTTGTAACCCCTGAAACTAAGTCACCTGACTTACCTTCATTTTCAGAGAATGCTGTTGAATCCCCAACAACTGTATCAGTTTGTCCACTGACATCCACACTTGGATCAAGAGCAAAACCTACAGGGAAATGTATAGTGAAACACTGAATTGTCTGTGTGAAATGTGTAGTGAAACACTGAATTGTCTGTGTGAAATGTGTAGTGAAACACTGAATTGTCTGTGTGAAATGTGTAGTGAAACACTGAATTGTCTGTGTGAAATGTATAGTGAAACACTGAATTGTCTGTGTGAAATGTATAGTGAAACACTGAATTGTCTGTGTGAAATGTATAGTGAAACACTGAATGGTCTGTGTGAAATGTATAGTGAAACACTGAATTGTCTGTGTGAAATGTATAGTGAAACACTGAATTGTCTGTGTGAAATGTATAGTGAAACACTGAATGGTCTGTGTGAAATGTATATGCAGAGAGCACCATAAATTATGTAAATAAACACTACTATAATCGCTTGTGTGTTGCAGGGTCATCAAGGAAAGCAAAGAATATAACACTGTAGCCTACCATGCATATCATAAGAGGTGACTATGGAAGGTGACATGACACTGGCTAACTCATGGGGGGGGGGGGGGGGGGGGGGGGCCTGAGTGGTATTGAGGGATGGTGTCCGCCTCAAGTGCTGGACGTCCTGGGTTCAAGCCCCGATGAGGGCTGGAATTATTTCACGTGGACTTCTAGTAACAAAATCTCCCCTGGTCTCTGGGTAGTGAGATTGGATGCCCGTGTGTATTGTTGCGCACGTATAAAATCCCTTAGCAATTGGAAATCGAAAAAGAGTAACCTAACGGCGCTGCCTGAGCAAAATTTCGAGTCTACCCAAAGTATTTTAGGATCCTTGCCGGTGCTACGGAGTTTGTGCACTGAGCTGAGATTCTCTGGACTCAGGCTTGAGTTAGGAGTAGAACGGAGCACTTATAGGTTACACCTGTGTTCCGTGATGTTAATCAGTCGACTAAACTAAACTAAACTAACTCATCCTGTAGAAAAGTTTAGTGGTAAAATCCAACCAATCAAGAAAGAGACTACAAAGGGCTCGGTATAAGTTGGTATACGGAGTTTGTGCACTGAGCTGAGATTCTCTGGACTCAGGCTTGAGTTAGGAGTAGAACGGAGCACTTATAGGTTACACCTGTGTTCCGTGATGTTAATCAGTCGACTAAACTAAACTAACTCATCCTGTAGAAAAGTTTAGTGGTAAAATCCAACCAATCAAGAAAGAGACTACAAAGGGCTCGGTATAAGTTGGTATAGGGCATATTATTCATTGAGAGATGAAAGAAAATACTTTATAATCTGTAACCCCTTTGAAACAGAGCTGACTATATATACTCAACCACATGCTGAAAACTCTCAGTCATTATCTCAAGCCCATTTCTTTCAATACTTATATACAAAAACTGTCAGCTTCTGTGGCTTAGGGGTAGTGAACAGTTTCACAGTCCCGAGAAACCAGGTTTGATGTCAACCAATGGCCATTTGGGAGCAGGTAGTTTTGTGTTGATTTTCACAATGGTATGAGCGTCGGTCGTTCAGAAAGCAATAGCAAACTATTCACAGTAAAATTACCAGTCTTAATTAAATAAATAAACAAAACTGATAAAAGATAACAGATCCCATGTCTATGTCACCATGGCATACTGAGACAAGAAAAATTTAAGTCCAGGACAGGAAAGGCTAGAAAAAACTTTTAAAATATGGGGAAGGACTGTACATCAAAATATTATGAATCCAACTTACCATAGCTTGTAAAGGTTTTCCTCTGAGTGTCAAACTGAAAGTGGTTGAAGTGCGCTGGCTCAACAAAGCCTGCCAAAGTGTTGCGTGCTGCTTTAGCTTGCTCTGTTTTGTAAGGGTTTTCTGGTCCTATCTGAAGTCAGGAAACAGAAAATGCAAGTTAAGAAGAATGTGATTATGGATAATGCAAGGGTTTCACACAGTAAGAAAGCACTGGACAAATATAAACAAATATTGTCACACATATAATCTTCATAAGAAAACGGGGAATTGAAATGTAAGAGGATCATCTTCACTGGGCTTGTTCCATATGGCGGAGGTCAGCATGGCTGAATAAGAGCGCTCGTTTTTAAACATCCGGTGTGCTGAAGCCGAGGTAGCTGGTTCAACCCCTACACCGGTTAGTTGGACTAAAATGTTGACTTGGGGACGTAAATTACAAGTACCTCTGAAGTTAGAGTAGGTTCGTCAGATGGTGAGGGACACTGGTAATAGGGAAAGCTAATCCACACAGAAAATTCAGTCCAGTGCTGCTACTAGTAGCGTGTATGGACTACGCTTCAGTTCAAAGTGAGCGAGCGCAAAAACAAGAAATCTCACATGGCTCTCTTTCTACAATGCCGCTTCCTGAAAGGCTTTCACAGAGCATAAACTCCGATGACCCCCTGCAGGTCTTCAAAAACTCTGCACCCATGACTAAGTCCAAAAATGAACCTACAACTAGAGCATGAGCGGTCGGTTTGACCACTTTATCATATAGTTCCATCCATCCATCCATCATGTGCCATGCCGGTAGAGTGGGCGGTCATGTTTTGCCATCTCACTCGATCACCAGAGTCGTGGATCAGCTCAGTGTTTCTGTCTCGACCATGCCACAAGGCCAAGCCATCCAGGTATTGGCTTCTAGGTCTTCCTCTTGGTCTCTTCCCCTCGATCTTACCAGTTGTCACCAAGTTCTCCAATTCATTTCTTCTCATAACATGCCCAAAAAATTTTGACTGTCTGCGTCTAATGTCTCTAATCAGTTTACGATCTTCATTTGCTTTTTGGAGGACTTGTTCATTGGTCTTTCTGGCTGTCCATGGTATTCTTTGCATTTTCCTCAGAAACCACATTTCCACAGTCATCAAATGTTTTTCAGCTTGACTGCTCATTGTCCAAGCTTCACATCCATATAAAAGTACAGGTTCTATGTAGCACCTCAACTCTTTTTCTCATTTCAATTGACATCTTTTTATTGGTCAGTATGTTTTTCATCTTGCTAAAGGCTACTTTTGCCATGGCGATTCTTGTTCTAATCTCTTCAAGGCATCTCCCATCAGATGTTACTTTTCCGAGATAACTGTAGTTCCATCCAAATAAATAAATTTATTTTACACTTATGACATTGGTTAATTAAGGATGTAAAACTTGAAACAATCCAATTATACTTGCACTTAACATCACCCTGAAAAGAGAGTACATATGTAATTCCATCTGCACAGATCTATTACATGATATGAAATCTTCGTGTGTTTATTTTCTTTTCTTTTTTTCATTTTCATTATCACTCACCTCAGTGTTCATGTATGAGTGGTGAATGATTAGTTGTAATGCTGAGATGACAGGACCTAAAGTGACAACAAGATTCTTCTTCTTTCGCTTGGCTGAAATGTGTCTATATCTGCAATGTTGTCTCTGGTGTGAATTTCTTTATGAATGTCTTTTTCAGTTCACTACCACTCTTGTTTCTCTAGGTCAGAAGGTTTGCCTAGAGATGTAATAGTTTTGGCAATATGGAGTATGTGATCTGCTGTCTGTGGCATCAATCCACATGTGCAAATGGCTGATTTGCCAATAGCAATAAGATAAGTACAACCTTTTTTTTTCTTCAAAATAGAAGTCTGTAAACATCAACAGACAGTCACAGAATCTGGAGTAACTTCAGGTAAGAGTCACATCAACTTCATCTACAGCTACATCAAATTCAACTACAGTGATGATAACTTCAAGTGCTAATGAGGAGCACCAGGTGTACGGAATACAATCAACTATTTTTATCCATGCAGTTTCTAATTATGCTTACCCGTTAGCCCGGTGGTCATGGGTTTGAATTTACACAGAAGTGGATTGTTTAAAATTGACCTTAGGCTTCTAGGCTTATCCCAGTGAAAAATAAGTACCAAGATATCCTGGGAAATAAAATAAACCTGGCACCATCCATCAAGTGCTAATTTGGTCTAATAAATATGGGTCTAGCACCATATACCCTATATACCCTTTAAAATTCAAGGTGTGGGAAAGGGTGCTTTACTATTTTACTTTACCATATACTCAATGGGCACCACAGAAACAGAGGCTACATGCTTGCCTGCCAACCTGGTGGTCATCGGTTTCAATCTGCATCGGGGCAGATTGTTTGAATCGACTGGGGCACCCAACTCAATCCAGCCTAAATTGGGTATCAGGAAGAATCTCGGGAATGTGAAAGCAGCCGACATGATATTGAGCACATTATCCCTCAAGCGTCAATTAGTCTGTAAATTATGGCTCTAACACCATATGCACATGTTCTTTTAAGTTGTGTAAAAGGGTCCTTTACTTCTTTTCACTTTACTTAGGTCCTTTACTTTTCACTTTACTTAGGTCTTTTACTTTTCACTTTACTTGGGTCCTTTATTTTTTTTTAACTTTACTTAGGTCCTTTGATTTACTTACATTTGGTGCAAACAACTCGTCATGTTTGGGATTATACTTCAGCTCCTTTGTCAAGGGGTCTATGTGTCTCAGTCCAGAGGTGTCCTCCTAGAAAGCAACAAGGAAAATACATGAATTTGATAACTGGCAACAGCATAAAAGAAAATAACACCCATGATATAACATGAATTTACCTTCAAACATATATAGAAATTAATATATAAGCAATGCATATGGAAGGTTACAAAAGCAGATGACATTGGAGATGACAATGTATCAAATCGTTTATCTTCTTTTTATGTGTTTTAAAAAGTAAGTTGGTTGTCTTATGTTTTTTATAACTAAGTTGTAATGTTTGAATAGCCTGGCTCTGTAATCAACACATGCTACGTAGAAACTGTACTTTTGTATGGATGTGAAGCATGGCCAATGAGCAAAAAAGCTGAAAAACATCTGATGGCTGTGGAAATGTGGTTTCTGAGGAAAATTCAAAGAATACCATGGACTGACAGAAAAACCAATGAACAAGTCCTCCAAGAAACAAATGAAGATCGTAAATTGATTAGTCATTAGACGTAGACAGTCAAAAATTTTTGGGCATGTTATGAGAAGAAATGACTTGGAGAACTAGGTGACAACTGGCAAGATCGAAGGGAAGAGACTGAGAAGTAAATACCTGGATGGTTTGACCATGTGGCATGGTCGAAACAGAAACACGGAGCTGATCCATGGTGACTGAGTGAGATGGCAAAACATGACCACCCACGCTTACCGGCATGGCACATGATGGATGGATGGATATTCAACAATGGGGACTGCTCAAAGAAAGACAGAAGTAGACTGGCCATAGCATACAGAGGTTAATGGTTAAACAGTTTTATTAAGAATCTATGGCACAAGACTAGCAAACAAGCACCATTTTTGAGAACATGCATCTTGGTATATTTGTTTGCTGATGAAGATTAGTCACTGAAACGTCCAGTGTTTTCCGTAAAGCTGCATTTTTTTTTGCATATCTTTAAAGGACATTACAGTCAACACCAGCATTTTTCAGCTGATGTTGATGTCTTGGCAAGTTTTTACTTTCAGTAGTTTGCCATTGCTTTCTGAATGACCGAATCTTGCACAGCTGTTTCGTATGTGAATATTCAGGATTATGAGCAACGTCCTTAATCCCTTCACCAGGGAGACCGGCAAAGCTGCATTACTTTGTGTTCTTGTTGTTGTTCTTCTTCTGCTGCATTCGTCCGGAATGTTGTTTTTAGACGTAATTGCATTGTGCTGGTTTATAGCAGAGCTGCGATATTTGAACCTTTCAGCAGACACATCTGATTTCTTCAGGCATTTGTTAGCCGGGTTACCTTTCTGGGTGTTTCATAGGACGTTTGACTCTCACTGCTGTGGTGTTATCTCCATCCCAGCTGGCCCATTTAGAACCGCTGAAGACATCCCGTTCAGCCCTCAAGGGAAGACAGGGGCAGACCACAGGCATTCCATAGCAACTTATGGACATGAGTCATGGACCATATTGCAATCCCTAACGAAGACAGCTGATGCTTTATTGAACTGATTTACTACAGAAAATGTCTTATTACAGTGAGAGACATTATATAAAATAGAACCATGGCAAATACCTGCCATACAATTTAACAAATAAAACAAAAATACCCCGGGAAGGTTAACCCGGTCAACAAATGCCCGCAGAAGTCAGATGTGTCGGCCTAACGGCGCAAGAACGCAGCTCTGCTGTAAACAGGCACAACGCAATCATGTCCAGAAAAAAAAAGAACTGGATGAACGCAGAAGAAGAAGAAACAAAAATTAATTTATCTATTGTATATGGTTAGATTATTTGTTAAATAATATTAGTTGAGTTCAGTTGATTTGAGTCAACGACCCACATCACGGCACTCAGGCATTCCTGTACATGTTAAAAGTCATCTTCAATAGCCAGCAAAGAGCCCCAATACTAATGGTATCAGGAAGTGTCTATTCATAGGGCACTATGTATAAACAAAGTGTCTATTCATAGGGCACTATGTATAAACAAAGTGTCTATTCATAGGGCACTACGTGATTTGCCAAGTCACGTGACTTATCGTCAGTTTGTGGCTATATTACATATTTTCATTGATTAGAAAATGTGTCGTCAGTAGCATAGTTGAAAGTGCGCCCACCTGATGAGCGGGAGCTCGAGGTTCGTTTCCTTGCCGGATATTTTTTTTTTTTTTAAATTGTTCAGCCTCTTTTGATACAAGACCAGTTTCTCCTGTATTTGTCCTCGTTGCTTTGCACTACGGCAATTCCAATACCCAACCTGTTCCTTTTCCTTCCCCCCCTCTCCCCTACCTCTTCTCCTCCGCTCCCCACTGGCTGTTGTCAAAAGTATCGAGCACAAAGCACGTACTCCGTTGCTTCGGCGATAATTCTTTGTATTATTCATAGTTGGTTAGGTAGGTAGTTAGACACGAAAGTGGTTAAGTAGGCAGGTAGGTGGGTTGTTAGACAGATAGATGGTTAGATAGGCAGATATGTGGGTAGGTAGACAGGTAGGTAGTTAAGTAAGCAGGTATGTGGGTAGCTAGGCAGGTAGGTGGATGAGTAGGTACGCAGGTAGATGGGTAGCTAGATCCAACCCGACACTCGCTGGTCGATCATCTGTGTTCCACCATGCCAATTCATACATCTCTTTCAACCACTCCCTGCAATACTCTGAACAGGCAGGTTGAGCTACCGCGAGAGAGAGAGAGAGAGAGAGAGAGAGAGAGAGAGAGAGAGAGAGAGAGAGAGAGAGAGAGAGAGAGAGAGAGAGAGAGAGAGAGAGAGAGAGAGGGAGAGAGAGAGAAGGGGGTGCAGTCAGAGATACAGACAAATAAACAACGGATATATAAAATGGCAGACAGACAGCAGACAGATAGAGAGTCAGACACACGCATACATACACACAGAGTCAGCCAGACATACATATGGAAAGACAGACAGACAGATTTGTTAGACAGAGATTCAGATAGACATATATACAAATGGAAAGTCAGACAAGTGGACATATAGAGAGGCATACAGACAGGCGGACATATAGAGAGGCATACAGAGTGGCGGACATACCTAGAGGCATATAGACATCTCTCCTTCTCTATCTCCCTCCCCCTCTCTCTCTTTCTTGTCTTTATCACTTTTTTATGTCTTTCAACACATCTTTCTCGTATCTCTGTCTCTCACACTATATTCATTATCTATCTCTCTCCTCTCTCTTTTCAACCTGCTTCACATATACCAGGTTGTCCTGCACTTTATATGCATAGCATTTCCTTGTTTATTTGTTAATTCATGAGGCCAGTCAGTCGAAAGCCTGGTGTTTGTATTGCCTAACGACCCTAACCATGTCTCTCTGAGGTGACGCATATTACTGTCAGCTTGGACCAGAATTATCAGGCCATAAATAGTAGGAAATAGTAGGTCGGTAATGTAAACAAAGATGGATGCCTGTAAACAGTAAGTGTACAGAAACGCAAGTTAACAATTCTTAAACTCGCCTGGGACACAATTATTTGCATTGGGGATACCAATCTGGAAAATTATTCTTGATATTTAAACAGCCATACTTCATTTAAGTATAAAGTATCGATTCATAGGGCACTATGTATAAACAAAGTGTCTATTCATAGGGCACTATGTATAAACAAAGTGTCTATTCATAGGGCCTATGTATAAACTCTCCCATGGTATCAACTGCAGTATACTGAGTATAATAATGTCCATCAAGTTGATCAAGCCTTTCCTTTGACTAATGATCAGTCCTGGGTCTGAATTAAATGTCGCTCGTTCCTTTGGTCATTCACTCCTTGCCTAACAATACCATTCTCTTCAGGCTATAATATATGATTTATCTTGGTTGTGTTATTAGAGGTTAAATCAACTTTTTATCTTGCTAATAGTAATAATATTCATTACTTGTGAAGTTAAAAGATGACAGTGTGTGTAGTAGCATGTTCCATCGTGCCGAGACCGGAAATGAAAACTGAAGTCATGTACGGAGTCATTCCACCATGATTCACCTTGTCCCGGAAAACGCTATCTTAATTTACCATGCATTCTTTCGACATCATTCATTCATTCAAAACTCATGTGTCAATAACACACGTCATCCTGGGTTTTCCAGGAAAGGTTTGCCTAATATTCCGTGCACAGCGATTGGTTGAAATCATCGTGACCCTTTATATAAACAAGAATATATTTCATAATTACCGTAATTAATTTTTTTGTTGTGTTGTTGATAGAATTAAATCAATTATAGATGTATTTTTGAATTCTACATACAATTTTAAATATATCTGGAAAGTTTAATCGTTGTAACAGCTTCATTTGTGGATGTAAACAACATTTTCTGCGAAGATGTATTTTTGTTCTTTGCGCATATCGATCCAATTGGCATGTGCACTTTGTAACACTATTCTGGCGTTGTTGATAGAATTAAATCAATTATAAATGTATTTTTGAATTCTGCATACAATTTTAAATATATCTGGAAAGTTTCATCACTGTAATAGCTTCATTTGTGGACGAAAAAGAACATTTTCTGGGAAGCGTGCCTATGTGAATGGGGAAACGCATGGCGAGTACGCATGCTCATACCGATCGGAATGGCATGTACTTTCAGTTTTCAACACTCAAAACGTGCAATTTGACCTACTAAAGTTAAAGAGAACACAAGTTTAAAGATTATTAATAATTTATTTGTATACTTGTACTATTTTTTAATCAATTAACATGATTGAACATATTTTTGAAGTCAATTTTCATAATCCGCCTATGACCCGTTTGGTTGAGACCAACCTCGCACACGGAGAAAAATGGAAATGGCACGCTGAACCATAATTAATTTTTTTTCTGTCGCTTTCAATAGAAAACCATCAACTGTAGATGGATCTTCGAATTCTGCATAAAAATTTTCAGAAATTTGGAAAGTTTCATCACTAAACTTGCTTTAATTGTGGTTGAAAAACAGGCGAAGATGTTACGATCATGAAACCCAAAACGGCCCCTTGACTATATCATTAATCTTTGTAGAACAATCATTCTGTCCTCACCAGCGTAGTCATAAGCATTCTGCCAGTCACGCGGGAGACCGGGGTTCTATTCCCGGCTGGATATTTTTTTTTTTTTTTCACAAAATTATTAGGTTAGAATAGAAATTAATAGAAACTATTAAACATTACGAACTAAAATATTATATACAACTAAGAAACTGGAAGTTTGTGAATAAAGTGTGCTCTATGGATATGTGCGAGCTGCCGACTGCCCAGGAGCGCATCTCACAGAGGCAGCGGAATGATCGCGTATCGGAATCGATGGATCCAACAGATGTCTTTGTTTAATGTAAATTTTAATTGCCATATAAAATATTGCCCCTGAATCAGTATAGTTTCATCGCTAAACTTGCTCGAATTGTGGTTGAAAAACAGATTTTCTGCGAAGATGTGCCTTTGTGAATTGGAAACCCATGGGTCATGCTACACTTTGTAACACTCACGATGTGCAATTTGAACTGCTAAAGTTAAAGTGAGCACAATTTTAAAGATTAATAATAATTTCGAAGTGACTATTCGCAATGGATAAAAAAAATTATATTCGCAATCGAAGTAGGTCACATGATTATTCCTATGCGTGTGTCCATATTATTACAATATATTGTTGTTATCAACGTGTCCTCGGTAGCTTAGTAGTTAGTGTCTCCGCCTGGTGCACGGGAGCTCGAGGTTCGATTCCCCGCTGGGGAGGCAAAATTTTTTTTATTCATTTTAAGGAATAAGGTGACACCAATGCTAGTCTGATGATTTCGCTTTAGGCATATGTTTTCTACGGGTTTTGTGTATTAGGTGTTGTTTATCTTGCTGCACAAGAACCTGCACACTTGTCTTTTTGTTCTTATCTGTCCTCTACTTTTGTTGTCTTGGTAAAGGAACTTAGCCACCCGACCACGAGTTCTTCTTCTTCTCTCTCGCTCGCTCTAAGTCTTGATCTCCTACCTCTACCTTTCTTGTCTTTACCACACTTTAATGTCTTTCAATACATCTTTTTCATATCTCTGTCTCTCATACTATCTTCGTTATCTATCTCTCTCCTCTCTCTTGTCCACCTGCTTCAGATATACCGGGTTTTCCTGCGCTTTATATGAGTAGCATTTCCTTATCCTTGTTTATTTATTAATTAATGAGGCCAGTCAATCGAAATCTGGTGGTTGAATTGCCTAGTCATGTCTCTCTGAGGCGAAGCATACTACTGTCAGCTTGGACCAGAACAGAGTCACTCAGAGAGGATGCAATGGAGGCCATAGAAAGTGTCAAATTGAGAGAATCATCACTGCTGCGATATTACCAGGACATAAATAGTAGAATGGTAACATAAACAAACATGGATGCCTGGTAACAGTAAGTGTACAGAAACAAAAGTTAACAATTCTTGAACTAGCCTGGGGACAGAATTATTTGTAGGGATTGTTATTTGTATTGGGGATACCAGTTCTGAAAAAATATTCTTGATAATAAAACAGGACTAACGTAAAATTTAAAAATAAAACAGGATGCCAAAAGAACGGACAGAAGTAAGAAGAAGAGTGATTCATTAAAAAATACGGAGAATTCGGCAGAATTAAACTCGCAACAGTGAACATTCCTATTTAAATTAACCACCCTTCTTAGACTTCTTAATGGCCCAAAATAAAATTGACTAGCGAGTAGACGCTGTGACATGTTTGTTACTTCCCGCAATTCGATTGCGAATATAATTTTTCTCTATTCGCAATTCCATTGCGAATATAATTTTTTTCTATTCGCAATGGAATTGCGAATAGAGCCTCCCTAATAATTTATTTGTATACTTGTACTATTTTTTAATCATTTAACATGACGGAACATATTTTTGAAGTCAGTTTTCATATGACCGTTTGAGACCGTCTCGCACGCACAGATACGCACAAGATCGCTGGTGAAGGTAATCGGACACACTGGAGAGCGACAATATCAGGTGAGGAGCATGAGAAATCGCAACTCCTCTCACCTTCACAAAAATGTGAATATCTTCACTTAGAAGTGACATACAGGCATCATTGAGGTACCATTATTAGATTTTGGTTTTCAAGGCCTAATTTAAAATCGTGATAGTTCATGCTAATAATATTCGTTTTATTTTTACTTGTGAAGTGAAAACTAAACATGACTCGGCGGATGACAGATCACAGATGTCTGAGATGTAGTATTTTGTAGTGCATAATTGTCAGAGTCTAGAATAGTGCAGTGATGCAGTGACATCGTTACGCCCGCCAGGCAACTTAGTCCCCATCAGGGATGCCGTAACTTCGTTACGCCGCCAGGCGAGTAGTAGTTACCTGCCCGCGAGATTGCTGGCTGACAAGACGGCTAGCGGTCAGGCAAGGACGACGCAAGACGCACGCATGCCTCGTGAAGCCACTTCAGGTGGGAGGCAAGTTGCGAGCTATAGGCAGACAGCTCTGGGATGTCGACTCGACTGGACGCATGATGAGAGAAAGGCGTTGTGTGGTTTCTGTGCCTGAAAGTCGAGTGGACATCTTGAGAGATAGACTGTGAGCTGTATTGTGTATGTAAGTGTATTGAAGTGTAAAGTATATCTTGTAGTGATCATCGTACTGTATATGATCTGTAAATAAATCCATTGAACGTTGTGTCGTTGAGTCTCAAGTCAAATCACGTTGTACTTGTACTGTCTCACATGTGTTAGGTTAGCGAGCCAGGTTTAAGACCCTGACAATAATTAATTAGTAATTATTTCATTATACTTACGTTACTGACGACCTCTGGAGCAGCAACTAAGCTCATAGTTGATGAAACTGACGTAGAAGAATTCGTAAGAGGCTTCAAATGTGCGTTCAATCCATCTTCTTCGTTGCTCGATGCTTCGGAGTCTGTGTAATTCTGTAATGACAACAAGGCCTCCATGTTTGATAATGCAGCACTAAATACTAGCTACGGACTAACAGCGTTATTGCCAGATAATTTGGGTAGATAAGGAAGTGCTTATTCCCAAACGGTTCTGGTCACGTCACGTCTATATCTTCTATGGACGTGCTTATTCCCAAACGGTTCTGGTCACGTGCTCCCGATAACGAAGTGTTTATTCCCAAACGGTTCTGGTCACGTGACGTTTATATCTTCTATATTAGAGAGCAGTACAAACTGGCATATCATTTGGGGGGCCAGTATAATGTATTAACGTATACACACATATGGAACAAGACAAATGCCTTCCCGTACGACAACACTGGTCAAGACGCCATAAGCAAGATCAGAAGAAGAAAACTAACTTCCTCCCGCAGGAGACAAGAAAGATGGTTGCAGCCACCATGGTGGAATGGAGAGGTCGAGAAGGCATGGCTGGGAAAGAGGCAGGCTGTCAAAGACTGGCAAAAAGCCAGAAAGGCTAACATGCCACAGGTTGAGTTGACGAATCTGGAAACTGAGGTCCATAGGACGATGCATTTCTTCTTCTTCTTCTTCTTCTTCTTCTTCTTCTTCTTCTTCTTCTTCTTCTTCTTCTTCTTCTGCGTTCATCCGGAGTTTTTTTTTCGGACGTGATTGCGTTGTGCCTGTTTACAGCAGAGCTGCGTTCTTGCGCCGTTAGGCCGACACATCCGACTTCTGCGGGCATTTGTTGACCGGGTTAACCTTCCCGGGGGTTTCTTAGGACGTTTGACTCTCACTGTTGTGGTGTTATCCCCATCCCAGCTGGCCCATATAGAACAGCCAAAGACATCCTGGTCAGCCCTCAAGGGAAGGCAGGGGCAGACCATGGGCATTCCCCGCCATCCAAGGAGGCTTCCATAATTGCAGAGCCAACACACAGCGCTCTGGTACTGGGCTCACCCAAGGAATCGTCACGTCCTGCACATGGCTGCTTAGCCTCACTTCCGTATATTGGGCCTTCCGTTCACCATAGGCTGTTCTTCCGGAAGCCAGAAGAATGCAGTCTGCAGATGACATCCACACAGTGAGCTTTCGATTCGGACTTTCCACGTAATGGATTTGCTATCCAAGCAATATTCCATTTCGTGCCACTAGGACACTTTTTCCACCTTTTATGAAGCCCACACAGTGAGCTTTTGATTCGGACTTTCCACGTAATGGATTTGCTATCCAAGCAATATTCCATTTCATGCCTCTGGGACGCTTTTGTAACCGACATACCTGTGGTATGAAGTGTGGCAGTCTAAATACTTCTTCATGCACCTTTAAATGTCAACCTGAATGTAGTTAAAGTAAGCTGCAGTCAACTTGAGCTTGTTGATATCTCCATAGAGCTTGTCCTCAAATGAAGCAGGTGTGGGCCAAAATATCTTTCTCTGTTCTGCATATATTGGGCACTCCTGCAGCAAATGTTTAGCTGTCATTTTACCAGTTCCACAATTACATTCATCGGTATCTCCTATCTTTAGTTTATTGAACAAGTGGTATTTCAGCCTGTTATGTCCTGTGCGGAGTCTGAAGATTGCTACTTGTTCTCTTCGGTCGAGTTTGTAATATGCATCATCCTTCTGGTGGCCTGGATGCTCTGATTCCCATTTGGTTCTATAAGTGCTTTTTATAAACCTCTTTGCCTCATTATAGGTTATGTCTATGTTAGGCTGTGGTAGTCGTCCACCCTCTTTTGCTAGTCTGTCAGCCTCTTCATTTCCAGGTATACTGCAATGTGATGGGATCCACTGCATTACAACTTGTTTGGATTTCTGGCATAGACCATGGAGTGCTGCTCTTAGGTCAGCTAGTTCTGTGCTGTTTTTGCTCTTCAGTATTGAGACAGCTGACTTTGCATCTGTGAAGATAGCTATTTGCTTCTCTTTATTTTCCTCCATCAAGAGCATTTCTGCTGCAGTTTTCAAAGCCTCTACCTCCGCTTTGAAGTTACTTGAAAATTTTCCAGTTGCCACTGACTGTTTTTTTTTCACTCCATTTTTTAAATTTAGCAGAATTCCTCCTCCTCCATTTTCTATTGAATTTTTGGCTGATCCATCTGTATATGCATGGGTCCAATTGCTGCTTGGGTAATGTTCTTTAATGTAGTTTAGGGTTATTTTTCTTCTTTCAGTTTCATTCTGAGTGTTCTTTTTCTCAATACCAGGAATGTTTTCTATCATCTCAGGCAGTTGCTGCTGTCTCCAAGCTGGGAACTTGTGTGCATTGTAAATGGGTTTGACTGTTGATATGTTAAGTATGGGATCTGCCCTAATCTTTCGTTTTGCAGTTTCTACAAAGTTGCCACGCTTCAGTCTTCCCTTTCCAAAACCATTAAACCTGTTATACATAGGGTGGTCTGTCAATCTTCTGAGTTTTTCAGCTTGTTGCTGGGCTCTGCTATCTCTTCTATCCTGCATTGGTTGTAAACAAGTGATCTTTTCTAGTTCATTAATAGGCGTTGTCTTCAGGCTTCCAGTTATGATTCGCATTCCTTGATTTTGGACTCTACTTATTTTGTTAAAGTTTGACTTAGCTGCTGTTGCCCAAGCTGCAATGCCATATTCCAGTACTGGCCTCACCCGTTCAGTATATACTTCTTGAGAACTTTGGCATCTGCCCCCACATTGTACCAGCAAGCTTTTTCGTGATTGCCATTCTTTGCCTTGCTCTTGTTCGATTTTTCTCAACCTGTGTCTTCCATGTCAGGCAGCGATCAAAGGTGACTCCTACATAGTATGGCTTTTCTTCATAGCACAATATTTTTCCATTCAATACGAGCTTAGGTTGTTGAGTTTTATTTGAGAGGGAAAACACTGTGCATGTTGTTTTCTCCTCACTTATCTTCACTAGCCATGATTTTGACCAGTCCTCTATCGCTAATAAGGCTTGCTGTATTCTGTTGTTAGCTGTACTAATATATTCTTCAGATGTCCATATGGCTAGGTAATCTGCAAAGGATGATGTGTGTACTCTGGCTGGAAAGTTTTCCGTGATGTCATTTATATATGCTAGGAATAATGTTGGTGAAAGAACTCCTCCTTGGGGAACACCTTGCTCCAACAGCATCATTTTGCTGGTTTGTCCTTCTTCTTTTGTCCTGGCAGTTCTGTTCTCAAGGTAGTGGCTGATCCATTTATACATTTTCCCACAAACATGCATTTTTTGCAGTTTTACTTTCAGTCCTCCCTTCCATACTTATCAAATGCTTTTTCTAAATTTATCCAGACCGCTAGTGTGTGCTTTTTCTCTTGGAAGGCATCCTCTATTTCCTGAGCTATATAGGTTATTTGATCTTCAGTGCCCCTCTACCGTGTGTCCACCTTGTCGAGGTAGAGGGGCTTGTGTGTTCCAATGACCCCAAGAGCTATGCCGACGGTAGCACAGCTACTGGTAGGGTCACCCATGTCGGACAGGTCAAGGGAGAGGGACCAGACCAAGTGACACACAAACCTGCTGCCTTGTAGGTAGACTGGGGACAGTCAAAGGCTAGGGAAAGCACCCCGAACAAATGCTTGTCGAAATCGGATGTACTGGGCCACAGGCTTGACAAAGCAGTGCAACGTAACTTAATTCATGATGTCACAAATTAAAATTAATCGTTATGGTGCTAATCCCGTGAAGTCCCATGAGGCGGTGATAGTGCCGGGCCCCCTGCCTCGAGGGGGTCCACCCATGACTACTGGTGGTCACCTTCCCCTGTGCTGTGGAGTCAAGGCACAGAGGAGTAGGTTAAGAGCTATTGACCAAACACCCCGGACACTCAACATACTACAGTGGAATGCCGAAGGAGTTTATAACAAGAAAGCCTCCCTAACACAGCGTCTTCATAAAGATAGAATAGATGTGGCATGCATTCAAGAGACACACCCCAACGCCAATCGCACATTTTCAGTCGAGGGATATCAGGCCACACGTTTCGACCGCGAAGGACACAAAGGAGGAGTTCTAATACTTACACGAAACACAATACCTTGCAGCGAAGTATCTGTGATCTCTGACAACCAAACGGAAATTATAGGTGTTGATATAATGATAAAGGACGTGAAAATAAGAATTTACAATCTGTATAGCCCGGCAGATAAGGATCTTACACTCTCAAACATGAAAATAACTGACACAAATTGCATTGTTGTCGGAGACTTTAATAGCCGTTCAGAAAGATGGGGATACCCAGATACTGACAAAAGAGGAGATGAAGTGGAGGACTGGGAAATAGACTCAAATCTCCATCTACTCAACAAAGTGGATGACACAACGAGCTTCTACTCCAGAAGATGGATTACCACTTCTACTCCAGACTTAGCTTTCTGCACAGGAGACATCCTCCACAAAATTGATCGCCACGTGCTTGACCAATTAGCAGGTAGTGACCACAGACCAATCAAGCTTGTAATGAATATGGAGTATGTTCCACAGGAGCAAAAGCCTTTGCCCCGCTGGAATTACAAACGAGCAGATTGGGACAGATTTGCCATACTAACAGACAAATATTGTGAAAACATAAATACACGATATGGCAACATGAAGCAAATGGTGGAAAGTCTAAACAGAGCAATAATACAGGCGGCCACTGAGTCTATTCCAAGAGGAGCGAGGAAAAATTACAAACCATACTGGACTGAAGAACTACAAATTTTGGAGGACAAAGTTGAAGATGCTAGGAAGACCGCAGAGAGAGAACAAACAACTGAAGCGAACATCTCTCTCAAAGCCATCTCAGCAAAATATAAAAGAACAGTAAATCAAACAACAAGAGATTGTTGGAGGAAACAAACAGAAAACCTGAATTTTGACAGGGATGGAAACATAACTATGGAAACTAGTGAAAGCCATGAACAATGAAGGACCTAGAAACAAACAAATAACAATTAAACAAGGAAATGCCTTGCTTACAGGAAAAAAGGCTGCAAATGCACTAATGGAACACTATGCCAGTGCAAACCACATTGATATTACAACCGAACAGAAGAAAACAATCAAAGATAAACAGATACATCATAGAAATACAGAGACAGCAGCAGAATATATTATGGCAAATCTAACAATGGAAGAAATGGAACAGGCAATGAATACCCTAAAAAAGAAGAAATCACCAGGAAAGGATGGAATCACAAATGAAATGCTAATAGGACTAGGCACCAAGGCAAAGAAGAAACTACTAGCAGTCCTAAATTACAGCTGGAAGAGAGGAATAGTCCCACAGGCATGGAAGGAAGCTATACTAATACCAGTCCCAAAGAAAGGAAAAGACCTGGAAGAACCAAATGGCTATCGACCTATCAGTCTACTTAGCTGTGTAGGAAAATTAATGGAACGCATTATCAATGGCAGGCTAACATGGCATCTGGAAGAAAACCAACTCTTAACACCACACCAAGCAGGATTAAGAAAGTACAGATCCACTGAAGATCAAATAACCTATATAGCTCAGGAAATAGAGGATGCCTTCCAAGAGAAAAAGCACACACTAGCAGTCTGGATAGATTTAGAAAAAGCATTTGATAAAGTATGGAAGGAAGGACTGAAAGTAAAACTGCAAAACATGCATGTTTGTGGAAAAATGTACAATTGGATCAGCCACTACCTTGAGAACAGAACTGCCAGGACAAAAGTACAAGGACAAACCAGCAAAATGATGCTGTTGGAGCAAGGTGTCCCCCAAGGAGGAGTTCTTTCACCAACATTATTCCTTGCATATATAAATGACATCACAGACAATTTTCCAGCCAGAGTACACACATCATCCTTTGCAGATGACCTAGCCATATGGACATCTGAAGAATATATTAGTACAGCTAACAGCAGAATACAGCAAGCCCTATTAGCGCTAGAGGACTGGTCAAAATCATGGCTAGTGAAGATAAGTGAGGAGAAAACAACATGCACAGTGTTCTCCCTCTCAACTAAAACTCAGCAACCTAAGCTGGTAGTGAATGGAAAAATATTGCGCCATGAAGAAAATCCAAACTATCTAGGAGTCACATTTGATCGTCGCCTGACATGGAAAACACAGGTTGAGAAAAATCGAACAAGAGCAAGGCAAAGAATGGCAATCATGAAAAAGCTTGCTGGTACAACGTGGGGAGCAGATGAGAAAGTTCTCAAGAAGTTATATACTGGACGGGTGAGGCCAGTACTGGAATATGGCATTGCAGCTTGGGCAACAGCAGCTAAGTCAAACTTTAACAAAATAAGTAGAGTCCAAAATCAAGGAATGCGAATCATAACTGGAAGCCTGAAGACAGTGCCTATTAATGAATTAGAAAAGATCACTTGTTTACAACCAATGCAGGATAGAAGAGATAGCAGAGCCCAGCAACAAGCTGAAAAATTTAGAAGATTGACAGACCACCCTATGTATAACAGGTTTAGTGCTTTTGGAAAGGGAAGACTGAAGCGTAGCAACTTTGTAGAAACTGCAAAACGAAAGATTAGTGCTGATCCCATACTTAACATGTCAACAGTCAAACCCATTTACAGTGCAGACAAGTTCCCAGCTTGGAGACAGCAACAACTGCCTGAGATGATAGAGAACATTCCTGGTATTGAGAAAAAGAACACTCAGCATGAAACCGAAAGAAGAGAAATAACCCTAAACTACATAAAAGAACATTACCCAAGCAGCAATTGGACCCATGCATATACAGATGGATCAGCCAAAAATTCAGTAGAGAATGGAGGAGGAGGAATTCTGCTAAATTTAAAAAATGGAGTGGAAAAAAAAACAAATTCAGTGGCAACTGGAAAGTTTTCAAGTAACTTCAAAGCGGAGGTAGAGGCTCTGAAAACTGCAGCAGAAATGCTCTTGATGGAGGAAAATAAAGAGAAGCAAATAGCTATCTTCACAGATGCAAAGTCAGCTGTCTCAATACTGAAGAGCAATAACAGCACAGAAATAGCTGACCTAAGAGCAGCACTCCATGGGCTATGCCAGAAATCCAAAAAAGTTGTAATACAGTGGATCCCATCACATTGCAGTATACCTGGAAATGAAGAGGCTGACAGACTGGCAAAAGAGGGCGGACGACTACCACAGCCTGACATAGACATAACCTATAATGAGGCAAAGAGGTTGATAAAAAGCACTTATAGAACCAAATGGGAATCAGAGCATCCAGGCCACCAGAAGGATGATGCATATTACAAACTCGACCGAAGAGAACAAGTAACAATCTTCAGACTCCGCACAGGACATAACAGGCTGAAATACCACTTGTTCAACAAACTAAAGATAGGAGATACAGATGAATGTAATTGTGGAACTGGTAAAATGACAGCTAAACATTTGCTGCAAGAGTGCCCAATATATGCAGAACAGAGAAAGATATTTTGGCCCACACCTGCTTCATTCGAGGACAAGCTCTATGGAGATATCAACAAGCTCAAGTCGACTGCAGCTTACTTTAACTGTATTCAGATTGACATTTAAATGTACATGAAGGAGTATTTAGACTGCCACACTTCATACCACAGGCATGTCGGTTACACAAGCCTCCCAGAGGCATGAAATGGAATATTGCTTGGATAGCAAATCCATTACGTGGAAAGTCCGAATCGAAAGCTCACTGTGTGGGCTTCATAAAAGGTGGAAAAAGTGTCCTAGTGGCACAAAATGGAATATTGCTCGGATAGCAAATCCATTACGTGGAAAGTCTGAATCGAAAGCTCACTGTGTGGATGTCATCTGCAAACTGCATTCTTCTGGCTTCTGGAAGAACAGCCTATGGTGAACGGAAGGCCCAATATACGGAAGTGAGGCTAAGCAGCCATGTGCAGGACGTGACGATTCCTTGGGTGAGCCCAGTACCAGAGCGCTGTGTGATGGCTCTGCAATTATGGAAGCCTCCTTGGATGGCGGGGAATGCCCATGGTCTGCCCCTGCCTTCCCTTGAGGGCTGACCAGGATGCCTTTGGCTGTTCTATATGGGCCAAGATGGGATGGGAGATAACACCACAACAGTGAGTCTAACGTCTTAAGAAACCCCCGGGAAGGTTAACCCGGTCAACAAATGCCCGCAGAAGTCGGATGTGTCGGCCTAACGGCGCAAGAACGCAGCTCTGCTGTAAACAGGCACAACGCAATCACGTCCGGAAAAAAACTCCGGATGAACGAAGAAGAAGAAGAAGAAGATCTTCAGTGGATCTGTACTTTCTTACTCCTGCTTGGTGTGGTGTTAAGAGTTGGTTTTCTTCCAGATGCCATGTTAGCCTGCGGCCTGCCATTGATAATGCGTTCCATTAATTTTCCTACACAGCTAAGTAGACTGATAGGTCGATAGCCATTTGCTTCTTCCAGGTCTTTTCCTTTCTTTGGGACTGGTATTAGTATAGCTTCCTTCCATGCCTGTGGGACTATTCCTCTCTTCCAGCTGTAATTTAGAACTGCTAGTAGTTTAGTTTTTTTTTTTTGCCTTAGTGCCTAGTCCTATTAACATTTCATTTGTGATTTCATCCTTTCCTGGTGATTTCTTCTTTTTTAGGGTATTCATTGCCTGTTCCATTTCTTCCATTGTTAGATTTGCCATCATATATTCTGCTGCTGTCTCTGTATTACTATGATGTATCTGTCTTTGATTGCTTTCTTCTGTTCGGTTGTAATATCAATGTGGTTTGCACTGGCATAGTGTTCCATTAGTGCATTTGCGGCCTTTTTTCCTGTAAGCAAAGCATTTCCTTGTTTAATTGTTATTTATTTGTTTCTAGGTCCTTCATTGTTCATGGCTTTCACTAATTTCTATAGTTTGTTTCCATCCCTGTCAAAGTTCAGGTTTTCTGTGTTTTTTTCCTCCAACAATCTCTTGTTGTTTGATTTACTGTTCTTTTATATTTTGCTGAGATGGCTTTGAGAGAGATGTTCGCTTCAGATGTTTGTTCTCTCTCTGCCGTCTTCCTGGCATCTTCAACTTTGTCCTCCAAAATTTGTAGTTCTTCAGTCCAGTATGGTTTGTAATTTTTCCTCGCTCCTCTAGGAATAGACTCAGTGGCCGCCTGTATTATTGCTCTGTTTAGACTTTCTACCATTTGCTTCATGTTGCCATATCGTGTATTTATGTTTTCACAATATTTGTCTGTTAGTATGGTAAATCTGTCCCAATCTGCTCGTTTGTAATTCCAGCGGGGCAAAGGCTTTTGCTCCTGTGGAACATACTCCATATTCATTACAAGCTTGATTGGTCTGTGGTCACTACCTGCTAATTGGTCAAGCACATGGCGATCGATTTTGTGGAGGATGTCTCCTGTGCAGAAAGCTAAGTCTGGAGTAGAAGTGGTAAGCCATCTTCTGGAGTAGAAGCTCGGTGTGTCATCCGCTTTGTTGAGTAGATGGAGATTTGAGTCTATTTCCCAGTCCTCCACTTCATCTCCTCTTTTGTCAGTATCTGGGTATCCCCATCTTTCTGAACGGCTATTAAAGTCTCCGACAATAATGCAGTTTGTGTCAGTTATTTTCATGTTTGAGAGTGTAAGGTCCTTATCTGCTGGGCTATACAGATTGTAAATTCTTATTTTCACGTCCTTTATCATTATATCAACACCTATAATTTCCGTTTGGTTGTCAGAGATCACAGATACTTCGCTGCAAGGTATTGTATTTCGTGTAAGTATTAGAACTCCTCCTTTGTGTCCTTCGCGGTCAAAACGTGTGGCCTGGTATCCTCTGACTGAGAATTTGCGATTGGCATTGAGGTGTGTCTCTTGAATGCATGCCACATCTATTCTATCTTTATGAAGACGCTGTGTTAGGGAGACTTTCTTGTTATAAACTCCTTCGGCATTCCACTGTAGTATGTTGAGTGTCCGGGGTGTTTGGTCAATAGCTCTTAACCTACTCCTCTGTGCCTTGACTCCACAGCACAGGGGAAGGTGACCACCAGTAGTCATGGGTGGACCCCCTCGAGGCAGGGGGCCCGGCACTATCACCGCCTGATGGGACTTCGCGGGATTAGCACCATAACGATTAATTTTAATTTGTGACATCATGAATTAAGTTACGTTGCACTGCTTTGTCAAGCCTGTGGCCCAGTACATCCGATTTCGACAAGCAGTTTTCGGGGTGCTTTCCCTAGCCTTTGACTGTCCCCAGTCTACCTACAAGGCAACAGGTTTGTGTGTCGCTTGGTCTGGTCCCTCTCCCTTGACCTGCCCGACATGGGTGTCCCTACCAGTAGCTGTACTACCGTCGGCATAGCTCTTGGGGTCATTGGAACGCGCAAGCCCCTCTACCTCGTCACGGTGGACACACAGCAGAGGGGACTTTATTCAAATCCTGCTCTAAGGCCGAGAAATGGGACGAGTTCTGCAGGAAGGTGTGCTCCGAGCGATCTCTTACGACATTCTGGCGACTCCATAAGAGCATGAACGGTGCTGCACAACGTAGGGGTATTCCAGACTTTCAAGGCACAGACCTCACATGGAAAAAGTCGGATGCGGATAAAGGTAAGGCCCTTCTTGCACGCTAAATAGAGCAGACTGACAAGAAAGACGAGCCCGCTAGACAGAGGACCACAACCACACTATCAGTTGTGTGAGGGGGCCGGGACAGACGAAGAATGCATAATCACAGCTGAGACAATACGTGCGATGCTAAAGAAATCACCTAAAACCGCCCCAGGCCCAGACGGCATCCGATATGGTGACCTACTGGTGAATTCAGATGATGACATGGAAGAACTGGACAGAGAATTCAACACCAGTATCCAGAGAGGTCAGATCAAAGAAGAATGGCTACACAGCTACTTGCTGCCACTGCCAAAACCAAACAAAGACCATTCCAAGATAAGCGGCTACAGAATCATTACGATGCAGAACACTGCTGGCAAGTTACTGGAGAAAATTGTAGCACACACAGACTTGCTTGTGACTTGGAACAACTCGGCTGCTTCCCGCCCACACTTGGAGAATACAGACGTAACACAGAGTCATGGCTGAATGCGGCTGTCTTTGCTCAAGATGTTTACGAAGGATTTCAGGTCAGAGAAGAGACATGTGCGGCCGCCATAGACTTAGAGGACGCATATAATAGTGTATCTTTCGAGCACTTGATGCAAATCCTCCTCAGACTGAAAGTGCACCCTCACCTTGTACGATGGATAGCTGCAGTTCTGCTCCAAAGGAAGGTGGTGCTAAGATGCGGGAGTTGGTCTTCTGAGCCGATAACTATACGCCCAGGATTGCCGCAGGGTTCACCACTGTCACCAGTAGGTGCCGATCACTGAACAACAGTTGGACGGGAGGGGTAGGACTCTGTCATTTGCTGACGACATTCTCGTGTATCGACAGGGTCCAAATAGACAGGTGGTTGCCAATGATATGCAGGGCGAACTAGATCGAATTTCCGGATGGTGTGCTGATGACGGTGCCCTTGTCAACCCTGCAAAGGCATCGGTTACATGATTCTCCCTAAACAACCATACTGTGAACACAAACCTGCCGGCAGTAAGAATGGATGGGAGCCTTTTGAGTAGAACCCAGTCAATGACATATCTTGGCGTGAGGCTTGATCGTAGCCTATCTTTGAGATCATGTCGATTATGTTATAACGAAAGCTCGAAAAGGTTTCTCAGCAATGAGAGTCATGGCGATTACCAATATCGAGCAAAGACTGCTAATTCTTCTGTTCCAAGGACTGGTGCTTTCACGCATCGAGTATGCCCTGGCCATCCTCATTGTCAGGCCTACACAGATTGGAAGACTTGAAAAGGTACAAACCATGCGCATCATTTTGGGCTGCACGAGAGACACCAGCTGTGTAGCAATGAGATACCTCCTTGACTTCCCGACAATGGAACACAGGATTAAGATCTGGAGAGCTCGTGCGTACTTAAAAATAAGTGCAGATGAGCAGCACCCACTGCATGACGCTATATTCATAGAAAAAGGTGACAGGCTAAAGAGGGACAAATCATGGATGGGTCGGGCGGAAGATGTCGTCAGACAGGTCTGCAGTCTTACCAGTATCGACCCCGGCAAGGAATGGGTGCCGGTGCCTCCAGCTTTTAAGTGCACTTTCTCTTGCATTATCACACTCGACAGACGGTGCAGAGAGCATAACCCTGCCGCTGTCAATGCAGAGGTCAACGCGCTCACCTATGAACACTCAGACAGCCCCGAAGTGCTCATATATACAAATGGATCTGTTGTAAAGCAGCAGAGAAGTGCGTGGGCATTTGCAGCCCGTTCAGCGGGCCGAACCGTTCAAGAATCCAGTGGTGCCCACTCTATGACCATGAGCAGCATGACGATGGAGGTGATGGCAGTTACACAGGCTTTCATATGGCTGGAATCACAGCATTATACCAACGTGTGTGTACTAAGTGATTCAATGAGCATGATTCAGAAGGTCGAAGCTGGATCTGTACGTAGACAGTGGAATGAGGCGCTGCGGAAGTCTGTTGTCCGTAAAGTCACCTCCATCTTCGTCCCGGGACATGCGGGAGTCGAGGGAAATAAACGAGCGGATAAACTGGCTGGCTCTGCACCCCCTGTAGATGGCAAGCCCATGGATCGTGCTGTTCCGTTCCGTTCCGATATGAAAAACAAAAATGGCAAACTCGGTCTCCCTCAACCTGCTTCTTTCAGCGTTGGTTAGATAGTCGATCCGTGGGTTTGTGTGGGTCTTTTCACCCTGTGTTGTAATCTTGCTCTCTTTCGAGTGACGTCTGGTTCTTGTAGGTTTGTTTCCCTTTGCATTGCATCTCTTCAAATAGTTTCATTTAGTGGCATTGGCTTCTGGCTCTTCTGATGGTTTGTTTGGCTAGTGAAGGCTCCTGGCTCGTCTGGCTTGGCTGATTTCAGTCCTTAAAAGGACTTTTTATTTGGTGTTTTTGTGGCCATTTTTGTGCATTGCCCGTATCTTTTGTTAGCGTAGGCTCCTGGCTCGACTGAGTGCAGTCTTTAAAGGGACTTATTGTTTTCCCACTCCAGGCGACGTTGTTTAGATTGCCTTGCCTCTTCTTCGCAGTCGGCTACTTCGGCGGCGCACTCCTCTTCGTACTCTCTCCATTCGTCTTCGTCGACCTGTCGTACGAACCACTCCTCTACCTGGCAGGATGCTGATTTCATCTCGGGTTGCTTGATATCGTGGCTGGACTACTGGCTACTGCTTGCAGCTTCTGATTGGTCTGTGGCTTGGCTCCTTCGTGCGTCTTTTTGCTTCCTTTTTTGTGAATTGTTTTCATCAGTTTTTCGACGTTTTTATGTGGAGATTCATCTTGCTTCCTCTCTTCTGTTGATTTGGTTTGGTGCTGCATCCTTTCAGCGCTCAGTAGTTCTCTTTCGGTCTTGATCTTTTGTAGGATTTCCTCGTTTTCCTTCTTCATCTCAGCCATGCGCTCCATCTCTTGTTTGATGTTGTGCTGGATTTCTTTCATGTCGGCCAGCAGCTTCTCATTATCGCTATTCGGAGTCATCGTCAGCAGTACCTTGACTTGTTTCTTCAGATCGTCTATCTGCTTTTGAAGTTGATCTCTTCCAGCTTGTTCTACACCCGTGGCTGTCTCGTCCCTCCGCATTGCTTCCTTGAATGGTGTCTTGAGGCTAAGCAGCCATGTGCAGGACGTGACGATTCCTTGGGTGAGCCCAGTACCAGAGCGCTATGTATCGGCTCTGCAAGTATGGAAGCCTCCTTGGATGGCGGGGAATGCCCATGGTCTGCCCCTGCCTTCCCTTGAGGGCTGACCAGGATCTTTGGCTGTTCTATATGGACCAGCTGGGATGGGGGATAACACCACAACAGTGAGAGTCAAACGTCCTAAGAAACCCCCGGGAAGGTTAACCCGGTCAACAAATGCCCGCAGAAGTCGGATGTGTTGGCCTAACGGCGCAAGAACGCAGCTCTGCTGTAAACAGGCACAACGCAATCACATCCGAAAAAAAAAACTCCGGATGAACGAAGAAGAAGAAGAAGAAGAAGAATGGTGTCTTTGTAATGGTGGCGATCTTCAAGACGTCTCTGTGACGTTGCAGGTACGGACAGCCCAGGTATCTCGCCCCATGCTTGCCCAGGCAGTTGGCGCACTTCCTCTTATTATTGGGTGCTCTGAAGTCGGTGTCCAGCTTGGCCAGCGGGCACTCCTTAAAGGCGTGATGGTCGGCGCAGTATCGGCAGATTTCACTCTTGCTGCGGCAGATTGTTCGACTGTGGCCGGCCCTCTGGCATCTTGAGCATTGGTTGATTCTTGGTAGGAACCATTCAGGCTGTTGAGTTATATTGTTGATTGACACCAGGTGTGGAATCTCGTTGCCCTCAGTCGTCACCACCGCCAATGTGGTTGGTATCTTCGAGTACGTCAGGATCCGCTGTGCCTTCAGGATTCTGATGTGGAGGTTTTCTTTCTGCAGCTGTTTCATGATTTCGTCGTCTGACAGCTCCCCCTGGACACGTTTTACAACCCATTTGGCTGTCTTGGAGTCGGTGTTGCCGCCTCTGGTGTCTTTCTCCTCCTTCTTCTCGGCTGTCTTAGCTCTTGTATGTGGTGGGCTGGTCTCGGTCTTTCTCGAGGTAGCTTCAGTTGAGTTGACTGTAGTTACGTGGTCTTTGCTGCAGCTTACAGGTAGGTTCTCCACATTCCTCTTCTGTCCGGTCTTTGCGGCTCCCACGCTGCCCATCTTGCTTGGCTGTGGCTTTTTATTGTTGTTTTTGCGTACCATTCTCCCCCGTATCAGGTAGCTTGAAATTATAAGGCGTCTTGGCTTGATAGCGCTGAGAAGTGCTGTCAAGCGAATCGGGCTGAGATGTGTGATGATAAATGATGGGATCGTGCTGATGTTATTAACGTCCTTAAATATATGGCGAGAACAGAGGACTTTGACGTCCGTGAATCCGCATCGCTGTCCCGGATGAAAGACTTGGGAGTAAGAATCGGCACGGCCAGACGCGAGAGATACATCGGGAAAACGAGGTGCCTCGTCAACCAACACAGAACTGGCACTATTAGCCACCGGACGCTGATGCATATGCTGGGGGGGGGGGGGGGGGGGAGGAGTTGAGCACCTATGGACCTGTCTGGAATGCAATGAGGATACCCCAACTGATAACACATATAATAGAAGATACAGAAGACAAGCAAGTGCTATTGTGTATGATTAGGGTTAGGGATTGAGTTGGGGTTAGGGTTTGCGTTAGGGTATGGGTTAGGGTTAGGGAATACACGTTCCAGTGCCCTGTTTGAGAATAAAGTCTCCCCTAACTATAAACCAATTTTAATTGTAGCGATAAAAAGAACACTTGTGGGGATGTAAGCCGTCAGAATAACGTGATAACTAAATGTGTAGGCGGTACAGTACTATACGGAATATAATTCGAGGAAAAAGAAGAGTAATCTACTATATTAATTTTTAACTACATAGTAATATGTGTAGAGGAACCAAGAGGAAGAATCAGCTTCCCAGAGTACGGCGCCGTGAGAACATATCACGAAGAAGGAACATGACAGCAAAGACGAACGGAGGCGACCGATGCAGTGACTGGGGAAGAAGCTGATTCCCCACGACCACAGGTGCTAGTATAGAGTGAGGACACCAAGCCACGGTTGCTCAGGCTCTCCTCCCTGATGGAAGGAAAGCTTGAGCAGACAGGCATGTTCACAGTTAAGGGACAAGCACGGAACAACAAAGGCAAACGACCTAACGCAGGGAAAAGACGCCAGGAGTCATAACCCGGACCTGCCCCTCCCTAGAGAGAGTAAAAGGGCCGAACCATTCGGGGAAGGGGGACCTCTTCTGAAGATCACAAGCCCTTGCATTGTGCGCTCCGCGGCGGAGTTTTTAATCACAGTAGAGAAGTATGCCCGAGTGTTACCCAGGTCTATAAATAGTAACACTGCAGCCTATCAAGTCGAAAAATGCGACTAAGGAGGGTTGGCGTCAACCATCAGGACAAATATCTTTTCTAGAAGAGATATGACGCGTCGCGTATAGGTCACGAGAGCCTTTATCATGTAAAAAAAAAATTTTGAAAGCGAGCAGGCAAAAAGCTTCGAAATAAGCACTGGTAGGGACGCAGAGGTGTTTCCAAGGCACCAGGGCCGGGTTATATACTGGCCAAGACCTATTGACGCGTCCTCGTCGAGCGTCCTGGGCAACAGGTCCCTTCGGGGTCCTGGCTAAAGTCAGTAGGATCGCCGATTCCTCCGAAGTCGGAGAGTGTCTGCCTGTACGGCGAGGAACCACCAGTCTGCACACCAATAAGCCAGACATGGGACAACGGATACTCACGCAAAACTCAGGTCCTGTATGACATCACCCTGATGTTGGACAACAGGATGCCTTCATCCGACATACAGGACTTCGCGTTGGAGCTCAAGCCAACGAACACAAGCAAGCAAGCAAGCAAGCACTGGTAAAATATTGCTATTCCCAGGTAAAAGAGATAAAAATTCCTTTTACATTGAACGAGTGACATTGAACGAATTGATATCTAAAGAGGAGAGGATTGTCACAGAATGATGATAGTTTAGTGATTCCCAGATAAAATTAAATATAACATTAATGGCAATATCGGAGAAGAGTTAACAATCGAGTCTGTCAATCTGAGAGAAGGATAAATTGAAGGTTATTAGCCTAAAAATAGGGACAGGTGCTCGCAGAGGTCAGTGGATACCGCTCGTATCGGCCGATGGATGGGAGACTTCGGGAACGGAAAACACAGCGGAGACGGTGATCAAATGGGTCGGACGCTTTGAGGTACCAGCGTCGGAGAATACAGGGAAACAGCGTAAGAACGGAGCGGACCGGAGCACGGAGCGACCGGACGGATACGTGATTTCACTGAACTTTTTGATGTTACGGAAACGGCAAATGCGACTGTTGATGTATGGACATCAAACACTAACGAAGAACGGAAGGCCCAATATAAATAGTAGCAACTGGGGTTTTTGTGTTAGTGTGTGCTACCTAAAGGGACGGCAAACTGGATTTATGTCTCCTGAAAATAGCAAAGAAATCATCCCGGGAAATGGGATAGAAGTGATTGTGTGCTAATAGATTTCAATGCTTGGAGTATCATTAATTCTATATATATATATATATATATATATATATATATATATATATATATATATATATATATATATATATATATATATATATATATATATATAAGGTAACACTAATATTAGAGTAATATTAGCATAGGGAAATAGGTGTATGTGCTTAGGGTTTACTATTGCTTTCTATTTAGTGAATAGTTTAGACTTTAGTGAATTCTGCTGTTTATGTCAGAGTATTCTTTCGGAGGCTGTTTCATTACGGCTGGAGAAAGACAATCACATAAACAGTAATATGAAGCAGACTTAAATCACCTGATTTAATGTTTATTACCCAGGTTCCACTACACAGCCTGACATATCAAAGAAGATAAACCAGTACGGCTCTTGTACAGAGAAAGCAATGTTGATAATAACTGAAAGAACGTTCACTTTTATCAAGCACTTCACAGGTGCAGTGAAAGTATGTCACTATAGCAAATGCAACCAAAACAGTCAATAAGAGTGGGTGACCTAACGAATGTCAAACAGGTTTTGGTGAACCTTAGAGAAAGAACTTTATTCAAGCATAGCAAATAGGATAAAACATTGTAATTGAGTACTCACCTAAACGAAACAGGGAAGAACCATAGACCAGTGTACCTATATTCAGAAAACGGTTAAATAACTGTGGACAGGTGTGAGGTGTTTTCACTGATGGATTATAATAACATAAAAACTGAAAACTCTGTCTACGGAAAGGACTTACCGTGATCACATTACTGTACGGTGTTACTGTGGTGAACAATTGTTATTTAATTCAAGAATTGGATTAAGTCAGACTCAAGCTGAACGGAGCATCCAGGGTGAGAACGTTCTAATTATATGTTTGATGTCTGATGTTTTGGCCTTTTGAATATGCTGGAGAAGATTACGAAGACTAACATCTAAGAGTCCTATCTTGCAATCACATTAGCAGACACTATCAACTACAGATACACATTCCATACATACAACTGACATAGTTTTCAACAATAAACAGGTTATTCATTGTTGGAGGAAACTGTTGTCAGGGTATGTTATGAAGGAGAGAGAGAGAGAGAGAGAGAGAGAGAGAGAGAGAGAGAGAGAGAGAGAGAGAGAGAGAGATATAGTGTATGAAAGACGGAAGGGAGGAGTGTAGACAAAAGTCATTCAATACTTCCAATAGTAGAAGGATATTAAAAGTGTGCTGGTCGAGTCCATCTTCCTCCAGGGACGATTAGTCACATAATTGGTGGAGCGAGCGGGGTAACTACATAATACCCATATGAACTGGAGGCATAACAGGGCATATGCATAGAGGGGTACCTGCATATTGGCACAGGCATAGCGGAGTACCTGCATGTTGGGACATACTGATTGGAATAAATATAAGTATACATTGATGACTTTTAATGGAAGGACGTCCATTGGATATATGGTGCCATTACATTTATGGTAGAAACATTTCATTAATGCTGGTGACTTTACAGTGAGAAAGTTCCAGACAGGGTGAATGTGGATAGGTGGTAAGACACATTACATACCTAGTCACACGGTCACACGTCTACATAAGTCTTTATCCTATATCTCCTCTTGTGGATGAGAGAGTGGTTGTGATGTACTGTGTGGTGTTGTAGATTAATAATATTAAATAGACATAGATAAATGATATAGGTTCTAGGTAGAATATAATTCTATAGTGAGTATTGCTTTACTGCCTTGAAGTGTCTGTACTCTATTTGCGGACTTACATTCTTAACTATGGCAACTCCTAAAGTAACTACAGCAGAACTAAGGGCCAACGGGGAGGCAATTGGTTTAGCTGGTTCGGAACTAACTGATTACATACAGGAAAGAGAGCGAGAGGTTCGTCAAGCGGAACGAGAATATCGGAAGATTGAGTTGGAATTGAAACGCATGGAAATGGAACAGAGCAACAGGAGACTTGACGCGGAAGAGGCCAACAAGATACGGGAACATGAATACCGCATGAAAGAGATGGAACTCAAAACACAAACTAAGGGAGAGAATAGATGGCGCGGAAGGCGGATCATCGTTACATGGTGCAACCAACATGAGTGGATCTAGCTACCATGCAATGAAGTTTCCCTTAGCTGTTTATGAGGAGTCTAAAGAAAAATTTGACAACTTTGCGAATCGATTCGAGGCTATGGCAGTCGCTATGGGACTGGATAGAAGCCGATGGGCTCTTAAATTATCCCAGGCCTTACGTGGTTCAGGGTACGAGGTCTACACACGCCTACCACCAGGACATGAAAATCAGTACGAGGAATTGAAAAGCCGCTTTGATGAAGCATTATGAAGTCACAGCACAAACGTATCGGAAGAAGTTTAGATCGTCTAGACGAGAGCCGGGAGAGCTATTCGCCGCCTACAGTCTAAGGCTGAAATCCTATCTCCAGAAATGGATGGACTTGGCAGAATTCAAGAGGGATTATGAGAGTCTCGAAGAGATGATGGTGGTCGACCAGATGCGAAAGCAAATGTCGAAACCTCTCAGAACCTTCTTGGGAGAACAAGGGGCGGAACGGATTGATGTTGTGAATAAGCTGGCGGAACGATTCGTAGAGGTACATGGGGAGGCTGCGGAACTCAGTATTCAAACCAAAGGTCAGGAGAAACAAGAGAAAAAGAAACCTAAGAATTGGGAAGGAGAAAAAGTGGAACCTTATATAAAGCACACAGAGGAGAGTTCAGAGAAGGTGAAGGAAGGAAACCAGAACACCTCGAATTCTCCAGCGAAACGACAGTGGTCCGAGAAGTGGTGTTCATTCTGCAAGGTGCCATCTCATAACACGAAGGACTGCAGATCGAAACCTAAAAGTTCTTACTTCGCAGCATGCAAAGTGATTCCTACGACGGTGATCACAGACAAGGCTGAGGTCGGCGAAGGAGAAAGGAACAAAAAGGACACACGGAAACCTAGGAAGGGAACATGGTGCACACACTGCCGGTCGAAAACACATAATACTGTGGACTGCAGATGCAAGGCAGAAGACGCCAATTGCATAACCAACCTCGAGGAATCAAAAGAGGAAGGCAAGGAAACGGTCAAGGAGATGAAAGACACTCAGGACCAAGAGAGGCCACCTGTGGTCGAACTGATTGAAGTCAATGGCCAGCAGGTTGTTTGTCTCTACGATACCGGTTTGGATGGGGAAGCTGTGATAGACGCCAGCCTAGTAAGCCCAGACCAACTTACAGGGGAGACCATAGAAATACAGCCGGCAATGAGGAGTGCTGTTACCATGACGCTGCCAATCGCCAAGGTGGAGATTAAATCCAGGTACGTCACGGGCATTATTCCAGCTGCTGTATTAGCTGACTCCCTATTCCCAATGATCATTGGCACGAAATATGTCTTTTTGGGGATGCCCAAACAGCCAGCCCACAAGGGAACAGTAGTCAGTGGATCTCAAGGGAAGGAAAAAGAGGCAGAGACACTATGCTACAACTCAGGGATAGGAGAATTGCATACTGCTCAGAGGAAGGATACTACGTTGCGTCCTTGCTACAGGAAGCTGCAAAGAAGTGCTGAGCCACCAGAACGGGGACAGTACTTTCTGAAGAATCGACTACTCTATCGGAGAGCTGGGAGGGGAGACAATCTGCACGAGCAGTGGGTGGTTCCAGAGACCCACCGTCCTCACATTCTTCAGAGTGGACACATCATAGGCGAGAATCGACATATGGGTGTCAGAGAGACCTTGCAGCAAATTTCCGGCCATTATTGCTGGCCAGGAATGACCGGAGATGTACGCCGGTGGTTGAAGTCTTGTTCGGAGTGCCAGAACGCACCAACCAACAAGCGGACTAAGAGTAAAATAGCTCTTAAAGTGGAAGACAAAGTGGAAGTGTGGAGTCCAGCAGAGACCAATATACTCCAAGTAGGATGGAAAGGACCTTATCCTGTGGAAAAGGTGGTGTCCAAGAACATCTACAAAATCCGGATCGGGGAAGAGCAGAAAAATCTCCCTAGACATCTCATTAGGAAATATGAGGAGAGATCCGGGAGCAAAGCTTCGCACTTTATGGTGATGGCAGCCATTGGGACAAAGGTTACCAGTCCAGACGAAGACCAGAGATCGCCAGTACAACATAGGAGGGCCTATGGGACAGTACGTGATAGGTCAGATTTACCCAACGACAGGAGGAGGGAAATCACACGTCAGGGAAAGGACAAGAGTGAAACTTTCACTAGTAACCAAGTTCAGAAGGGGTGGGTAACGTCGGGAAAGGCGAGAATACCCAGGACTCCAACCGAAGATTGGCTGACCAGATACAATATCGCCCAAGATGGTCCTGGAAGCAAAAGTCCAGGAGGTTTGGGAAAGACGACTCGGTCCAACGAGGACGAGGTGGAACATCCCCAGAGGCAAAGCCGGGGGAAACCAAGAGAATATGGAAACAGTGTTACAGTCAGGATGGGACAATCCGTCTGTATTGTGAGCCATCGCTTACGCCAGTCGAAAGGAGGTCGACTGAACGTACATGGGCGATGTGCCAGCACTAATGGGGATCATGAGTAGTATGGTAGGGTGCATATGAGGTCGCCTACTGGATGAGGTGTTGATCCATGTGAGGATCCAATCATATCATCAACACGTGATGTTCATAGCTACTTCGCAGAAGCTCAACGCACGGTGGATGTGATGGACGTGGTTGCTGCAACAGGACTTCACAGTGGAATACATCCTTGGTAAGGAGAATGTAGGAGCGGATTTAGTATCTAGACATCCAACTTCAGGGGAAGAGGAATAGGATGGTGGATCATAGGAATCAAAACTACATTGAAGAAGAGTCGACGCGGTCAACTCTCTTAAGAGGGGGCCTTTGTCACAGAATGATGATAGTTTAGTGATTCCCAGATAAAATTAAATATAACATTAATGGCAATATCGGAGAAGAGTTAACAATCGAGTCTGTCAATCTGAGAGAAGGATAAATTGAAGGTTATTAGCCTAAAAATAGGGACAGGTGCTCGCAGAGGTCAGTGGATGCCGCTCGTATCGGCCGATGGATGGGAGACTTCGGGAACGGAAAACACAGCGGAGACGGTGATCAAAGGGGTCGGACGCTTTGAGGTACCAGCGTCGGAGAATACAGGGAAACAGCGTAAGAACGGAGCGGACCGGAGCATGGAGCGCCCGGACGTATACGTGATTTCACTGAACTTTTTGATGTTACGGAAACGGCAAATGCGACTGTTGATGTATGGACATCAAACACTAACAAAGAACGGAAGGCCCAATATAAATAGTAGCAACAGGGGTTTTTGTGTTAGTGTGTGCTACCTAAAGGGACGGCAAACTGGATTTATGTCTCCTGAAAATAGCAAAGAAATCATCCCGGGAAATGGGATAGAAGTGATTGTGTGCTAATAGATTTCAATGCTTGGAGTATCATTAATTCTATATATATATAAGGTAACACTAATATTAGAGTAATATTAGCATAGGGAAATAGGTGTATGTGCTTAGGGTTTACTATTGCTTTCTATTTAGTGAATAGTTTAGACTTTAGTGAATTCTGCTGTTTATGTCAGAGTATTCTTTCGGAGGCTGTTTCATTACGGCTGGAGAAAGACAATCACATAAACAGTAATATGAAGCAGACTTAAATCACCTGATTTAATGTTTATTACCCAGGTTCCACTACACAGCCTGACATATCAAAGAAGATAAACCAGTACGGCTCTTGTACAGAGAAAGCAATGTTGATAATAACTGAAAGAACGTTCACTTTTATCAAGCACTTCACAGGTGCAGTGAAAGTATGTCACTATAGCAAATGCAACCAAAACAGTCAATAAGAGTGGGTGACCTAACGAATGTCAAAAAAACAGGTTTTGGTGAACCTTAGAGAAAGAACTTTATTCAAGCATAGCAAATAGGATAAAACATTGTAATTGAGTACTCACCTAAACGAAACAGGGAAGAACCATAGACCAGTGAACCTATATTCAGAAAACGGTTAAATAACTGTGGACAGGTGTGAGGTGTTTTCACTGACGGATTATAATAACATAAAAACTGAAAACTCTGTCTACGGAAAGGACTTACCGTGATCACATTACTGTACGGTGTTACTGTGGTGAACAATTGTTTTTTAATTCAAGAATTGGATTAAGTCAAGACTCAAGCTGAACGGAGCATCCAGGGTGAGAACGTTCTAATTATATGTTTGATGTCTGATGTTTTGGCCTTTTGAATATGCTGGAGAAGATTACGAAGACTAACATCTAAGAGTCCTATCTTGCAATCACATTAGCAGACACTATCAACTACAGATACACATTCCATACATACAACTGACATAGTTTTCAACAATAAACAGGTTATTCATTGTTGGAGGAAACTGTTGTCAGGGTATGTTATGAAGGAGAGAGAGAGAGAGAGAGAGAGAGAGAGAGAGAGAGAGAGAGAGAGAGAGAGAGAGAGAGAGAGAGAGAGAGAGAGAGAGAGAGAGAGAGAGAGAGAGAGGAAGAGAGAGATATAGTGTATGAAAGACGGAAGGGAGGAGTGTAGACAAAAGTCATTCAATACTTCCAATAGTAGAAGGATATTAAAAGTGTGCTGGTCGAGTCCATCTTCCTCCAGGGACGATTAGTCACAAGGATGCATTTTTCTGGGGGGGGGGGGGCCCTCACTCGCTTTGAACTCAAGCGTAGTTCACACACACTACTTCTATGCTGGACTGAATTTTGCGTGTGGATTAGCGTTCCCTATTAACAGTGTCCCTCGCCATCAGGCGAACCCACTCCGACTTCAGAGGTACTTGTAATTTACGTCCCCAATTCAAGGACGATAGGTCAACATTTGAGTCCATCTGTCCAGTGTAGGGGTTGAACCCCTTGCCTCGGCATCCGCACAACGGATGTTTAAGAAAGCGCATTCTTATCCATTCGGCCATGCTGACATACAGAGCATGCATTAATAGAATGGGAAACAGTGAGTTCTGGAATAATAAAATTTAGAACCACCAAAATAGAAAGTAAATAATAGTAAATATGAATGTGATCCAGCTACTATACACAGCAACATATAATAAGGATGAATCAGTTAAGGTGGAATTTGGCAGGCAACTTCATAGTAGTATACAAGGCGGATTAAAATTAAAACCCTAATTTGTGTGTGTGTGTTTTTGTTTATATATTCTGAAAAAGTAAAGAACAAATATATAATTTTTCGATGTAGCCACCACTGCGTTCAATACAAGTCTTCCAGCGCCGATAAAGTGCTTGGATTTCTGTAGAAATATATTCTCCTGGTCGTATATGTAACCACTCATGTACCACCTACTGTACCTCTTCATCGGATCGAAAAGTTTTGAAACATCCTACTCCACTCATAGACTTGCTAGACCTACAGGCATGCATCACCATACTGGACCTTCATTCGCCGATGAATTTCTAGTTTCATCCCTTCATTGATTAAAAAAAACAAAACGGATAACAGAACGCTGCTCCTCTTTGGTGCATGTCAAAATTGGGGCGGCCATCTTTAAATTATCCTCGTGACGTAACCGTGTTCATCTGCATCGTGATATGAGTGCTTGACACTCTTGACATCTTTAACAGCAATATTGACAGCTTACAAGACCAAGGCGTTGTTATTGTAATTTCTATCACACTTTTCAGGTGTTTATGTGAAGCTCCACTCGTAGGTTATATAAACATAATATTAAAATTTTTCAGGTTTTTATTTGAAGCTCCCCTCGTAGGTTATATAAATATTATAATATGAAAATTGTTATGGATTTCTTCTTCTTCTTTCGTTTTCTTGAAATGTGTCTTTAAATTCAATGTTGTCATTATTATGTATAACCTGAAAGCTAAGATGGGACTGGAAAACGGGTTGTGAAGAGTTAAGGAGAAAAGACCCACTTGGGGCAATGAAAGACAGAATTATTCATACATGTTTGCATAGTGAATCAATGTCATAGAAGGATGTCTCCCCCCCCCCCCCCCCCCCCCCCCAATTAAAAGATTACATAAAGCAGCGTAAGCATCACCAGACTATAATACAGAAAATCACATTTAACATTACTGTATTAACAAACTGTGTAGATTATCTCTACATCACACGCAAAATTAAGTCCATCACTAGTATAAAGAGTGTGTATGGACTACGCTTGAGGTCAAAGCGAGAGAGCGCAAAACAAAATAAACATCTCTACATGGCGTGTGAGCCGTAGTGGCACTGCGGCCAAAACACTTGCATGCCAGTCCAGTGGTTGTGTGTTCTAATATATATTTTTGATTGTTGTCAATAAATGTAGCTGGGTTCTCAGATCGACTAAGCCTTAAATAGGTACAGAAAAAAGTTTCTTGGAAATAAAAGCACCCGGCGTAATATTGATCACATCACCAGTCGAGTGAAGCTTAGATTATAAAACCACGGCTTCAGCATCATATACACAATTAGCCATCACGCACGAAAACACCGTTTGTTACTTTAAATACTACAGGATATAAAAGTTTTTGGAGGCGCACATGTAGATTCTGATTACCAAACATACAAACAAGGAAATGGTGAGAAAATATAATCAACCAAGTGGGCTGATCATGTTCTGTCTAACGTGAAATATCAATCGAACAGATAGGTTCATAACTTTGAGGAACTTCTGCATAGACCAGAATAAATATCCAGCCTGAAAATGTGAAGTTGGAAATCAAATGTGAGAAACTATCTAAATAAGAAATCAGAAAATGTATCAAATTCCTAATGGATGATAAAACTGCTAGTGTATTTGTTATCTCAGCAACAACTATTTATTACAGCCATTTTAAAGGGTCATCTGGGCGTGGTATTCCATCCATATCGTTCATCAAGTGCAGATGACGTCAAAATAAGTGGCCAAGACCATATACATACCATTGCGTTTCATCGTGTACATGCACTTAAAACTATGTCTGCAATGGACATAGAGCAGAGAATGCTTTTCACACTATACCAGCATTTGATCCTCTCAGTGATTGATTATGGATTAGGTCTGCTCACTGTCTCAGAGAGTCAGCTGGTGAAGTTAGAGCGCATACAGAACGAAGCTATGCGGGTCATTCTGGGATTCACTAGAGACACCCCAGTAGTGTGTATGCGTTACATCCTTGATCTGCCGACTGTTGCTGGTAGGCTCAAGGTGATGCAGGCGAAGGCATACCTCAGAGTAGCTGCAGACACAGACCACCCACTGCATGAGGCGCTGGACGCAGTTAAGGGTCAGCGACTGATAAGAGGGAAATCATGGATGGCTCAGGCGGAGGATACGATCAGACAGGTGTGCCCTCTGGAGAACATTAGGCGTGGAGAGGAGTGGGTCAGAGTGCCAGCGGAGCAGTCAAACTTGTGCAGAGTTATAATTACATTAAGCCGGGAGTGCAGGGAGTGGCCAGCAGGGGCCACGGAAGTGGAAATCCAGCAACTAATTTAGGACAATGCTCACTCGAGTGATGTGATTATCTACACAGATGGTTCGGTGTCAAGAGGTGAGAGAAGTGGTTCATAGCCAAAGCTAATGGTCGATGTTTGGGACAGGAGAGCCTGGCATATGATACCACAACATCCAGCTTAAGAATGGAAGTGGTGGCAGTCACTGCGGCTCTCCGCTGGATGGAGAATATGACACACACACACATCGTGATTGTAACTGACTCAGAAAGCATGCTGACGAGGGTGAGGACGGGCAGACTTCGTGCGGAGCGGCTTGCTTCGCTTCAGAGGTCACGGGTGACAAGCATCGCCTGGATCTTTTCTCCGGGGCATGCCGGTGTGCTGGGAAATGAACAGGCGGACAGATTGGCTGGCTCTGCAGAACTTGGTGGAGTATTGATACATGACAAGGCAGACGTGGTTGCGGCCTTGTGGGAGCACGTGCACACCTCGGAGGAGCAAATGGATTACCATGGTCTGGCAAGAATGAAACAACGAGGAGTGACGAAGGGATCTGGCCGACGCTCAACGCTCAAAGGAAAGGCGAGACGGACTTATAATCAGATTGCTACTGGTACTATTAGTGGTGGAACTCTTCGCTGCCTGCTGAGGATGGGGACGGAGCACTTATGGGAATGCCCCGAATGCTGTGATGTCGATTCCTAAATCAATCAATCAATCAATCAATCAATCAATCAATCATCGTGTACAGAAATGGCGTTTAACTTTACCTCAACAAACACGTCAACTGAATCACTGCATAAATTACTTAGCAGAACCTGGGAGAGTCGAGAAATATCAGCAGACTGGAACGAGGGGTATTCAGTGAAACTGCCAAAGAAAGTTTACCTGCAGACGTGCGAAAATTATAGCACAAAGCACGAACTCCGTTGCTTCGTGTGATGCTGGGGTGCACAAAGGACACACCAATTATATGCATGAGACATATCCCCGGCGCTAACAACAATGGCGGATAGGCACAGGGTCCTTCATGCCAAATGGTACCTGAGAGTTGCTGTAGATAGGGATCACCTCCCTGCATGAAGCCATGGATATGGTCACGGTGCCATGAACGAAATGGGTTCACGTCTTGGCAATTCTGCTGCCTCTGAGCTATTCTGTGTTGCCGATGGATGAGATGATGTCTGAGTTATGGGCATATTCAATATTCACAGACCGCTGCCAATGTGTGTTACTTTTACTGTTACCAGAGAGTTAGGGGCCTCAGTAACTGTTAATATTTATTGTGATTCTTATTTGCCCTGGAGCTGATTGGTAGTATTCGCCAGTGCTTGATGCTGGCATCTGCCAGCAAGTCATTATCACCTTCTGGTTAACTTTCATCTGCCAAAGAGCACCCTGTTGTTCTACAGGAGTGATTCTTAATGGACTCATTGTAGTATCGGCTTTTCTACCTTCTAGGAATCTTCACAGACACATTATGTAACAGTCAACACCACTTTAACGATAAATTTTTCATGACACGACAGCTGCATAAGTTTCAAACTGTATTATCGTCTACAATGTCGAATTCATGACACTAAAATAATAATAATAATAATAATAATAATAATAATCATCATAATAATAATCATAATAATAATAATCATAATAATAATAATAATAAATGGGCAAAGGCTGCTGGAGAATTACACCAGAAATGACCTATGTATTACAAACTCTTTTTTTAAAACAAAAGAGCTGCCTAAGGTCACATGGAAACATCCAAGATCCGGCCATTGCCACCAGCTGGACTTCATCATCACACGGAGGCAACATCTGAACCATATATCATCTACTCGAAGTTACTACAGTGCTGACTGTGATACGGATAGTTCTTTGGTTGTTGCAAGGGCTAGACTGAGACCAAATAGAATCTACACAGCTAAACAAATATCTAGCCCCAGGATTAATATTATTAACACTCACGATCCTGAAAAGTGCTTTCTGTTTCAACAGCAACTTGAAGACGCTTTCACTGATACACCAGAAAATTGTACAGTAAATGAAAAGTGGGGTCAACTTAAAGAAACTCTTTATAAAACTGCCGTAGGGGTTTACGGCACTGGGGATCATCAGAGGCAGGACTGGTTTGCGGCAAACAGCCAGACTCTGCAGCCCTTGATTGATAAGAAGAAGATAGCTCTCTTAAGAAACAAGGAAAGACCAACGCGTAACACTGAGTGAGCTAAAGCAAGCTAGGAAGGATGTGCAAAAGGCTGTCAGGCAGTGTGCAAATGACTATTGTATCAAGTCATGTGAGTCCATTCAAATCGCAAGTGATAAGGGAAACATCAGAAGCATGTATGAAGGGATAAAGAAAGCCTGTGGTCCAATGATAAAAAGAAGCGCACCATTGAAAACCTCGACTGGAGAAATCATAACTAATAAGAAACAGCAGATGGACAGATGGGTAGAGCACTATTTAGAGATTTACTCAAAAAAGTCGCTTAAAAGTCGACAGGGTCGACTTCATTGCACCGGGTTTTATCCCATATGGCTCGGCCTCTTTCCGCAGCGCGGAAAGCGTCGCACAAAGCACGAACTCCGTAGCTCTAGCGACGACCCACGGGAGTCTCCGAAAAATTTAACTCGTGAACCGAAGGACGCGGTGGAGCTTTACTCAGGTGAGACCAAACTAACGGATGATGCCCTCAGCGCCATAGAGGCTCTACCAACTCTTGACCACCTGGACACACTTCTCACCATAACAGAAGTTAAGTGTGCTATAAATGAATTTGCATCTGACAAGGCTCCAGGTAAGGATGGGATTCCAATAGAGGTTATCAGGAGTGGGCAAGACACACTAGTAGTGTAGAAGTACAAGAGACGTAGTATTTGTGGCGCAAAAGCGATGTGCGCCACAAAGGGCGATAACTCTTTGCTTTAAAAAAAAAAGGCGTGGTAGTCAAGTGGTCAGTGTGATCAAGCGGTAGTCAAGTGACTCATCAGAATAGGTACATGTAGTATACAATATTTAACATAAAACAGTTAATAATAAAAAAAAAAAAAACGAGTCAAAGAAGATATATAATAATTTTAATAAAACATAAATAGAAAAAGAAAAAAAAAAAGAAAGAAAAAAAATATAGTCAAGTGACTTCTTAAATTATACGTGAGGGTGTGCAATGACGTGGTCAAGAGGTGGTCAAGCGGTCAAGTAGTCAAGTAACCGCTTAAATTATAGGGGAAAGTACTGTAGTGATGTGGTGGTGGTGGTTAAACTGAGCGATGACGTGGTCAAGTAGTGGTCAAGTAGTCAAGTGACCAGTTAAATTGTAGAGGAGAGTACGTGTAGTGACATGGTGGTGGATAATGTAAGCGATAATGTGGTCAAGTAGTGGTCAAGTGGTTGAGTGACCCCTTAAATGGTCGAGGAAAGTATGTGTAGTGACCTGGCGGTGGTTGAAGTGGCAAATGATGTGGTCAAGTAGTGGTCAAAAGTTGGTCAAATGGTCAAGTGACCCCTTAAATTGTCGAGGAAAGTATTGTAGTGAAATGGCGGTGGCTAAATCGGCAGATGACGTGGTCAAGTAGTGGTCAAGTAATGGTCAAGTGGTCGAGTGGCCACTTAAATTGTAGAGGAGAGTAGGTGTAGTGAAACGGTAGTGGTTAAAGTGCTCGATGGCGTGGTCAAGTAGTGGTCAAGCAGTGGTCAAGTGGTCAAAAGTGACATGGTGATGATCAAGAGGTGGTAAAGTAGAGGAGAGTACGTGCAGTGACATGGTGATGATCAAGAGTTAGTCAAGTAGTGGTCAAGTAGTAAAGTCTAGAGGTCGGGGTGTCTCAGTCATGAGGTATCGAACTGTCTGCCGTGGGTAGGATGTCGCTGATCATGGCGGGTAGGTTCTAATACATTTATCGCTATTGTCTAGAGTTGGTGTGGTTTATAGTAATAGTAGTAGAGTTGTTTATAGTAATATTAGTCATCATCATCAAGAGACTTGCTGTCTGGCATGGGCGATCTTACCTCGCCACATATTGCGATTTCCGATGGTATGGTTCGGCAATACAAGTAGTAATAATATTTGCAATAGTAGTAGTAGCAATAGCATCAATAGTGCTTGTCATAATCATCATCATCATCATCATCATCATCATCATCATCATCATCATCATCACGTGTCTTACCAGCTGGCGTAGTCGATCATACCACCCCACATATCGCGATCTCCTTCAGCATTGAGCAATTCACGGGCTGACTCACGCTATGGAATATCCATTAACGGCATTATCTTCATGCAATGGTGGTAGTCGTAGTATCAATAGTACGAGAAGTACTAGTCATTAGCATCAGCAAGAGACTTATCACCTGGCGTGGGTGAGTATGATACTCCATAAATTATGATCTCCGACACCATGGATACAAATAGTAATAATATTGGTAGTAGTAGTAGTAGTAGTAGTAGTAGTAGTAGTAGTAGTAGTAGTAGTAGTAGTAGTAGTAGTAGTAGTAGTAGTAGTGGAAAAGGGAGAAAACGAAGAGGAAGAAGAGGTGGAGAAACTGACACCCCCCCCCCCCCCCCCCCCCAAAAAAAAAAAAAAAAAAAAAACTGAAACAACCAATGAAAAAAGCTGACAAGAACAGTGAAAACTGACAAACACACTGAAATTTTCATTGGTTTCAGTTTTCATTTTGTTGTTTGGGTGTCAGTTTCTCTTTGTGTCGGTTTGTTGTCGATTTCTTTTTGTGTACGTTTTTGTTACATTTTGGATGTTTTCTTTTGTTTGCATCAGTGTGCTGTTGTGTCAGTTTTCATTGCTTGTGTCATTTTTTCGTGTCATTTTATTTTTTCAGTAGTTGTCTATGTCTTTGTATGTGTTACATTTTAACGTTTACATTTGTTCAGTGTTTATGTCACTTTTCATTAATTTTTGTCAGTTTTTATTGTTTGGGTTGGTGAATTATTATCATATATGTATATGTGAGTGAGTAATTTGAGGCCTTAGTGAGCGCCTATTTGTCGACTTTGATGGGAAGGGTAATCGATGACCTCATAAGCTTTTACATTACGCTATATCCGAGGCCATTTTGCCTTGTCGTTGCCTTTTAAGTGTCGTATCGTTGTTTCCTCCTAATAGTCATGCACCCCGGATACACTCAGTGTGGAGAAGGAAGTTATCAATATCTCACAATGAACCTTTTTTCGCGGCAATGAAGACACTATCATTAAGTTGGCGACAATGACAGGGTGGGGGTTATGAGTCATCACCTCTCACAGCTACAAAAGACAGTCATTAGCCACCGCCATATAACTACAGTACTTTCCTGAACAATTTAAGGGGTCACTTGACCATTTGAAAACTTCTTGACCACCACTTGACCACTACTTGACCACGTAATTTGCCACTTTAACCACCGCCATGTCACTACAGTACTTTTCTCGACCATTTAAAGGGTCACTTAACCACTTGACCACTACTTGACCACTACTTTACCACCTCATTGCTCACTTTATCCACCACCATGTCACTACACGTACTCTCCTCTACAATTTAAGTGGTCACTCGATCACTTGACCACTACATGACCACGTCATCGCTCACTTTAACCACCACCACATCACTACACGTACTTTCCCCTATAATTTAAGTGGTTACTCGACTACTTGACCCCTTGACCACCCCTTGACCACCGCTTGACCACGTCATTGCACACTCTCACATATAATTTCTTCTTCTTCTTTGCGTTCATCCGGAGTGTTTTTTCAGATGTGATTGCGGTCATCACATCCGGCTTTTGCGTGCATTTTTGACCAGGTTAGCATTCCTGGGAGACTCTCACTTTTGTGGTACCGTCTACCTCCTAGCTAGTCAAGTTGGAACAGTCGAAGACTTCGCGGTCGTCCCTCAAAGGAAGGCAGGGACAGTATATAGCATTTTCCGCCATCCTGGGTGGCTTCCATAATTGCAGAGCCGACACATAACACTCTGGTGCTGGGCTCATGGAGGGCATCTTCACGTCCTGCTCATGGCTGCTTTAATTCCGCACTTCAAAATATTGGGCATTTCGTTCGCCTCGGGCCTTTCCCGCACAAACCAGACAGGTCTGCAGACGGTATCCACTCAGCGAGTTTTCGGACATGTGCTTGTCCTTGTGCCCGTCAGAGCTGTTCCAGGCACGACGGACATTCGGAACACTACCTGTCAGAGCTGTTCTGAACAAGAGTGGTATTCGGAAACTAGGTAGTCAGAGCTGTTCCTAGCACGAGAGACATTCGGACGAGACATTTCAGCTCGGACGTAAATGCGTAGTGCCAATTTTTAGTTTGCCACCTGTAGGACGGCACTTCCGACTTCGGTGGGCATTTTTTAATGAGGTTAGCCTTCCTCGGACACGTTAGACTTATTGTTGTGATGCCGCCCACATCTCAGCTGGTCAAGATATAACTGTCAGTGACATCATGGTCAACCCTGAATGGAAGGCAGGGGCAGACCATGGGCATTCCCTCACTATCCAAGGAGGCTTCCATAATTGCAGAGCCGGCACATATTGCTTTGAGACTGGGCTCACCCGAGGAATTGCCACGTCCTGCTCATGGCTGCTTTAGTTCCTCACTTTCATGTGTTGGGCATCTCGCTTGCCACTGGTCGCTCAAGCACACACCAGGAACGGTCAGACTACGGGCGACATCCACTCGGTAAGATTTTGCTTTTGACTTCGGACCACGCAATGGATTCGCTAGCCGTGCTTTCCATTTCGTGTTATTGAGACGTTTTTCCATCTTTGTCTAGACTCTCTACGAAGTAGATACAGACAGTTTTCGTAACCATTTTGACTTGGGCTCTTCTTCTACCTTTATGTACTCGCTCACGAGGTAGGCTACATGTGCTGCCGGCTCAGCACCTTGCCTCCGTATAGCAGTGAGCGAGAAACGGCCAGGCCCTCTCATCCGGGGATTCCTCATATCCCCCAGCTGAGAGCCTTCGGACAAGTATCTGAACTGGGCATGTAGCGTGCTCAGTATCTCACCTCCATTTTTCGGTAGGTGAGTATCGGCCCGGCTCTCTAATCCGAGGGTAGTAGCTTAGGGGCGTTCAGCTACATCTCTTAGATGGAGGCCTTTGTGTAAGTGTCTGGATAAAGCTTGTGGCTTCGTGCACCTGAGTTTAAATTTTGACTGCTATCCTCAGTCTACCTGCAGAGCTGCAGGTTGTGTCTCTCTTAGTCTGGTCCCTATCCCAAGAGCTGTCCAATATATAGTTTATATCCATTGACACAGCGCTTGGGGTCAGTGGGACACTCAAGCTCCCCCACCGCGGCAAGGTGGAGACACATCGGGGAAGACATATAATTTAAGAAGTCACTTGACTATGTTTTTTTTTTTTCTATTTATGTTTTATTAACATTATTATATATCTTCTTTGACTCGTTTGTTTTCTTTATTGGCTGTTTTATGTTAAATGTTGTATGCTGGATGTACCTATTCTGATGAGTCACTTGACTACCGCTTGATCACACTGACCACTTGACTACCAGTCTACTTAAAAAACAAAACAAAAAACAGGAGTAATCACCTTTTGTGGCGCACATCGCTTTTGCGCTACAAATACTACGTCTCTTGTACTTCTACACTACTCACACTCACTCTACAGTTCCACCAGCTAATAGAGCTATGCTGGCGAGAAGGACAAGTCCCACATGATTTCAAAGATTTAAGCATCATAACACTGTACAAGAACAAGGGCGATCAGAGCGATTGCAACAACTATAGGGATATCTCACTTCTATGTATTGTTGGAAAAGTATTTGCCAGAGTTGTTCTGCGCCGACTTCAAGTCCTAGGAGATCAAGTCTACCCCGAATCACAGTGTGGCTTTCGACAGAACCGGTCTACCATTGATATGATATTCTCATTGCGACAAATGCAAGAAAAATGCCGTGAACAGAATCAACCACCGTTTATTGCCTACATCGACCTCACAAAGGCATTTGATTTGGTCAGTCGTGAGGGTCTGTTCAAGGCACTAAAGAAGATTGCCTGCCCACCAACTCTTCTGTCCATTGTGGAATCGTTCCACACAGGCATGAAGGGTATAATCAAGTTTGATGGTGCAACTTCTGAAGAGTGTGAAATCAAGAGTGGAGTTGAGCAAGGTTGTGTACTAGCTCCCACCCTCTTTGGAATATACTTTTCACTTCTACTGAAATATGCCTTTCGTGATCAGGATGGTGGTATATACATTCACTCACACTCAGATGGCGGCCTCTACAATGCTCATAGATTGAAGGCTAAGACCAAAATTAGGAGGGTACTGATCAGAGAGTTGCTGTTTGCAGATGATGCTGCAGTTACGACCCACTCCGAGGAAGAATTGCGGTGTCTATTATCTGCATTCTCCAATGCTTGTTCTGAATTTGGTTTAACAATTAGCAAAAAGAAGACACAGATTATGTCACAATGTGCACAAGGGGTACCATCAATCTTTATTGACGACGCCGAACTAGAGATGGTAGACCATTTTACATATCTAGAATCAATGGTACATAGCAAATTATCCATAGATCAGGAAATCAACATCCGGATTGGTAAGGCAGCAACAACAATGAACAGGTTAAGAAAAAGAGTCTGGGAGAACAGGAAGCTTACTGCAAAAACAAAAGTCCTTGTCTATCAAGCCTGTGTCCTTAGTACTCTTCTTTATGGCAGTGAAACCTGGAGTAGTAAAGGGTGCGACTTACACACGTATATTTTTGGCGGGTAATAGCGGGTAATAGCGGGTAATGGCGGCTGATAGGGTTTATGAAGGAAAATATGGGGAAAATTGTCGACTCGGTAAAAAAAATTTTTGGCGGCGTGTGGGAACGGGTCAATTTTTTTGACCCGTGATGGCGGGTAAGTGTCTGTGAAAGTAATTAAGGTAATTTTTAGTTGGTTCTGTACTGGAAAGAGAGGGTGTGAAGGGGAAAGTTATTTTGGTTACGTAGGGTATATTAGTATGGATAGTGATGTATAAACAAGGGTGTGATGGGTCGTGGTTTCTACTCATGGGTTGGATATATGGTGGTTACGTATATGAATGTGTTCACTAGGCGTGGTGTAGTAATGTATAAACAAGGGTGTGATGGGTCGTGGTTTCTACTCATGG